>JAHLJT010000631.1:93281895-93357709 GCA_031308135.1 Acheta domesticus | reverse complement strand
GGGCGCCGGCCGTAAAGACTTTCATTCCTCAGTTTAATTGCGTAATGCCGATATAATACTATTAGGGCGATCCGCGGTGGCCGAGATCTTTAAGGTAGTAGTGTCATAGCGATCTCGGACCCAAAGATCGCGTGTTCGACTGGTGTTATGGTTGTACTTGTGTTCGTTCTTTCACCATATCATTTCATAACGTTAAACCCAATAGTGGCCGCTAAAGACCTTGATGTTAATGCGACATAAACTACCCCCCCCGCAAAAAATACTATTAGGAAAATCAACGTCCCTAGGAGTTGAACGAATGTCGTTCATCCGGGAAAGGGGCTCGCTGCGCAATGGGCGCCGGCCGCCGGCGCCCAGCGAAGCGCGCGAGGCCCGCAACGAGGGAGCGTGTCACGGGTAACATACTGCCAAGGGGAGCGACGCTGCACAGAAAGCCTACAACAGTCGCCTCTAGGGAAGGGGGGAGAGGAGGAGGCAAAATCTAAATGTTGGTATTTCCGGGCACGTCAACATTAGTCCCACTAGTGTAGTGAATGTTTCATCGCTGGCTGAGTTATCGGGGAGTTGTGTTCTTCCCTCGCTGGATGGTGACATCCAGCGCCGACCCACGCGTCGGCTCTAGGGGAATTCCCTCTACAGGTATCTCCCTCCAGCGGGGCACCGCCTCAGCCGAGTCAAGCTCTAAGCTCCCAACTGGTCTCCCGTCATGTGTGGGTAGCGTAGTGCATGTAAGTAAGGGGAGAGGATGGGACAAGGAAGAATGATAAATCGGGTGCGGTCCGTGGTCCGTTTGTAATAGTACCTCTCCGACATTCGCCCGGTACTGATTGGAGGAACCATGGAAATCAGAGCAATCGGTCTCTAGAACTAGCCGCTTGAGTTACTTGTAGGGGGAGGGGTTCGAACTGAAATTGCACCCCTCCCTACATATGTTTGGATCTTGGCCTTTCACAATGGAACGCCAACATAACGTGAACACCAAATCTTGGTACCAAATTATTGGATGGAACCCTTCAAAACGCTGAATCTAAAGGTAAAGTTGAATATAACCTACGACGTTACCTTAAAAGTCTGTAAACTTCTAGTTTTCGCGTTAATGTACAACACGCTGCCGCTGCGGCTGCAACATTAAACGAACATCTAGCATTTTTATTAGAAACCAATGCAACTCGAATGAGCGTAACATGACTCTCGTTATCAGCATTGCTCATGAAACGCGTTATATTATGACCCATCGCGCCAGAAATCATTGTCGCCCTACCATAAAGGTTAATTTACTTACTGTAGTTCGATTGTATATAGAGTTTCTGTGCCGAACATTTAGTATATCGAAAATTGTTTAGTGCAGGAATGACAGTTTTCATTGCTCACTGTCATTGAGAACAAAAGGTCTGTTTATATCCTCATTTCTACATTCATGTTTTCTTCGTTTAATAAGTCTTAAAGTCTGGTATTAATATCCTCAAACCCAAAGTAGACTGCATTACTGATGGATGTAGTTTCCTATACGTAGAAGAGGATGTACATTACCATCTTTTTATCACCAATATTTCAAAACACTGATTTATTCGTATTCTTTTGTGAATAGATTGAATATTTTGAAGAGTTAGTCTAACTGCATATTGCATATTGAGTATCAGTTAATATAGTGGCATAAAGACTAGCCACCGGTTTAATATGTGAAATAAGAGCCCTACTACACAATAAATTAATTAATTAATGTCAGAGTCAATGAAAGTCAAAAAGCGCATCTCAATATATGTTAAGTCAATTACGATTCCATTAAAATAAGTTGTATTAAATCGAAAAATAAATTTAAGTTTTTCCTGTTGGAAAATTGTCACTGAAAGCTAATCGCACGCCACCAGCTCTGGAAATCATTGCACCACTAGAGAAAGATAATTTAATTTAGACTTTGTTATACTGAGAGTGAGTGAGTGAGAGTGTGTGTGTGGGTAGAGAAAAGAGAGAGAGAACCATGACTCTTCGTATCAATCCTGCCAAATCTAGAAAAAGACGTATACATTTACATTAAGGCAAGTACACTAAATCTGTTTTCTAATCATCTTTTTTTATCTCCACCGCAGTTAGAGATGTTAATATCAAGTGTCTTATTGTATTGCCTCTTCGAGATTATTCAAGTGGAATGAACAATTCAGCATTTTAAATGGATAATGCCAGTATGCAATCAATACGCTTTACTACATGAAAAGTTCAAGGAAATTTTCACTATCTGAAGTGGACATAATTCAGTTAAATGTAAAACCTACCACACGCAACTCAAATTCAAAATCCCGGCGAACGCGGAAAGAAGAATTACTGAGGACTGTATTAAACACAACGTACATTAAACAATTAGTTACAACGAGCTCAAACCCTGCGATTACATCTCACAAATCGAAGGACTGAAGAAAAATTACAATCGAAAAGTATTACATAAATGCAATACACGGAAAATTCCACAAATATTGTTACAAATCATTCTTATTCTCCAAAACCGATGAAAGGAGGAAGGGTTACAAATTCTAGAACAATAAATCTCTATTCTTTGCGAACACAGTTAAACATGGTTCTACAAATGTATTTGAAATGTATATGAAATGTATATTTCCCTTGATCTGTACACCCACTATATTGCAGTGGACTATTGTAGGATATACTGCAAATCCACCTCAACTTTAAAACGTAACTGCATCACTTACACTTTTCATAGAAATTTTTTCGCAAAGGGACACATGCGATATACTGGACTTCCAACTTAAATCGCCGACACTCTTCGCTTCACCAGCCTCATGGCGCAAATATCTTTGTATTGAATTGGAATTGTACTGCAGTTGGTCTTGAAAATGTAACAAACGACGGCAGATAAGCGTTCATTCAGTTAATTTTACGACAAATTTAATATTTTTACTCTAGGTTTCGTCGGTTGACGAAAAGTTGCAAGTCCTACCCCCTCGTCGGGGGCCCCTATCTTTCATTTAAAGCAAAAAATCATGAAATTTGGTTTAGCAGAAAACTCCAATTGCTTTCTAAACGAAAACCCATGACATTTTAAATACAAATGTAATGAATGATTAATTTTGAGTCTTGACACACGCTAAAAGTGATTGTCTACAATTAGAAGGATACTGAAAATTCGAACAAAAATGCACAAACTACCCTCAAATTTTGGACTTTCATCAGTCTTTTACGCCCTTCAGTAATCGGTGATATTTAACATTGTTATTCATCTATAAAATACAAGCTTTGAATTATTCGAAAGTACCTACGAAACATCAAATTGAAAAAATAAAAAAATTTAGCATTTGATTAATATATTCATAGGGAACGAACTTCCCTGCAATGTAATTTGAATTATTTATTGTCAAATTAACCACAGCCTACGATACAATTATTGAGATAGTAGTATTATTGTCAATTCAATTCATACTTATGAAAATAACATTCTCGTCAAAGTAAGCAGTGATGATCCATATTTTTTCTTTTACATTAGGATGATCTGACACGTCTTGTAGGATTTTCATTAAAACTGTAGCTAGAATAAGGAACGCTTTAATTTGTTTGTACTGATGTACGATGTGTCAATGAATTCACAGAGATTCTCTCCACAACGAATGAAACTCTCAAGGTTGATGCTGGTTATCGAAGCTCGGTGGCCTGCTCTAGCTACAAAGCCACTGAGTTGTACGTCAGTACGTCGCCCTCCATTCATGACATCACCGGTTCGAGCACCGAGAACACACACGGGTGAGGCAAAACACTCAACAAACTATGAAAAGCGTGAGTTCGTCAAGGCTTTGCTAACTCCTTAAGAGGCAGAAACAGGACCTATCATAGAAAACAGGTGATTTGGAGTCGTAGACATGAGGACTCTTTCAATGCAAATAGAAAACTTTAAACTAGAGGTGCTACAGAATGGCAGATTTTCTAGTATTAATTACTTTCCTATTCGATTGAGTCTGAGCAAGCTTTTCGGTTTCCCTCCATCCTCTTCCCAGCTGCCATCTACTGGGGGCTAAAAACCTATGAGGACCTCGCACGGTACCTATCGCTCCTCTGGGGACATTCCCAATGAATGCTCGCTTCCCGATCATTTCATAGGCCTATTAGGTCCACTACCTACACCTATTTGCTCAATGTATCCCTCAGGCACATCTGCTCTGCTACTTGTAACATTGTTCAGGATGAAGAGGATCTGTTCCTCAATTACACACATTCCACACACAGTTGTCCGACAGGACCAGAGATTACGGAAGTATTAGCGTACGATGGGGAGTGGGGAGGAGGCTCAATTGCATCAAGACCTTGTCTCACCGGGGCGAACTGACTTGATAGTACTATTGTAAACATCTTCACCATTAAATCAATTTGATGTATGAATAAAACTGAGCATATGCTATTTACTCGCGTTTTCTAAGCAGATGCTCGGTAGCGTATGAATAAAAGTTTCGAGAATATTCTTAAAGAATGAGTAAATTCTCAAACTTGAGAAAATTCTCATTCCCCGAGGCTCGGTAGAGCATATGCTCTCATCCACATGAATAAAAACCGAGAACTTACTCCTTTCGTGAGCATATCCTCCGATTGTTTTGAGTCTGGTCTTGAGGTGCCTCACTTTTAAATGTGAGGTTAGCGGACCTTTGTTGTAAGTAGTAATCTATCAAGAAATGACTTTGTTCGTGAATATAAATCACTAAAATTAGCACGGCGTGGCGTCGGGAAAAAACTTGCGGAGTTTGTTACGATATTCGGAGAGAAACATTAAAAATTCGTCGTAACGCTTGTTTTCAGCCAATAAAAGATGGAAACTGGATGTGTCACTCGTTCATATGAAACGAAATTGAAAAGTATTTTTGTGAGTAGATCTTGATCTTTTCAGTAAGGTGTTGGTAGAGATTTGTGCATTTGCCAGACATTCAATTCTTTGAAAAACACATTGAGGTTATGGGCCTTGTAATCAAAATTGATCCAAATGAATGAAATTTATACAATCCGAAGAGAAAATTAACAAATAAAAAAAATTAAGAGCCAGAACAAATACGCGTTTAGTTCCTCTACACCTTGTATTGTACGCACATTCGTATAAAAAACTACGATATTTGGGGCTGAATAGATTAATGCAAGGTATTCAAGCAAAAATGTATGCAAATAATGTGAATAGAACTACTGGTGTGAATCATGGAGGAAATAAAGATGTTAATCGGCCTGAATCTGCTTAAGACTTCCAGAATATAAAAACGTTCAGACATTTACGAAATAAAGAAAATTAAAAATTCCAATACCTTGCTTATTTGAAATGAAGGTTATGGTTTTTTCCGTGTTTAATTGCGCACTATATGATTAGGAAGGGGTTATGGCAACTATATAAATAGCTCTTCCTCGGGAGCGCGTTTATCATAGAGATGATTCAGGCAACTGAAATAACGCTTCCGCATTTCATTTGCTCCACTACGCGTGGAATTGAAGCTTAAGATCGAAATATACTCTTCACAATGCAACAACGATAGTTTACATAAGCAACTGCACCGGCAGCACGCAAACGAGATAGTTAAAACAAGTTGTATAACAGTGCGAATCGGAACAAAATCACACCAGCTGCTTAGACAAATGAGAATTTCCTCAATTTTCCATGAGAGTATACTCATCACTCGGAGAATATTTTTATTCATACGAAGTTGAGCAACTGCTCATTGGTGGAAGAATTTTCTCAGTACAAATGCTCATGCTCGTGAGAAGATACTCTAAGCAAATGCTTGTTTATTATTCATACCACCCAATGTATCTGAATGACTTTTATATCATTCGTTTCCACAACAACAATGCAAAGTTAATTGAGGATTCACATCTAATAACATAGCACTCAGCAATTTCCTCAAAATTAATTAACTCTAAAAAATGTTGCAGAAAACCATATTTACAATGCTTATCAGTTTATGAATGGTTTAACTTTCATACAATATTTATATTGAAAAAATAGTTTTTTTTTTTAATTATAACGCGATTTTTAACATTTTCTTAATTTTCTGTCTCCTTCTAGTATAACGGATATATGCTTTTAATCATATCATAGAAGAATTAACTCTGGCTATATGTGCAAATTTTCATCAGTGCTAAGAAACTGAACAGACTTTCTCGTATTATAAGTTTTCTAATCTTTTTAGTCTAGGCCAGCTTTCCAGTATTGCGGTATTTTCGGTATTTGGAGCCATTTTTGAGAAAATTATGAAAATGCCCCCATGTAAGGTACTCCTAAACTTCAAAGAATTCGTTTTAATTCGCAGGGATAGATCAATCGGGGAATATTCATTTTGCAAAAAATACTACAAAAAGTTTAGAAGCTAGTGTCGTTCATAGTCAGGTGGACAGAGAGAGACAGACAGAGGGGCGGGCGGGCGGGCGGGAGAGCGGGCGGGAGAGCGGGCGGGAGAGCGGGCGGGAGAGCGGGCGGGAGAGCGGGCGGGAGAGCGGGCGGGCGGGCGGGCGGGCGGGTGGGCGGGCGGGCGGGCGGACGTATTGAAAGAAACAACACGTTTTCTGTATCAACGGTCTCCCAAAAAGTGTATTTACTTTTAAATCTCGAAATCGATTTTCTGCTGTATTCTAAAACTTTCTCTAGGCTATATTAGGTATATTAGTACAATAGTACGTACACGTGAAAGTAAAAATGAATATTTTTTAATTAAAGTTATCACGATAAATCTTTACTCAATAAATCGTAAGTCAAAAATTCCATTCTGGAATTATTTTTATGTGAGGAATTTTCTGATATCTACTTTGTGCCAAACTATTTTATGTTTCTCAACTAGTAAAATAGCATATCCCCAAGTTTTTATAGCTGGCTTCTGTAAAAGCAAATAGTCAATGAAGCTTTTAGATATACAAGCACAAACAACGCGTTGCACTTTGATTGCTGATATGTTCCCTACTCTTCAAGAATTAAAATTTCACTAGCGTGTCCCTGCGAGAAGTTTCGCATGTTTAACTCCCCCTCTTCGCTATTCTTCAATTTCCATACCAAGAGGAAAAGTTGTTAACGGAACGTGTTTATTTGTTTAAAAAATGTGTAAAGTTAACTTCAAATTTACTTACAGAATATCAAATAAAAATTTAAAAAACAATGCAATTGGTATTAGAAACAAATTTTCAATAAAGGTTTATTCAGTATTATAGACATGTTCTTGGAACAATTCACAATTTTCCTTCAAAATAACATCCAAAATAATTATACAAACTTCCTTGACAGCATTTCGCCTTCCTTGATAGTTAGAAATATCAGAAAAGCCCTTTACTCTTGAGAAAGATACGTAGTTATCCGTGCGAAAATACAACCATACTCTTTGCAATATTATTCAACTTTTTTACCGAAGAGAAAGGCAGGCCCATGTAATTCAGACCCATAGCACATCAAGTAATCAGTTTCATTTCAAATACAGCTGCAGATTCTGCTCGTCTCTGAACAGGTGGCGTAGTATTAAGAAGCGTCGGACCAGAAAAAATGTAACAGAATGTTCAAGAAGATCTCATGCTGGAGATATCAGGTGCGAAACGTCTCTCAGAGACCTTCGGCCTCAATATTCCAGGTTTCAAGGCCCTAGAATGTTTCGTTTAGCAGTTATATAACTATACACAGGTTAACGATACTGCCCGAGTGTTGCGGGTTGCATTTGGCATGCATATTTATAGGGTATTTTTCCAACACATCCTTCATGTTTTTAAAGTCAAAGTGCAATTCGTCACGCCTCCATGAAATTCTCTTTCTTTAGAGACATCATTTATACAGACTGGTTGCGTGTGAAAGCCGCAAAACTCAACAATACCTCTGAAATAATATACGAGACGATACACAATGTTGAGTATTAGTTTATAACGAAATTCGGATTTCTATGCCCACCAATTACTCTAACAACACAGTTTGATTATCATATAAAGTATTAACAAGGAAATTGTCCACCAGTGATGAATGAGCCTGTAATGATTTATATTCCATTGAGAAATTAGCACTCCTCAACTCTTCACACAATATTATCACACACTGTGATCAGAGGTATTAAATTTTAGAAGTTTTCGTTTGGCTCGGTGTAAACTATTGTGTGAATTATAAATTATTTTGAGGAAATTTGGAAACTATAGAAGAAATTTAATGCCCCGAAGGATTTGAGACAGCGGCGAGGTATGCGGGATGTTATCGTGGACGGTGACTCAAAAGGTTTCGCCATTTACAATGTCTTACTTGGATCTTTCTTAGTACACCGCCACCCGCAGGCGTCTTCCCGCATCTACCTCTCCCATAATGGGGGGCCGCCTTCTCTTATTACGGCGTGTGAGGGTAAATCACGTTAACTTGTATGCGGGCCTGCGTCAGGCAACAGCTCGATGAAAAGAAAATAGCTGCACATGCTTTGGACTTCAGAGAGGGTTGACAATTAATACTAAATTTGAACGCAAAATTAGGAAGGGAGAATTTCTACCTTTCTCTAGTGTCACTTCTCCGCAAGAAAGGTGAAGATCTTTAAATATCATGTGCCCACACATCACACAAGTCAATCTTTCCCGGATGCTACGAGTATAATAGCATCCCTCCATAATTCTTTCTTATAGAACTCCCAACAGTTGGCGCCTTGAGACTCACAGTACTACATTCCGATTCACCGGGATCAAACACGATGTTCGTGAGAGAAGGAGCAAAAAGAAAATAAAGAAAATCTGTCAATGACAGTGAATATTTAGGATTTAATACTGTGTTCACCCAAATAAGAGAAACCGTAGTGATATGACACACTATGGTCACTGTAATAAAGTTAGGTTTTAGAGTAAATGAGAATTCTCACATCATATCTGCATTCTTCAAAGTGAAGAAGATGGGTTGTGCATAAAAAATAAAGTACTGAAGAGGAGTTTGTAACTAATGAAGTTTTGTAAGTTTTCACTGGAAGCTGTTATCATCCTCGGAAGAAAATCCAATTACAGAAGAGCATACTAAAAACATTTTCCTCTTCTTTGACAATTTTCAGTAACAAACACAGCATCCCTGATATATGTTTGTTTTGTAGTCTGCTGTCGGATTAGAAAAAAACTGTCTTACAATCAACCGTACTATTCACAACGTAATACTCCCGGAATGTTTCTAAAGAAAAAAATATAAACACTTGTTATCTGGAATGTTCTCATGGAATTCTAATATTACGCCCACTTAAACCAAGTCTCCAACCACAGTAGTATCAGAATCATTAAAGATCGGCGAATTCGATCTACGAATCTACGAGCCTAACATCCCCGCTAATTCCTCAAAGAACTCTTGTCAATCGACAGTCTTGACTCTCCTACCACCACGTACGAAACTAACAGAATACCCGTGTAGCCTGTAGCCGCGATTGACACGTACAGTTTAGTTAAATCGCGAATAACTTCAGCTATTGCGATTTTATGCACCTGGGATCACTAGACGTCCTCGTCTCCACCCAAAGAACCTCTACCAACCCAAATATGATCGTTTCTGCGTGACAGTAATGCACATATGATATGCAAATAGAAATGTAAGTGCACGTGATGTATCTATCTTGGGTGTGGCGTCTCCCATGCTATAGAATTGTATGAAATATTTTCAGAACATTAACATTTCATTTCTTCTAAGTAAATTCGTAGTAAAAAGAAATGATTAATATACCACAGTTAATCGGTTTATCCATCTTCAAAGTATCAAGAAAGTATCGATCAAGCTTAAAACTCAACAATAAAAAATTAAGAAAATATGCACGGAAACACCTTTTCAAGCAGATGATTCTATCGGGTTTCCACCGGCCTTGACCCACCCAAACTTACGGTGCTGAAGAAAGAACAGCATCTGAATGCCGCCTCAAGAATTATTGTTTTGCAAAGGAGTTTCTTTCTTTGTATTATTAGGCCACTTCTTAGAGGAGAAGATGTGAATCTCTAATCAGGAATAACTATTAACATTTGAAGAAAAATCATGATAAATGGTACCCTCAGAACTATTACTTTTCAATCCTGAATTTGTCCTTAAAAAGAATCATTTACTTCAATTAGAGTTTATCGTCAATCTGATTTAAGATTCATGCTTAGTCGGAAAGACATGGTAATCCACAGAGATTTATCTCTGTAGGTACCTTAACCCTCCTAGAGCGTTTTTATGTGCTTAATCCCCCCTCCCAAAAAATACGTTTTTTTAGCTTAACGCAGTCCATCAGTGAATTCATATTTTATTACATCAACTGCACAACTATCTCCTGCGCTTTAGTGCCGTATCCTATTGCTGACCTTTTGCTGATAGTATTTATTAAAACAATGTCTTCTCGTACTTAGCCTTCCCCCAGATTCTCTGTGACTCTACCTCCTTTCTATAATTCAAAATATAAAAATTATATTTTTAATGCTCGAGCTCACCCTTAAGAACTTCTCATTATAGTCGTAATTAATTTGAAGGTAAACGACGTTTAACCCACTTGAAGGCAGCGAAACTGGGCTTTAGTCGATTTAAAAACGTTTTAAAGCAGGGTTCATTTATCAAATTTATTCAAGAGAATTGAGCACTCCTAGAGTGAGGTGACCGGTAGTATAGCTTTTGGTGGAATAAGTATTGTTTGTGTTGTTGGTGATGGCAATGGTGCTGGGAGAGGAGAAGAGGTGAGGATGCAGGCAAGAGCGGCGGCGGTGTGGCGTCGATGTTAGTGCGGCGTTGCTGCGGGCGCCCGCGGCTGGGGGTGGGGTTACTCGCAGGCCGATTCAGGGGAAACGACCTTCGCGCGACCTCGACGCCGCCGCCGCCGCTGCCGCAGCCTCACGGGGCGGCCGCGGAGGAACAGGCTCCGAGCGCCCGCGGCACAGCGGCGCCCGTCCATTCATAGCGGCCCCGTCGCGCTGGACCAGGATCGTCCGCTCGGCCGGCCGAGCGGGCGGAGGAACGCGCGCATCCCATTAGGAAGACGGGCTCGCCGCCACACACGGAATGAAACAGCGCCGCCAACGCATTCCATTCGCGTATCGGTAAATTCTTCGCGCCAAGGGAGTAATGCACATTGGACGAAAAATGCTTTCCGGAAGGATTAAAAAAAAGAAAAATTAAAGAAAGAAGAATCATGCAGCTGCACGATTAAAGAACTACCTTTTCCCCATCAATCAACTAGGCACAGCAGCTACCAGTTTCTGAATGGATATACGTCCCTGGAATTCCACGGCGGTTTACGTATTTGTCTAAATCAAAAATGAGCTTCCAGTGATGCAAAATCTTTAAACATTTTATTCTCTTAGAGCTCAGGTGACAAGAACCAATGGACTATTAACTTGAGGAATTCATTCCTATCAATTGAAAAAAAAATATATTACACTTAAGCGCAGGTATATACAAGCATTTTAAGAAGCGAGAAAAATAAATAATTAGAAACAAAACAACAAATTATTTCAACATTTTCTTTTAATTACCTCCATGCGGGAGGAATAAAAATATCAGGTTCACGATTACAATAGTAAATGCCAAGAATCGCACTGCCTTAAGTAGAAAATTAAATATGATTCGATATTTATAGTTACGAGTTTTCATGTGTTTCAAAACACTGAAAGTCTAGAAGGGAATACAATTCCAATTGGATGGATCAAAATCAAACGATAATGTTTACGGAAAAAAGAGTGACTAAGCAAAAGGAGATGCATGCTCTTCTTTTGAACAATTAAGATCAAATGTTGCCCATTTGTAATGTTAAAACTCCTAAAAGTCAATTAATACCGAACAGGTAATAAAAATATTGCGTCAAACAGAAGAGAAAGACATCTGAAGACATTGTTTAGGAGCAGATGAACTCATTAGGATAAATATCTTTTGTGTAAATTCACGCAAATGTGTAAAATCCTTGTATTATCGTGTTTATAAATCACTCCTCCAAATTACTAAATTACTTTAAGTTGAAAGTAATGACGAATTCATATGACGAAATCGCAGTTCTATTTATTGGGGAAAACTACTTAAGAGGGACATGAGAGTAATTTCAAACGAATATAGTATAGACGTACATATATAACGTACACATATACAACACTGCGGAGATATGATCACAAATAACAATGGAGGAGAAGGGGGGGACGGGAAATACTGGGGCTTCATATCACGAACAATCCCAACGTAAATAGCACGCTTCATTTGAATGAATTCATAACTGATTGAAGCAAACAATTCAAATTTTCCGTACATGGCCTCATCATGTGATTAGGTCAAATCACAATGGATTTGATCTCTGCTCTGTACAGACTCTGTCCCCTTCAAAACACTGGACGGCAGTCTGAATGAAACCTGATATTTATTGAAGTGTCGATTTCCGCCTTACGCCAAGGCAGTGGATTTCCCTAACGCGGGCTACGATGGTTAGTAACATGATACCCACAATTACAACGCAGAAAACTACAACACCAAAGAGCTTTCAATTTCATCGTCACACTCGAACTACGCAACATGAATGATGGGTTATAGAAGTGACTGCTCTCAAGAAAAGACCACTCGCCAACATCCACTACAACGAGAAGTAAATTCCGATTTTAGTTGGCCGATGGTGATAGTGACGCCACTTGAAATCGGCACGCGACCGCTTAAGTCAAGAAGTGAGAGCCAGGAACATCACTGTCGGCGATAACAGAGTCTCCCAAATGTCACAGCGCCCTAGAGCCAGACACGCGGAAGCTGCCTGGCGTGGTCTCATGTGCCCCATGTGGATTATAATGAGAGCATTACACTCCCTAAATTTTATTTTACTCTAAAACCAAAAATAAATTGAACTGAGCATGTTTCCCACTAGCAACAAAAAATGGTAACAGCCATTCGTTTATACGTTTAATCTGAGCAGGTTTTCCTTGTTCTTGGTACTTAAGATATAAATAATAACAGTATCCAAACCATGATCGGACTTAACAATGGCAAACTCCGCTAGAAGACAATATTAAACGATTGATCCATAAGACAATTTCATAATAATTTATGGAAATACGAGATTCCATTCCAACCGTCATAAAAAGTCTGTAGCACTGGAATATATTTTGATGAATTTCATTTTTTTTAAATAGTCTTAATGCGAAGGAAGTTACTTCTGCTACTACATTTACATTGATTCGATTGAAAGAGAAATAAAGGACACGACCAACAACGAAGGCATTTACTCTCGTTTAATGTTAATGAACAGTAACCTCATAAAACATCCGTAAACTGGACAAAACTCCTTGCAATATAATTCTACCGGTGAACCCGTCAGGAACATACAGATGATTCTCACTTCCCGTTCAAAAGCAATAAATAAAACTGCCCGGATGCCACGTTTATCGCAAGGGCAGATATGTGATCAATGTTTCATGTTTGTCACCATTTTTTTATTGGCAACATAACGTTAGTAAATACATTCAGATTTCAATGCGTTCTCTTGTGAGACGTACCCACCAAGACTTCTTCCATGTTCGCAGAGAAAAGCAATAATTTCAGATATATATATATATATATATATATATATATATATATATATATATATATATATATATATAAAGGGGTTGATTTCTGGCGGAACGTCACGGAACGGTGTTCCAGTACCTTTGGAATGTATTATTAAATCATATTGTAAACATATTGGGACGCATTCCTGTACCTTAAATTTTATAAATCAAACACTGTATATATGTATATGTATGTATATATCGCATGCATGCGATATCGTGCGCAGGTTCCATTTATACCTTGAAATTCTCTCCTCGCCGTCTTTGATATAAGCCTATATTACGGCTGTTACCATCGAGCATTTACTGCTACTAACAGCAATAAACTATTTCCTCGCCCTTCTGGACATCAGAACATACAAATCTGTCCCTTACCTATCGACATTCAGGCAATTCGCCCCGGTGGGAATGCTACGAAATCGCCTCATCCAATAATTTAGTATGTATTATTAGTATTCAGTTGTGCTGTGGACAACTCGAGATCCTGAGACACTATACCTCTTCCCTGAACGATTTCTTATTAACCGAACTCTCAAACGATCCCGAAACCAATCCACTGAGTTGTCGTACCTGCTCCATCTCCGTCGGTCTTCCTGGGCTGGGGGGTCGGGCGTGAGCCAGGGCTGCCAGACGCGGGGCGGTGGCTGCGGCGGCGCGGCGGACGGCGGCGGCGCCGACGCGGCGGCGGTGGGCAGGCGGGCCACGAGCGTGTCCATCGCTCCGACGCACCCGAGTGCACTCGCGTGTTCGGCCAGAAGCAGCGGCAGCGGTGGCGGTGGTGGCGGCTGTTGCGGCGCGCGGTCGCTCCACGACGGGAGTACTACGACGCTCCACGGCGACGAGAACGACGCCGCCGCCGGCGCGCACCAAGGACGCTGCGCGACGCTCATTCACTCGGCGGCGGCCGGCCGGCCGGCGGACCCGCTCCTCACGAAACCTCTCCTCTCCCGCGGCTCCTCCTCCCGCTGCTGCTGCCGCCTCTCCTCCCAGAGCACCTCCGAGGCGCGGCGGCGGAGGCGGCGGCGTGAGATCCGGCGGCGCCCCGAGCGGTGCGGCCGAGCCTCGGGCCGCACGAAAGCGCCCGCCACAAAAAGGTGCAGCCGGCTGCGGGGCGGAGTGGCGTGAGGCGGGCCGGGGCGCCGCGGGGCAGCACACGGACGGGGGCGGGGAGGGGATGGGCGGGGTGGGGCGGGGCCCAGCCGACGGCGGCGGCGGCGGCGGCGGCGGCGGCGGAGGAGGAGGCTGCGGGCGATGCTCGAGGACGCCCCGCAGCAGGTGCCCGGGCGGGCAGCGTGCGCCTTCTTGTCTCCCGGGGATGCCGCTGCGAGAGCGCCAATCTCTTCTTGATTGACGGCGCTTCCCGCGATGAATTAGCAGCCTCGTCGGAGGGGCTCTTCGCACGCAGCAGTCACGATACAGATGCAAATTCACCTGATGAACGTACACAAGGTGTTGCAGCACGACATTCTCCGAGAAGGTTCTTTCGTTTCTTTTTAATATTTTGCTTTCTTCGCTCTTGACGAATCTAACTTGTATTCTTCTGCGTGCAGGCAACTTCTCTGCTTCAAACTCTGCAATTCTAAATTTATTTTTTCAGCTTCGCTCGTCCCTTCGTGTTACACTTTCTGAAACGTTTGTGTCCTGCCGTGGAGCAGCCACAACTTCTTCCAATGCATTAGAGGTCGGGCGGCCTCGTTAGGGCGACCCTTGGAGGATCTTGACGGGACTCCCCCTCGAGCAGAGATTTTCAAGGCGCCCTTTCTTAAAAAAAAAAAAGACAACCTTCGACTAAACGGTGCCCCGTAACCGCTCACCCGCAGTTTCTTCCCACGGGCCCGTCGCCGACGCTATTCCGTCCACCACTGAATCAACTATGAGAGCTGCAAATTCCCTCGCGATGTTCCTCTTGTCAAGTACTTGAAGTCTATCTCTCGACAATTTCCAGGAAGATAAGATTCGCTCCAGATTCCCCGAGAGTAATCTTCAGAAATCCAAACAGGCGTTTGTTGCAACTCTTCTCACTCGTTCGTTACCTTTTCCTTTCATTATGAGTTCTTCACACGCTCCATGTTATGAAGAACATGCGTTTCTGACAGCCGCTCGCAACACAATACGGCGTCCAGTCCTTATGAGAGATGAAGACGGTACTGAGTGAAGGCGAGTTCTCGGCGTGTTGCGAGTCGTGCGCGAACGAAGGAAGCGGCGGTGGCGGCGGCTGCAGTCTTCCCGCGGGAAGCGCCGAGGGCGGCTTCGGCGTCTCCTCTTCCTCGAAACCGTGCGGGGGGAAGGGCGCCGCGACGCTCTAGGCGGTGGTGCTGTTGCTGGTGAGGCGGCGCTACCGAAATCCTCGCGTGGCGGCAGGATGGGTCGGCGCGGCGGCCGCGGCGGCGCTCTGGGCCCCGTTGCGTGTGCGCGCGCGTTGGCGTCTCCGCCTGCTGGCTGGAGGCATGAATGGAGCCGGTCGGCGGTGGAGGCGGGGTCGGCGGGCGGCGGTGGGTGGCGGGGCGGGGCGAGGAGGGCACCTCGGGACCGGCGGGCGGCGGTGGCGGTGGCGGCGGCGGGCGGGCGGGCCGACGAGGCGAGGCGGCGGCGGTGGCGGCGGCGGCGCCCCCTCCACCACGCCGAGTCACTGACTGACCAAACGACCGACGCCGCCGCCGCCGCCGCCGCCTCACCGTCGCCGCTGCTTCGTACCTGCGCTGCCGCGTCGACCGCGCCGCGCGCGCGCCTCCATTCCATCCCCTCCACGACCGCCCCGGGAATTGGGCGGATACCATGGTTTCGGAGGAGCTGCGCCTACGATGTGGCATCGAGAGGGTCGTTGTTTTTTATAACTGCATCCGAGAGAGGAAACTTACGGGGAGACACGCCGCTTCACAGCCCGCGACGGGAATCATGGCTCGTTCGTCACAGCTCCGAAATAGCGTGAGAGTAAATGATTGTGTACAGATTTGCCGGACGCTTCCCTCAGGACACTCTATTATAACTTTTCGTTTTGTTTGAGGCTTGCAGGGAACGAAACTTGCAAAAGACCTTGCAAACGAAGTTACTTTTGGCGGCACTACAGCGCCTGAGGTAGACACTTAATTGAACGTCCATTTGTAGGTAGCTCCATGTTTTTTAATACCCTATGCGTAGGATATTGCTTGTTAATGACCGAGTACGCCTTTGCACTGGGCATGCACTTCGCTACAAACCACAGACAGTTTAAAGATTGTCCTTAGCTCCAGTTGCGTGGTCATGCAATTACATATATGTGGCGACATATCGAAACATGACAGATTTCACAAAGGTTCTGAGATCTTCTGAATGGATGATCCAGTCCTCATATATAGAGGGTGTCCAGGAAGGAAACATTGAAACTTCGAAAACAAGCTCTTAAGACTATTCCAAGCCTATTTTGTCTAATAAACTATGTGGATATTCCGAATGGGCCGCAATGAACACTCAAAATTTGGTTTGAAAAAATTATTTCTAGGCAAAAATGTGCATTATGGAAGCATAGAATCACTCCAGAAACATGTAAATTGTTTATTACTAACACAAGAAATGAATATATTTTTCTTTCTGAACAAATGTATTCATTTATTTTGTAAATAATAAATAACTTATATGTTTCTGGAGTGTTTCTATGCTTCCATAATGCAAATTTTTGCCTAGAAATCAATTTTTCAAAACAACTTTTGAGTACTCATTGCGGCTCAACCATTCGTAAAATCTACATAGTTTATTAGACAAAATATGCTTAGAATTGTCTTAAGAGCGTATTTTCGAAGTTTCGACGTTTCCTCCCCGGACACCCACCCACCCACCCACCCACACACACACACACACATATATATATATACATGCATACATACACACACACACACACACACACACACACACACACACATATATATATATATATATATATATATATATATATATATATGTGTGTGTGTGTGTGTGTGTGTGTGTGTGTGTGCGTGTGTAATCCTTTCAATATGGCCTGTCAATTTTTAAATAAAACGTTCTATTCTATCGATATTTGACAAATTTATACAAATAAATTCATTGTTTAAAAACTATATTTCAAGAATAAAATGATCATTTATAACACAAAGTCAAGAGGCATAAAATCACAGATATTAGCAAGTCTTCTTTCGATGAAAAATCACAGAAAATTCCCACTTCTACCATTAATTCTGCAATGTTTGGACCCGACCATAACGAAACCATTCAGACAAGGTTCTTCCACCATTTCTCCAATTACACGTACAAGAGCCTACCTGCATTCATAGATCATGCTGAAACAAGGGCACATTCATTTTATTTTGTCAATTTATTAGATTACTAAACAACATAATTAGATTAGAATCGAAAACATTACAGCACTTAATGCTGCTAATCATAAACATAATAATTCTGGTTGCAAAAACGGTTACAATAAATACGTCCTTAGTGATGACAGGTTATAATTATGTAAAAGATTCAGATCAAATGCCCAAAAGTAATTTGGGAAAGGGTAATATATTGGGAAAAGGAAACAGTTTGTTGTTCAAAAAAAGGGAAACAGTACGGTAAACAAATTGTTTTGCTACACTCAAAACTTTGATAACAGTTACGGAAAGAATTGTGCGAATGGAAAAAAATACTAAAAAGCAAACTATAGGCGCATTTGCTTTCGTTAAAATCACCAGAGTCCTTGCAGATATCAGCAGTATCGCAAAACACCACAATATTCTCTCCACGTGGGAGTACGCGGCTGCTCGAAACGACAAGAAGCAATTTGATACCGCTTTGGCGCACACACACAGCCCCAGCGTGCGTAATGAAGAGAGCAGGCGAAAGAAACGCGGAACGCATCTCAGCTGCGAGCTCGACGCGACGGCGATGGGCGCGGGGACAGCGGAGGCGGAGGTGGCACAGCGGAACGCACTTACTCAGCGACTGCCGCGACGCACAGTGGGCAGAAACGGCCCGAAAAACTCGCGAGCAAATACAGCGAAACACGATAGTAAACGACACTGAAGGGGTAAGGAAAACGAAATTCACGAGATCAACTATTTGCTGCCCTTAATGTGTCATGAGGTAAGATTAAGGTTTGAGTCATTGATAAACAATTATTTTGTCAGAAAAAAATCAACTTTTCATCACAAATTCAGACTCCTCTGCAGCCGTACTCCTGAGCTAGGGATAATATCAAAGGAATTACGTTTGCTTTCGCAGCAAAACGAGAAATTCAAGCCAACACTAAAATCTTGGAAACAAATTTCGGTTTACTGGTCCCAATCAAGGTATCAAATACTGCCACGCCTGCATCCCTCAGGGTGAGAAGGATTTGCTGATTAACACTTTCTCCATGCAACAATAGGTGTCTGTGTTACAATTCTTGAAGATTTGAAAAAAAACCACCCCTAACTACGAGACACCCCAACCAAACGACCAGCAACAAGGTGGGCATTCAGAATTTTTTCCTAATTTAATTCCTTTCTTTTAAAAAAGATTAAAAAATACTCTGTTTGTTACAGATCTAGGATGCCAAGTAACAAAAGGCGCAAAACGTAAAGTATCGTCAGGCAGCAACTGAATGTTTAAAAAAAGCAAAAAATTGTAATTGTCATATCGTTTTCCGAATAAAACATATTTTCACATAATTATCAACTTTTCATCACAAATTTTGTAATAAAAATGCTCGCAATTATGAATCCTTTCAATAACCAGGGATGAAATTTTGTAGGCACTAAGTACAAGTATCTAGGAGTATTTTGGTTTTGAAAATCGAAAAAAAGATGGCAACGTATTTTCTCAAGCGAATTTTAAAGATTTTTACTTATTTATGTCCTCAGTAACGTTGCAGTGACGTTGAAAAATTTTTGTTGTGCATTTTTTCTGTAGCTTGAGATCAGTAGATAGTGTTAAAAAAATATTAGACGAAACTTTATGCATACAGTCTTAGCTTGGAATATATTAATGCAATAATACCGGGAAATTTATTAAAATCGTTTAAAAAATGAATTATTTTAAAATAAAATAACGTTAAAAAATCCATTCTTTTTTGTTTTTGTGTCAAGATGAACCCGAAAATATAATTAACTAGGAAAACCCGGCAGACATTGTTCTGCCCTTCATCTCCCTCTTTCAACTGTCAACTTCAACCCTCTCATCAACTTTTCTCATTGTCTCTCCCTCCCTCTCTCATCCTGTCCCTGTCTGTATCTGTGTGTCTGTCTCTGCCGCTCTCTGTCCCTCTGATTCATATTTACTTGCAGATTCTGCACGTCTCTGAGCAAGTGAGGTAATATCGGGAAGCGCCGTACCAACAAAAATTTAATAGAATGTTCAGGAAAAGTTCATTCTGTAGATTAGGATGTAAGAAACATTTCTTTGAGGCATCTGACTTCAAAATTTTAGTTTTTAAGACCCTAGAACGCCTCCTTTAGGAGTTATTTAACGATGTATCATCAAAATGCTGCCGAGTGTGTTGCAGGTTGCATTTAACGTGGATATGTAGTGAACATGTAGCGCCATGTAATGGAGTTACATCGGAATTAAAACACATAAACCTTCTCGGTGAAAAAACACGAAGAAGTGCCAACTTTCATGGAGATCGGTCCAACGGTGTTTGAGTTTTGCTCTTATATACATACCAATATCCTGTTTTATACAGATTACGGGATTTCCAAACCTTCGATATTTTATTGGTCGTTTTGACAAAGAATGTCCCTTGTAGAGTTGTGAATTAAAAGTTTGAAAGTAGTTCCACTAACGATACGCTTTTTTCAACAGCAGCCGTTTGCAGATCATGTAATGATCATTCAAAGAAATAAATTTTTTTAAAAAATCGTCTTTTTGCCACTGAGGCGACCCTAGAAAGCGAATGAAGCATTCTGTTGGTTCAAGTGTTCGCTTGGAAATGTCAAGAAATGTGATAAGTGCCTGTTTGGTTTCGTTCCAGGCCACTGTACGGCGCTGGCGGCTGCAGAGGAGGCGGCGCGCTGGAACGCAGGCTGTTTTTTCCGTGACCAACATCGCCCGTAAAGAGCACATTAGCCAATCAACTGCGAGACGTGACCAGAACGTATATTCACCCAGCTGTGTCTACTATGCGTGCTTCAGTATTTGCAAACTCGTTGCATCGCATCACTGGTGCCAAACAAGTGCCGGTCCCTTACGCTGGTCGAGTACTTGAGTGGGTTCCAATTCAATGAACTGATCTGGAAGATTGTGAGTTCATTTCCTGTAGTCCCTGATAGCTTTTGTTGTTTACAGAGGTTGCCTTACTGGAGGAATGTAAGAGCACGAGTAAGAGGAACTTTTTAAAAATTACATGTGTCTGGTGGGATTCCACCAGGTAATGATGGATGGTTGCCAAAATACAAAGTCGCAAAGGGTTAGAATAGTCACCCCTTTAAAATTTTAATTTTTTGCAACAAAATCATTGTATTTTTATGTATTTCTGCATTTTGTCTCTTCATGCGAAATTGTGTTGAGGAATTCTATATAAAAATTATCCAAGAACACACGCAGGCTAAATGATTTACATTACGAATATTTGCCGGATTCCAACATTTTCATATCATCTTTCTTTTTGAAGAAATCTTTTTCTTCTTGTTCTTCTCATATTAGTATTGTCGCTCTTTCCGCTTCATCTTCCTCTACAGTCATAATAAAAGCGGTAAACACAATTACGATGTGTTTAGAAGTTATTACAAATTAAACTACAGGTGTTACAACAGCACATCTTTCTCAAATTTTTTCTAACTTTACAATTTTCGAAAATTCAGAAGGGGCAACGAATTGTTTACGCATTCTGTGTTATACCAGAATGAAAAAACTGGAACAATTTTTGTGAATTTTTTTATAAATTGCATTAACATCATGCACATTTTACGAGAAAACTAATATTTTTTTCAAATAATATAATTGACGTTATTTAAATATCTAATTTTGAAGAACAGATTTCATTTATGAAGATTTCTATCATCAATATTTGTTTGCAATATTAGTTTTTTTTATTGCAATATTAGTTTTTTTTCGAAAATTCAGAGGTTAACGACTCTGCCTATGCGAGTGGGAAAAATTGGAGCCATTTTGAAGAACATTTTGAAAATGTTAAGGCGACCTGAACACCCCCAAAAAGCAAAAGTTTCCGTTTACAACACGTTGACAAGTAAATTGTCTGAACATTTTAGGTGCTGGCGTTGACCACAGACTAACATTTTGCCGTAAAAGAATTTTCGGTGTGACGAACCCACAAAACATGGATTTGATTACACAATATGTTAGAGGAAGTAATTAACTACGCACAGGAACAAGATGTATCTACTTTTTCGACATTAGGTCCCCACATTATGAGTTTTTCTGTCGAAAAATTGCCGATTTTTGCCGCAAATTTAGAATATTTCCCTTATGTAGTTCGGCGTATGACGAACGTAATATGGCGAGAATGTAAAAATATAGCTAGTGATACCTACCGTGACGGGTACTAATACTCAATTTCACGAGTTCGAATATGGTTAAGGAAGAAACTCTTCGACTACGCTTTATTATTAAAATAAAAAGTAAACATAATTTAGAATGTTACAGAATAAAATGAAACAATCAACGGCAAAACGAAGACACGAATACAAACTTGGCACTTATAGTCTCTCTTAATATGCGGGCAATGGAGTTTATATCCTAGTTTTAAACCATGTTTTAATTGTTTACGATTAAAAAACACTTTGAACTCTAGGAAACAATGGTAATCGCTTAGTCTCATACAATGTGAACAGGATGTGGCAATAATTTACACTAAAAAATACTCAGAACTCTGGTTTTGCAAAACAATGTTTGGAATGTCATTATCAAGTTGCAGCAGCCATTCTGTATGCAATTTTCTATGCTTTTTTGTAAGAGTTATAAAAGATCGGGCAACTTGTTAAAATATTACTTGTTAATGTTCAGGAGAAAAGTAAGGGATTTTCTCAAAATTTGCTCTTTAGGCTTGGCGAATAAAAGAGTCCAGTGATGATTGGCATCATCCCCCTCTAGCGATTATTCTGAAAACGCCTTGCACATTCAATTTTTGACAGAGCCTGCGCCGAACCATCTGGATTTCCTGTTCGATCTTCCTATGCCAAGACAAGATGTGCAGGTCAGGAACACGTGTGCAGGCCGGAACGAGGGCGGCGGCGGCGGCAGAGACCCTCTCTTGCAAGCGGCGTTCTTTGGGTCCGACGTTCCCAAGGGGATGTGGGCGGGCGATACCCCCTCGCGTGCCCGCGGCGGAATGTCACTCACGCGCTCACAGACTGCTCCAAAATCAGGTTGCCAGAAACCGGCTGATCAAAAGAGTAAGGCACGTCACTGCCGTCTTCTCCACAGAGTCCTCAAATGTACCTCACAGTAGAACTGTAAATGATCGCCATTACGAATCACTAAATGCCCCTTGCGTATCTTATTGGAATAATCAAATCCAATAGAACCTTGATAACTTAAACCATTCAATACTATTTCCTATACATTCCTAAATAACGTGCACTCTTCCATTTTTTAAATCTTATTCACGTGCCATACACAAACATTAATTAGCCTTCATAATTAATATTAATTAATTAATAATCTACACAAGTGCATTTTTGTGATTTTCTGAAGCTGTACATAGTTTCTAGAATTCCTTATTGTTTCCACTGGAGACAGAAATGCAGAAGAATCGACGAACATGATTTATTCGTGATGAGATTGCATCATTGCATTGCCTAGCGCAAGCGAAATTATGTAAAATGTAAAAATATTTCCCATGACATTTCCTGCTTGTCAAGAAATCTGTTTACTAGGATGCGCGCGATAAAATGGCTAATTCTCAAGCCTTCTTTTCAAAAAGCTACGCCTCTTCGAGTTATGATCTAATACCACAACAGTGCGAAAACTCTCTGCGCAAAGTAAAACGCGGCTGATTCGAAAGATTTGTAATACCGTTTGCACAAAGACGCTCAGCGCAAGACTTTTGACGATATGCCTGCTGGCACACGATATGTCTGCAAGAACAAGGACTGTTCACAATTTTGTGATAGTTTACAAGAAGGCCTACACTCGTGAAAAGTCGCGGGCGAGGGCGGGCGAGAGCGGGCGAGGGCGGGCGAGGGCGGGCGAGGGCGGGCGAGGGCGGGCGAGGGCGGGCGAGGGCGGGCGAGGGCGGGCGAGGGCGGGCGAGGGCGGGCGAGGGCGGGCGAGGGCGGGCGAGGGCGGGCGAGGGCGGGCGAGCGAGGGCGGGCGAGGGCGGGCGAGGGCGGGCGAGGGCGGGCGAGGGCGGGCGAGGGCAGCGAGGGCGGGCGTGGTTGGGGTGGGTAGGCGTGGCAGGCGAGGGCGAACGTGGGCGGGCGAGGGTGGATGAGAGCGTGGGCGAGAAAGAGAGGGCGGGGTTGGCCAGAGGAGAGGGCAACAGGCGATGATGGATGAGCGGGCGGATGAGGGTGGGCGAAGGCGTGAGACCGTGAGTGGATGGACAGGCGTGCGTGGGCAGACAAGCTGAGTTGTTGGTGGTTGCGGATGGGCGAGAGTGGTCAAGAGAACAGGGTGCGGAAGCGGGCGGAGAGCCGGGTGGACGGGCGTGGGCAGCTGAGCGCGTGTGGGTAGGCTGCTGAGGCCGGACGCAGCGGCGGAAGGCGAGGGCGCGTCGGTGCCCTTTATGGCACTGTGGCGCGCGCTCAGGAATGCTGGCGCGCGGCAACTCGCATGGAGCCCCAACCGCGATGCACAAACGCATCGTGTACATCGCGACTGCCACACGAAAACTGATGTAAACTGGTGAGGCATTCATCACCACTTCGGTTGACAAGTGTGATGGCGCGCCACGCTATCACACAAGGGTGATAGCGATAAGATGGACGCAATGGTGTCATCGTGGCATCGAAAGCGTTTTACATGATGGCGAATTGTTGAGACAGCTATTTTTGAATCTCAATTATTACAAATGAAATTTATAGTAGGCACAGTTCGATTTTCACAAGTTTTGTGCTTCTATTCTATCACCGTTTCATTAACATGTCATCAAAAGTCTTTCTGATTTGTAAAGATACGGTACATCAACCTGCCAACTATGCAGTAATTTACACACCGAACGCCATACCCAAGTATTGTACAAAGAGCCTATCGCCATGACCCTTTTGGAGGCACAATTATGACTAGAAATTGAGTTTAAAATGCTATTTGGAAGCGAACGGATAATCAAGAGACAGCTTAGTCTTGTTTTCAGTAACTGCATAAATTAAATTTGAATTCTGTGTTATTCTGCATATCTTTTATATGATTCAGGATTTGCGGAACTACTCATGATTGCGATCCATAATTCGGAAACTGCATTCCTGAGCAGCAAAGTGCACACCATTCATTAAAGGCAAAATCTTGCACCAGTGGATGTAATGTCGGGTAGAGTTCTAAGTAGAGAGAAAAGTTATTTTTTCCGAAACGGCGAGAATGGTGGACATCATATCCAGTACCATATTTGCAATTAGACTTTATCAAAGGAATAGTTGGCTGGAATAAATCGCAATCACTTCGCATCAGTCGTTCGCTAGCAGTTTGCCCGCGGATGCGACAGAGCAAGCAAGTAGCTACCGGGCCGAATTCCCTCCCGAAAAAGAAGAAAGAAAAACAAATTATGTTTAGGGTTGTGCAACTAGTTTATGGTAATGTCTATCAATTATAAAAAGACGATGAACTATTGATACATCCACTGACAACTTAAAAATAGTCGTAAATAAATATTTCACGCCTCAAAGAGGTAAAAACTGTGTCAACATTTCGTATCGGGGTATTCAAATGTATCGTATAACATTTCGCGACAGTTCCGCCTGCAGTGCGTTCTTGTTACACTTGTCGAGCTCCCCCGATGGCTACGGGATTGGGAACAGGGCCTGCCTGCCGAAGAGTCTCGACGGTGGTGGGGGCGGCAGCGTTTGGCGGGGGGCGTCCACTTCAGCGCCGCAGGAAACGCACGGACGCCACGCGCTGGCGGCGGGGCGGGGGCGGGGGCAGGGGCGGCGACGCAGAGCAGCGCACTTGCATGGGCGCCCCGACGCCACGCAGCGCCGCCGCTTCCGCTCGCGCCTCCGCCTCTGCTCCTCGCCATATGAGTCGGAAGACACGCCGCCAGCGCCGCGCCGTGCCCAGCCGTGCCGGTCAGGTTCACCGTACGGCGCTGCCAACCGAAGTACGCTGAAGCACACGCTCGCAACACAGACGTGTCTCGCATTCTCTCGCATAAATACCACAGCGGCAGGCACGTAGCCGGGAGAGGGGCGGCTTGGAGGACCAAAATAATCCTGCTAAGAATTGTGCAATATGTCTCTTGGCAGTTACGAATATTGATCTTTAAATTTACAATTTAATACCGAAAGTAAATTATATACAGTCCTTTTTATTCAGATCACTCAGAAATAAATGAGGAAATTTCCATAAGAGCAACTTGTCACGAAAGGACACTTTCTTCTATCTTCGTTTAACAAATTATCCCGTACGGAAAAATCTGGCAGTGGTGATCGGCTCAACTCGCATAACTGCAAAAAAATCTACTGTCAAATCATTCACGGTTTGTTATGAAAATATTTTGACGCTCTATAAAAGAAATGGCAGCACCTGTCCACATGCATAGAGCAGAAAACAGGAAATCAAATATATCCAATAATCAAATCAAGTGGACAACAAATATCACACATGACTCGAGATAAGGTATCGAATGAGAAAATAGATGAAAATTTAAAAATAAGCACTATTGTAAAAATATCTGAATACGAAAGAAAAGTAGCAACATATAATAAGAATGGATCAAACTCCTGGCTGCCATGCCATGTTTCAGTGGATGCAGATAAAGCAAAACCAAAGACTACATGGAGGCGGCACGTCGACGCGTCGTATGTAAAACAACAGAATTGTTCATTACATTTCATTATTAAGATCACATTTATTGTTACTCCATTCTATGCTGCTTTGGCAATACTCTTTTCGTACCTTTTGCCAAGGTTTCGGCTACTCTCACAGCTTACATGACTCTCCTTTCTTGAAAATATTTTCAGGGACGAAAATTAGAAGAAAAAATTCTTCAGAATATTAGGATTCATCATGAGCATTATTTAAAATTGTAAAATATCCTGGATTTTTGGTCATCAATTCTTACTGGATGAGAATCTGTTAACATACTCTGCCGACGATTTTATTCTATATAATCTTACTATAATACATAGCTGCACGGTAGAATGTAGAATTCACCAGGAATTGTTGAGTTACTCCTCTGGACAGGGAGGTATCCCGGTAATAATAATTTAGCGAGTGGGACGTGGTTAATTTGGAAATATGTCACCTTGAACTTGAAACATATTTAAGCCAGCTAAATTCCTACGTTTCTTTCTTCAAAATGTCCGTCCGTCTGTGAACAACACTAGCAGCTAAACTGCAAGTAGGAATTTTGCTACTATGAATCCTCAGTCAATCTGAACTACCTAGAAGCCCTGCGATTTTAAAGAAAAAAATTGAGGGGAGGAGCTTCACGTGAAATCCCCCCTCCCCCTTAAGAAACATTTTCAAAATTTTCTCAAAAGTGTTTTTTTTAATTTTAAATTTCTTGTAAGAATAAAGTGAAATATAGTTATATAAAGATGGCACAGGTCCAATTTTCATGGTTACCCCAAAACTTGTCACGGTTACCCCAAAATTTAATTTTTTTCGGCGTCTTCCTAAAATTACAATAATGAAGATGGAGATTTCTCTGTGAAAACAAAACTTCTTATTCACCATCTTCTTTAATAAATGCCATATTAATTTTAAAAAATATTAGATGTCGCGCACGTTTGATTGAAACAAAAGCAATATTAAAATTAAAAACAATATTTTCTCAAAAACAGCTCCAATTTTTTTCTTCAAGCTATCTGCAGAAGCCCTTAATTCTCGAGCTGATTTTGAACGAATGGAGCAGACAGTACCAAACAAAACAGAATTTCGCAGGACAGCAGACTTTTCGGGCTCGGCCGGAAGGGATCATTCGGGTTTATGACCATTTCAATTTACCAGCAGGCATGACGGACGAAAAAGTTCGACGTCGGTCGAACGAAATTTTGGCCAAAATCGGCTTCTCTGTAACCGTTGTCTAAGCACGCGGAGGATGACATTCTCGCGTGGTAAACAATTGATGTTTTTAATAATTGGGGAGCGGTTGACTTCTCAAACCGCCATTATCACACCTGAACCACCATTTCGAATCATTGTTCATCGCTCATGATCACTCCTATCATCCATCAAGTGGAAGGCAAAGGCTGTGATATGCCCTTTCACTGCACTGCCATATTTGTCGGGCGCATACACTGGGGCTTACGCAGTCGAAGGAAACCTCTGAAGGGATGAAACTCTGCAAGCTGACATGAAGGTTGGCATCATATCTTACATTCCAGAGGGGGAAGGAAACCATTACCTTCCGGGATATAAAATGCAATGCACTTAAGATTCTACTGGCCACAGAAGTTCACGTACCCCACAACTCAAATTAATCAATCATATGCCCCGAAAAACTGAGGGCATAAAGAAGTAGGCCTCCTCCTTTACCTTCGATATGGAACCGACTGGCACTCTTATAAAAAAAATCTTCAATTCTCAGTTTCATTTCTCACGCATTTTAAATTCTGAGATGGGAGATACTGTTAGTGATGATTCTCACGATGTCAAAAATTCCTACGAAAACATTTAGCGGGCTGCTGGCCCATCTTGCTCATTGGGATCATTAAGCACAAACATTGTCAGCCCGAAATTGCGAGTTCCTGGAACGATCCGCATTTCAGGTCACCACGAACGGACATAAAATGCTTCGGAGTGTCCTACCAGACATCGGAACAAAACATTGCCGCACACAGCTTAGCGCCTAAGAACAGCTTAGTGCCTCTCAAGAGGAAGTCGCCGTGGAACGTGAGCAACGAAGCGTGACTGCGCTTGCGATGTGCCCACACCCGACGCATGCGCGAGGAATGCGTTGATGTAACTCGCGCGCGTAGTTGCGCTGTGCATATATGTGTGTGTGTGTGTGTGTGTGTGTACGATGCGCAATCCTCGCTACACTCGCGGAGAGGATTTCGCCGAAGATTGACATAGGTTTCCAGAAAAGTTTTAGAATGTCATATGACCAACAAAGGATTAATGCATTTAATTGCTCGTGCAAGTTATTAGTATAAACGTTGGAAAAAATCGATCTCGAGATCTTGAAGGAAATATTTGTGCCCGTGGTTCAAAACAGTCTGTCCTCCGTCTCAAAAACACAATATTTTCTACACAGTGCACAGTATTTTGAAATAAATCAATACTCTGACATCGATCTGACTGTTGTCGGGGTCCCTTGAAACTGAAATGTCTTTAGTTTAACACTATCAATAACGCTCACTTTATACAGAGAAGGGTTCAGATTCTCCTTTTAGGGAAAGTTTTGTAATGTTGCAGGAAATGTCGTTATTTTGAAAGGAAAACAAAGTGTTTTCATTCTACTAAACTTTTCATATTACTTTCTCGCGTCCGACGTAGAGGCAAGTGTATTCGAGAGGGTAAAGGCTGCTCTACAATAGCCCGCGAACGGGAACGGCAACGCGAAGACGAGGACGGGAACGCGAGGTACGTGCGCTTCATAATAAACGCCAACGGGAAGAGGAAAAGCGCTAGGAACCTGTAGCGGCAAAAAACGAGTACTTCAGGAAAGAGTCGCCGAAACCAAAGCAATTCTAGCTGCGCTACTCTGTTCACTCTTTGCTTTGCCATCTGTCAGTTTTTTGGGTGAGGTAGTATGAATAATGAAAACTTTAACGAAAGAATATTAATTAAAAAATAATTCATCAGAATGAAAAAATGCAAAAACTACTAACTCATGGAAAATACAACTAACGAAAATTTAATCAATAAACAAAAATCTCCAATGTACTTAAACGAAACATTAAAAAAAATATTTTGTGGGAAATTTTAATTCTATGTATTAATATGAATAGAAAACGAAAAATACTGAAATCACTAAAAAGGACTAAAACAATTCAATGATGACTAACTAAATCCTCCTCAAACCCTAACCTCGCAAATCCACGCTGTAACCTCAACACCGCTCCAGACCAGTTTCGCGCGCACGCCGCACGCTCGATCAGCTGGAAAGCTTCGCCTCCATTTGCTGTACTCTCATTGGTCGAGAGGCTTCCCGTTCCCGGGCCGAGATAAATGCTGACCATTTTTCGCGTTCCCGTTCCCGTCAAGCTTCGTGTTCCCGTAATGTTGCGAACGCCAGCCTGAGATGTCCGCCTTTCAACTTTCTTTACGTACGCGTTCGCGCCTTTCCAGTTCGCCTTTCCAGTTCGCGGGCTATTGTAGAGCAGCCTTAAGGCTCAAAAGTAAGGATACAGGAAAATCACTACATACCAATGCAACCCGCAAAACACGTTACGCTGATGCAACACGTGACAATCGCCCTCCATTCCAAAACCAGAACGGGCCTACGATAACGCACTGATGGGCTAAAGGGGAGGGGATATGTAAATAAAGGTCTTCCAATTTATCCTACAGATATCATGTATTCCTTTCCTGTCTAATAGGGGATGGTGAAAAACAAATGTTCGGGCGACGTGGGGATACTTCTGCTACTTACATTGAAATTTTTTTAACACATAAATCTGCGAAGTTATCTTTTCCAAAACAAATACTTTTATATATTGTGATATACCAGAATATGATAGGTTTTATTTAATGATGTTAGTTATACATGGGGTAGATAAATGGGGATTCAATATGGCGGTATGCGGCCTTAGCAACGGCGGCGCAGAGGTTGGCAAGGTCAACAAACTATTCACGGGCCTTGATGACGTCAGGACGCCGGCTAGATGGCTGAAGAACCTAAGATATAATTGGTGCAAAAACGAATGACTGACGGAAGTCACGGCTACTCGGGGTGTAAGAGACGCACGGGTTGGCTATAAAAGATCAGATAGTCTAATGTTGCCGCCGTGTTTTGAAATAATAGAAGGATGGACGCCTACCGAGCCATGAAGGGTTTAAAAATGCATTAAACAAGACATTCTGACTCGGGGTGTCGTAGAGTGAAGATCGTACATTCTGACTCGGGGTGTCGTAGAGTGAAGATCGTACATTCTGACTCGGGGTGTCGTGGAGTGAAGATCGTATGTTCCGTCTCTGGGTGTCGTGGAGTATAGATCGAACATTCTGACTCTGGGTGCCGTAGTGTAAAGATCGTTTGTAGGCAATATAGTGGGAAAGTGAGACTTGTATAGCGTGTTTTCGGACTTTGTCTTGTGAGAGAAGTGATAGTTTGTTTTCGGACTTTGAAATAATTTACCAGAAGTGATTTTCGGAGGACTTGTTCAGATTTTCGGACATTGCAGTTGGACTTCAATAGTCTACATAACCGGTGGGAGAGATTAGGAACCGGGAGCGTCGGACAAGACTAACAGATAGTTTAGGCAGTGTGGACTGGACGTGTCAGCGGCGGCGCAAGACTGGAAGAGAGAAGCGGAACTTGGAATTAACAACGGCCAAGTGAGAAGCGACTACGGAGCGTTGGCATGAAAAAACGGTAAAAAAATACTGCAGTATAAAAGAGACAATTTATTCAAAAGGGGTCATGACCATCTAATTAATTGTTTTAATTTAAAGATAAATAAATTGTTGAATTTTGTTTTCATTTGTCAATCATAATTTTCAATTAGTTGGTAGCATAATTATTACATTTCAGATTCCACGCCATACTGTATAGTTGGCAGATCAGGTAATCGGCTATCGAGGCGATAGCGAGTATTTGTATCCGGACCCACCGACCCAAGCTAGCTGGATGTTTAGATAATTTTGTTAAAATCAGATAGAAAAACTTTGATAGTAATTCATGTAACCTGTTTCTGGCGCCCAAACCTTAATAAATTTGGAACAGGACATGATTACAGCCACAATCTTGATGAGACGTGAGAATGGTATATTTCAATATATATATATATATATATATATATATATATATATATATATACACATATATACAAGAGCATTCTTCTCGTTCCAATAGCAATCACTTAGAACTGATATATGACATTTCTTTTTTCAGGCAAATAACATTTTCCTTTCAATTCATCAATTCTCAACCATCACAAAAGTATACCAAACTTGAATGTAAAATCACATGCTTATACTAATCTTCAAAAATATCAGAGCAAAATAATAAAAGCTTCTTCAGTTGGAAAAAAATGCACGGATCTCTAATCTCTAAGTACGTACATTCATACATGAATATCCCTGATATTCAGTACAAACGAGCAGGGGTGAAATGAAAAGAAAGGAAAAACAGAGTGACCTCAAGGAAACAATATTGTGTCATTCCTGAGACGAAGAGAAGCTAAATATTTGCCTTTGATGACGCCTTTGTCAATAGTTATTTAGTTTGATCGAATGCTTGGGCAAGCAGTCAAAAATACATACGGCGCGGCGGAGTGAAAATCAAGCTCTCCCCCACCTTTTTTCATATAGTTACAAATACGGAGAACATCTCAAATATATAGAATGTTACCTAACGCTTCAAAAATTAAATGTCCAGATTTCGATACAAACACACCTTTTATGGGTACCTGGTGAGGGAAAAGGTGATTTTTTAACGTATTTGACCGGTAGTCTGCGAATAACACCAGCGTCTAAACTGTACAAAGTAGTTTCCAAAAATGGATACTTCCCTATCGATCTGGCCGATTCCGAGGATTCGCAAATTTAAAACTGATCTTTTAAGTTGTTTTTTTTGGGGGGGGTACTATTCATAAAGCACCAAAAACAATTTTAAAAGTTTCTAAAAATTAATTGCAAATTTTTACTACTGTATTTATACTGTTGTATAGGGAGAAAAATCACATCAACAATACGATCTCCAATGTTCGGTCCTAAAATTTGTGGTCAAGATTCTTTTAATCTGAAATTGCACGCACGTCAGGATTAAGGTACCTTAGTGCTGCTCAAAAGATGGCTAACATTGGAGCGGGTGGCGAGGTCATACTTGCAGTTTTGTATCTTCAAATCGGTACGTATGTATGTAAGTATACATGCATGTGTGTATGTATGTATGGGTGGGTGGAAGGAAGGATAAAGTATGTGCCTCACGTAACTGGGTCAGATTAGAAGCTTTTGAGCACAAACTTGGCAAGCACATCGGAAGTATGACAGTTATGCCATTCTGGGGATTAAGATAGTTTAATATTCTGAGGAGTACTTTACATGACACCCCTGTGATATTTTCAAAATTTCCTAAGAAATAGCTACAACATTTTTCACGTCGTCTGCTGAAATAGAGAAAATTACAATTATAAATGACATAGTTGCGATGGAAACATCTGAAATTTTGAAAGTTGTAAAACATTTTTCCTAACTACACCTTCAATATTAAAGACTAATTTCTTTTTCAATGCAATATAACCCTTACTTTCATATATTTAAATAATGTCATTCACTTTGTTTTAAAAAGAAATATGAGTAGTTGCTGATTAATACTAAGGGGAGGAAAGGTTTCGATTCGTCTCGCATGTCCACTATTTTTTTTTTAACTTTTGCTCGAAAGGAGTAGTGCTTATAAATAAGACTAAGGTCTGATTTTCATTAAAACCTCCAAATTTTTCAAAATTGACAGTTAATTTTTTCCCAATCTCATCCACATAATTGAAGCTAGAGATTTTTCTTAGTTGCATCAGCTTTTCAAAATGAGATCTTTAAATAATGCCATGTACAAGTTTTCGTTAAATCGTGACAACTTGTCTCAAAAATGTAAACAAGATTTTCTTAAAAACGGCTCCAATCTTTTTCCTTAAAATTCTTGTAAGGACGGAGAACAATGTATTGAAATATTTCACGTGTGTCATTTTCATTAAAACCTTTAAATTGTCAATAATATTAAAGATGAATTTTTTATGGAAGCATCTGGGCATCTGAAGTCTTTGACAGACCTGGCGGGATAATAGCTATGGAGCTACGTTTACAATGAAATTCTCAATTTTCGCCTAGGTTCTGCTTGTATTAAATTAAGAAACTGTTACAAATAATATGAGAATGTATTCTCTGTTGTGGCACCACTAGAAAACTTTGGTGAACTTTACGTCGTAAGAAGAATGTCAATTGCGCATAACGTTTCAAACAGACCTAGGGATTAATGGATACTAAACATTTCATCTTCTGAGCAGAATTTGACCAAAAACTTGTTTTGAGTTGAATACACATTTTCTTCTCTCTAGAGAACCAATTTACTACAATATAAAGAATATCATTCACTGGAAGCTCTGTTTTGTTTTTTTTCAGACTTAGAAGCTGTTGGGAAAACTATTTATGGGCAACACACAGCCCGTCCCAAAAGTGACAACACGCAGACGTTTCCGAAGACATGTAGGTCGTTAACGCATTTGGCGTAGAATCAACATGGAACCGGACAAACGAGCAAGGGGCTCTATCGCCGCATTCCACGCGCGTGTGGCAGCGCCGCGCCCGCGCCGCGCCGGCCTCGTGACGTCCGACCCGAAGCACGCAAGGCCTGACAACCACTATCAGCCGACGCGCCGCGCCGCGCTCCTTCCAAATACACACAGATTTACAGCACCACGGAATACGCATCGCATAAACAGAAGGTTGTTGATTCCGAATTAAAAACTAGTGCGGCTACAACAGCACACACTTTCTCGCATTATTCCCAAACTTTTTTTTTTTGTAGTTTTTGAAAATTCAGGAAATTCAACGAAGACGAGACCTGCACCATTTTTAAAGCAACCTTTACTCTATCCGAGAGAAGAAACAAATAATGGAGCCATTTTAGAGCAAATATTTGTTTAAAAATTGCTTATTCTTTATGGAAAATTAGGCGAAAATTACTCACTTTTTTGAAAAATTGATTGACGGTTTAGGTGCTGACCAGACAGACTGACCGACGGGCAACGAACAACAGACACATTTTGCCTTAAACCGTATTTTTTTTTCAGTATCAAGAACCACAAAACATGGATTCTGACTACTCGTCTTTGACGGAGTAAGCTTCTACGTTTGGAAACATGATCCACCTTTATTATCCACATTTATCCACTGTTTCGATAACAGAGACCCACAATACGAATTTTTTCTGTCGAAAAATGGCGAATTTTTGCAGCAGCATTACGATCCTTTTCAATACTACGAAAGAAGCATGCAAGAAAGTAAAATCAAACGTGTAGCGTAACTCGCCTAATCTATTCAACAATTACTATTGTTATCAAATTGCAAACCATTTAGTGATCACTTAAAAACACGTTCGCAAACTTCAATTTTTTTATCTCCTTCCCCTTGGTAAAAACACGGAACGTGTTCAAACACCTTCCCCCCTCCTAACATGCACGTTACATACTAACTCCTCCTCCTCCTGATCCAGAGTTAAAGTAACTTCACTAAAAAACGAGTGAAAGTTTGTACATATTTTTTCATTTAAAATGAATTAAATAAGATGTATTTTTATCAAATTGAAGATTCACTATTAGTTTGACATTAATATTTCAAAACAAAAGTTTCATATGGATTTTAATCAAATTTTCAATTTAGAATGTCGAATGATTCAAAATTGAATACAAAACTAGTAATACATGGCCGAACAAGAAGAAAATAAAATGAAAAAAAAATAATAGGAAAACATTCGGCATTCAGTGTGATCAATAGAGAACGTATATTTTTCATCAACACTCTCCCTTGTCATCCTTTGTTTCCAACACAAAAATGGGACTCCTCTGATGAAAAATTTAATACTCAAATACAATATACAACTTTCGTCTACATTTTTGTACGGCAATTTTTATTGCATTTTTTAAATCTTAATCGTTTTTGTGAATTGTCAACAAAACGTGTAACGCAAACTTTTACATTATTGTGCATTAACACGATTTTTGTTCGCAAAATTATTGGAGGCTCACACTCCAGCTGGGGCTCAAAGCAGGTGTTTAATTAGTCTTCCCACAATATTAAGCCACCAAGTTTCAGTCAAGTGACGGACGACTTCCTAATATTTGGATCTGCCCTTTGGAAGACAGATGACATTTCTCACATAGCAAAACACGACCTTTAACTATTGTATATTGGTTAGTACTTGGACAAAACAGTCAGCGAACAGTCGTGCAATTTCAGGTCTGAACGATATGATTGACAGTTCTTTTGAAACGAAGGATTGCCCATTTAGGTAGTTTCTTCCTACATCCGCTTTGTTTTACATGATCTAGAAGGAAATCTGGAAAGGAAACATGCTTAGGATCCATCTGTTACTTTCTCGCTACCGCTTTCATAGTAGAGAGAAAGTTACGTAATGCTACGCGAAAAAAACGGCGAATCTTCGGCAGAAAATCTCTTACCCTGGTAACGAAAAAGTGGAAAAATCCAGCTGGTAAATTGAGGGGAAAAGAAAAAAAACCCTTAACACGTAGTGTAGCCAGAATCCATACTTTGTGGATCCATGATACCGAAAAATCCAATTACAGCAAAATATCTGTCTGTCCGTCCGTCAACAACGCTTGCGGCTAAACTGTTCACCCAATTTTTTCCAAATCTAATATTCCCAAATCGATCTGGGGCCCCTTGAATTTGAAATGGCCCCTTAAATTTGAAACCGATATTTAATTTTGAGGGATACTGTACATGAACCCCCTGGGACATTTTTCAAATTTTCAAAAAAAGTGGCTCCAATGTTTTTAATTAATTTTTTGCCGTTGGATAGCGTGAAGAACGTTTAAGAGAACTTGTGCAGATCTCACGTTAGAAAACCCTGATTTTTCGAAAATTGCAAAAGTTCAAACATTTTTTCGGAGTCTTCCTACAACTAAAATATTAAAGAGAGAGACTTTCCCCCTAATGAAATCAGTTTTTAAAGATAGAGGTCATGTACGATACTTCGAAAATTTGAGTACTTTCCGCGTAATTTTGCGTGATAGTACGGGCGAGAAAGTAGGTGCAGTTTTACAGTTGGATCATTTTTCGAAAGGATTTTTTATTCATTAAATACTTAAACCTTAGCAAAATACAAAAATAATTTCATACTTGCAAGGATTTATGGACCCACATCAAGAAAGCAATGGATGAAAAGTGGAGCAACCTCTGGAAAAATATGAAATCCAGCCCTCTACACAAACACGTTAACAATTTTTACTCCCTGAAAACCTCCAAAAAATTTTCAAGAAAAGATCAGGTGACAATAACAAGAATAAGAACCGGTCATTGCAAGTTCAGTCATCAACACTTGCTAACTGGAAATCCCCCACCTACCTGCCAGAACTGTGATACCATTCTTAACTTTGAACACATTTTAACTCAATGTCCTATGTTTCAGTACAGCAGACACACATGCCTAGAAGATGAGCAAAACCCTGAACTGATGCTATCATCCATCGACTACCAAAATAAAATATTAAAATTCTGTAAAGACAGCAACATTCTTAAAGAAATCTAATTGTAATAGGTGTATTGGTATGGATACTAGAAACTAATTCTGTAACATCAAAATACCTGTAATGTCTGTCTCTACATATTCACATATATTGTAATATTTGTAAATTTTCATATCTATTGTAAAGTTGCCATGTTAATATTGTAAAGTTGTACTTAAAGTAGTCGCTAATGACCTCAGTAGTCGATGCGACTTTAATAATAAATTTAAAAAAAAAAATTTCATACATTATATTAATAGCGAATAGAAGCTTACTAATAATACTTTTAGTTTCTCTTGTATGAGTGTGTAATGTGTAATGTGTGTGTGTGTGTGTGTGTGTGTGTGTGTGTGTGTGTGTGTGTGTGTGTGTGTGTGTGCGCGCGTGCGCGCGCGCACACGGAGTAATTACGTTGTATAGGGAAATTTAAATAATGCTGCCGAAAATCAGTTTCAAGATTTCAACGAAAAAATACGATTTGGGGGCCCCTGATGGAGAAAATTCTTTTAAATGTCCGTCCGTCCGTGAACACCACTAATGCCTAAAACATTTATAAGATTTTTTCCAAAACGAATGTTCTCCAATCGACTTGTACTGACTCGAGGACCTACGATTTTGAAAAAAAAATCTTAAACTGAGGGTAGTTTACACGAAGCACCTGACTTTTGGAAAAATGTCTCAAAAATTGCTCCAAATTTCTTTAAATCGTTTGAAGGACTAGAATGAAATATTTTATAAAGATGGCACAGGACCCTATTATCATGGTTACTCCTGAATTTTCAAAATGTGAAGTTTCAAATTATATAAACCCCTTCATACGACCCCTACATCGTTGAAGAAAACTAATTTTTCATCAAATGAAATCTGTTCTCCGCTATTAGTTCTTTAATTAATGTCGTGTAATTTTTTCCTATGTTTTTTTAACTAGTAGTTTTCGTCCAATTGTGAGTGAAATATAGACAATATTTAAAAAAATATTTTCGCAAAAACGCTCCACTTTTTTCTTTAAACATTTTGTAGGAATAGTGCTCTATGCACTGAATAAACATATTAAACAAACACAACTTTGATTTTTCACAAAATATACAAAATTCAAATTTTTGACGTATCTCACGTTGTTAATACGTATTTACATTACAGACGTCTCATTGCATTTGTGAATTCAAGCGCTTAAAATAATTTATGTTCGAGTTCTCGAGTTCCTCGAGAACTAGGAAAGATTTCTGCGGAAATGAATTCAAATTGCACATTTTCATAAAAGCTCACATGTCGTTTTCTCAAAACGGCTCCAAGTTTTTCAATGAAAATTGGTATACGAAGCAGGTTTTACTCTCAGGTATTTTAGTGACAATTTCGGTAGATTTTAAGGGCAAAGTAACACTGTTTGCATTATTGCTAGGGGAAACGAATGGTGTCAACGTCATTCAGATACATATATGTATATCTATAGACATCTATATAGTCTATAGATTCCATGCTATAAAGCATATTGCAGGCCGTGAATCCTAAAAAGGTGTTTTATTTACATTATTAGTTTTATCAAATTATTCTTGTACTAGTTGAATGTGGCGTCGCCGACGCTGTGAACTGTTTTAAAAGTATATTCATGTGTTGAAAATTTCTTTCATATTTCATTTCTTTCATGCGTAGATTTGTTCAAATATGTTCTTACGAGTATCTGGCACCAATGAATCGTAATAACTGTTAATGTTATACTCCAGTTCAAAAATTCCCAACACTCAATGGCCTTGTATATTAACTCCAAACGGGAAATGAACTGGTCAGATTGCAATTTCAAAATTATAATCGTTGTAAAAAATACAGGTATACGAATGATAAGACAGCACAGCATACATTTTTTATGATTCGTTTTCTAATATGAACATAAATGATCACCCGTAAGCTACTGTTCTGCGTTATTCTCTAATGCTAATATAATATCATTCTCCATTAGTTCGGAAAATTCTGATGCAAAATCTTCTACCACTACATTTGATTCCCCGGAGATGCTTAACACTTCCATATTTTTGTCCCCTATTTTAAGATTTTAAAACTCCCCAAATCCGGTCTGGTTTTTGTTCTGAAGGCGAATATATATATATAATCATTAAAATGTTACTATTTTGTATGTTAATGTGTATACATAAACATATTTTGTATACATAAACAGTTTTCAACTGCCATCGGGTCATACCCAAATGCTGTTCAAATAAAAATATAATAAGTTGTAAGTCACATTAAATTGAAAATCGATCTTTGCACGCTTAAGAAATGAATTATTTAGTATTTACAGTTTTTGCTTCCTTCGTATTCACCTCACGATCTTCAAATTTAATGTTTCAAGATAAGTTGCAAATTCTACTTCACACTTCACTACAACTAAAATACTTCAGTTCTGAAGTAAATTCTAATTTGCAACACATTCTGCCGGGCGATTTTCATTTAGTTTTTTCTCTCGTTTGTCAAAAATCAGTGTTCCCATCCTGATGGAAGAAAATATGGAGTCGCGTACTGAAAATAACCACGGAATAATGGGGTTTAATCAACGCCACCTGCATAGATCTATTTAGGTGGCGTTGGTTTAATTCCCGTCATACTCACAAAGATCGTAGATCCAAAGCACGTTTTTGACAATTTTTTGGAATCTTTAGCCGAATCGAAACACACATTATCATTTCCCCAACAGGGGACCGAGACGCGTTCAATGACATCTCATATGTCTCGATTGGTGCCGTGAGGCACGGAAATCTCCACGGACGCACGGTATAGGACAAATACTATATAGGGATAACGGTAACACGTTTTGGCCCAAGGGATGATAAATTGCCGTGAAAAAAGGCTTGGTGAAGGAGAGCTCAAGTACGTTGATATTAAAGCTTTGGGTTGCAAAACAGCTTAAGGCATGAATGTTTTTACTTCGTATTTGGGGAGAGGGGGGTATTCCGTGTCCCTCGTGTTTTACATGCATAATCTAATTGTTCCGTAATCTTTTGGTCTGACAGATAACTGTGTGTGCAATCTGTGTATAACCGAGTAACTGGATCACTACGCCCAAAGCAATAGCACAATCACCAAAAAGGTGCCAAAGGATACCACATGGAAAGATATAAAGGTACAGGGCCGAGATAGGCCTATGCAATGTTCGGGTGCTGACCCTTGTGTAGGTGCCGCGAAAGACCCTGGCTGGACTTTTAGGCGCCGATAGATAGAACCTGGAAGAGGGTGTGGCAAAATTGAAATGCTAGTTCAGACTCGTGAGAATGGGAAACTAACCATTACGAAAAAGTCTACGCCATTCAATAACATCGCTAGTTGTTATCTTAAGCTTGCTAAGTTAAATAACCAGAACCATTAACAGAAATTTTATTTTCATTTACCACTGAATTTGATGTAGCAGGATTTAACATGTAGCAGGATTTAAATTTTGGACCAGTGGTTCTCAAACGGTTTGCCGCGGCCTATTATATAAATCTATATTGGTGTATTGCACCATATTACAGAAAATCATCCTGTCAAGTGCGGTACAAAATTGCTGTTCCTAATACGAATATGTTTGGGCTTGTTGGTCAATTTCTGTGCGGTGGTTTCCCTGATCATTTCCGGGCGAATGCCAGAACTATCTTTTACAAACGCTATGGACTGCGCGCAAGCTTCCCTTCTCGCCTACCTTCTAAGACTCGCTCTGGAACGCACTGGGGAAGTACGCGTAAACGTCAACAATTACTACACGTTTCATGACAAATTAATCCGGATTTTAAATAGTACTACAAACTACAAATTTCAAAGGATTATTCTTGAGAGTTTTCGTACATTCTAAGGAACTTTCAACCGTTCCTTCCGAAACACGAAGAGTCACTTTTGTTCCGACTCTCTTCACAATACTATCCACATATCGAACAACACGACACTTCGTGAAGATATGCTGTATTCTCAACATGATGGGGATTTCGTTGCTTTCTTCTTCACCACAACCTTTCAAATTCATTTCAATTCGTCTTTTACAGCATAAAATGTTTGTACTGAATGAGTAACTAATTCATTACTAATTCCATCGAGGCGTTATTGAGAATTTTGTAAGTCATAGAATTTGGTCACTTTGAAGCCAACTGCTTGATGAGAAAGTATGAATTCTACAGAAACTTTCTCTAATGTTGCCGGCGTCTCAACTACCCGTGAGTGTAGTGCGTGTTTCAGACAGAAGGTGGCGGTATTTCTTTCCTGAAGAAACGTGAGATCCGGAACTGACCGTGCCGGTTTTCCACCTCCAGGTATCTCCCTCAGCGGGGCACTGCCCCAGCCGGGACCACCTCTAAGCACCTGGCTGGTTTCCCGACGAGAGTGGTAGTGTACTGGTCGTATATGTACATGCATGTAAAGGAAGAGCAGGAGACACCGATGAGGAAGGGAAGACCCGTGGCCCGATTTTAAGCGTACCGCTCCGGGATTCGCCTGTTATTGATCGGAGAACCACGGAAACCTACCCATCAGCGCAGCCGGTCGCCAAAATGTTCCTACTTATATGGGCAGAATTTGGATTTCTCTCGAGAGAGCTCATGTTTATGCAAATTTAAATCAGGAAATTTGTTTCTGAAAAACTCTCAAAAACATAATTGAAGCTGCGCATGCAATACAAAGACACGGCATAAGACCGCTGCTCGACATTCTAGACATATTAAACACTTCTGGACATTCGGATGTTCTCACACGTACTAAACACCTGGCTGGAAACATTCGGGTATTTCACGAAGAATGAAGTCAATACATAAAAAATTGTTGAAACAACAATATTAGAACACTTTCATATATTCGAAAAGTAAACACTGAAGATTAGTGCATCACTGCAAGGAAAATAGCGAAAGACATGTAAAAATGAGAATAGTGCTATTAATATTTTATTCAAACGTTCTCTGCGAAGAACGGCTACATACAATGACACCAAAAATGAAATATTTTACAAGTAGGGGGGATGTAAATAATATGAATGTCAAAAAATATGAACTTCAATAGAACTAGGTCACCTGAATACGATTTTCCCTGCTATTCTCTCACGTGAAAATCCTGGAGGCATCCGGATGGATAAACCTGAGGTAAGGCGCATGGAGAAAGACCCCAAGGTGGGCGCGGGGCGCAGCGGCGATGTGGGAGTACCATGTCACGCCACGCCGCGAGCACGGAGGACGGCAATTTGAAGCTGGCGTAAAACGAGCTTACTCCGCGCGACAAAAGGGAGATCACTACGTGCTGGGGTCATAACGATTTCACCGTCTTTCCAACCGAAAAGTAAAACCACAGAAATAGAATAGGCCTATTGTCGTTTTTAACATATTTCAAGTAGAATTGAACAATGACGGTCGTTTGAGTTTCATGTTTTTTAGGTTCTCTTTTACATGAAGAAGAAGAAGAGAGAGAAAGTGCGTGAGCGTGATGGATGAGGGGCAGGTAGCCACAACACTTTGTAGTTGCACCCACAATAAAGTCTTACTGCGTTCCGTTCCACTGCTATTACTATTCGCAAAAAAATTGGTAGGAATTTGTAAAGAATCTTTGAAATACATTTTTAACTACTTGTGGTCCAGGGTGGCAAAGACTTTCTCGAACTAGTCAGTGTTCTATTCTCTTCGGCGTCTAAAAAATCAATTGGCCCTCTCGCGGTACCTGTCTCTGGGATGTCGTGAAGAGCACCTTCGCGCAGACGCATCTCAGTCTCGTACCTTCACGTACTTGCCCATGGTATCCCTTGGCCCCATCTCGGAGCTTGTACCATTGGTCTGACTGTGCGGATCCCGTACTTCAACTAAACTACATATTACGCGCAGCTTCCTGCCAGGCTAAGAGGTTATGGAAGGATTATGACGTAGTTGTAATACATGAGCGTCTCGGAATGTCCCCCACGCCTTAAACACAATTGAAAACATACATATCTTACGTGGGTTTCGAATTCACAGCCTTAGTGTCTACCTACCTTGACTTACGTGACACAAGTCACTGTCTCTCGAGGCCGTATCTCTTGATCGTATTAACTGTAAACGTGTTACGACTTTGTAACAATAATTTATAATACTTATTTATATAACTAGTGGTGCTACAGATTGACACAGTCTTTCCCGTATTAGTTTTCTGTTTCATTTGGTCTCGGTTAGCTTTTCGGACTTGACAATACTCTTGACAGCTGCCATCTATCGCCGCCCAACATTTTTTCGACTACATCTATCGCCTACATTTTTTCGACATTTTCTTAAGTTTTCGGTTTTCCAATAGTAGAACAAAACTATTATTTTAAAAATATAAAAAACAATTAAACCTTGCCCTAAATGGCAATTTTTTGGAGCCGTTTCAAGAAAATGATGTTTAAGCGCTACTGTAAATGCGAAATTTGAAGTTCTTTTTTACAGAAAAGTTTTGAGTTTTCGAAAAACTTCATTTGAAGTCATTTGAAACACTTACACTCACAAATTCAATAGTGTTTACTAATTTCTGGAAATGTGCATTTTAACCGTATGAGAGAACTTTCAAAAAAATTACATTTTTGTAATTTAAATTAATGTAAAAAAATTACATTTTTGTAATTTTTGAAAAAACAAAATTTTTAAACGCCATTTTAAAGAGTGCAATTAGCACTATCCATTCGAAAAGTTTGAACAAAAAATTTGAAACCATTTTTGAGAAAATGGCGTTTGAGTGTTTCTGAAAATGCGCAATATTGAGCTACGTTTCACAGAAATTTATTCAATTTTCGAGAAACTTTGACATTATTTAAAGCACATGTACTCATTAATATAATAATGTGAACAAATCGTCGCTAATGTAAATATTAACAACGTGAGAGAAAAGTAAAAAAAACTAAATTTTTGCAATTTTTGAAAAAAACAAAAGAATAGAGGAATAAGGCGTTAAAGTCATCCCATAGAGCACATTTAGCACTATCTCTACCAAAAGTTTAAAGCAAAAATTTGGAGCTGTTTCTGAGAAAATCTTGTTTTGTAATTTTTTAAATTTAAAATATTGCGTGCAATATTGCGCAAAAACTACTAAAATTTTCAAAAAATGTACAGGACCTTAATGAAAGAACTCACGTTGGACAACAAATTTTATTTGAAGAAAAAATCTCTATCTTCAATTTGGTAGTTCTAGGAAGACGCCGAAAAAATTTCAAACTTTGGCAATTTTCGAAAATTCAGAGTCAACCATGAAAATGGGACCTATGCCACCTTAATAAGTGTATTTTACTCTATTTTTACAAGAAATTTAAAGAAAAATTTGGAGCCGTTTTTTAGGAAATTTTGAAATTGTCCGGGGGGCTTCGTGTAAAGTACCCTCAAATTTTGAAGAAAGTTTCTCAAAATCGAGGCGCCACGAGTGGACACAGATCGACCGGAGAATATCCATTTTGGAAGCAATCGCACGTATGGTTTATGCGCTAGTGTTGTTCACAGACGGACGGACGTTTTTAAAAGACCCACTTTTTCGGTATCAGGGGACATCAAAACGTGTATTTCCGTTGAAATCTCGAAATCGATTTTCCGCAGCATTAGATAACTTTCCCTATATACTTATATTACTCCGTACGTATACGGGAAAGTAAAAAGGGCTAGTAGTACTGCTTTATTCACAAGGGAGAATTGTTATGTCCCGAGCGCGAAAGCGCGTGAAGGTGCCGACACGGTCACCTTCAGTACTGTAGGTGGTGACCATCTGGCGGTCACTTCCAGAACTGAAGGTAGCCGTGGTTATGGTTGGTTTGTGTTGTGCACTGAAGAATGGAGCATATTCAAATACAGTATATGAGATGTATAAGTTAGACTCTCGTGAAACGCATGTCCCTGATAATGTCTTGAAAGAAGCAGAATTTGCAGTGTCGAAATTACTGACTGAAAAATCCAAGCTCATTTACTAGAAAGATTTACGAACATTTCTGCAATGGTGAAATGACAAGGAAATGAAAGTTCTTTAGGAAGAATTTGTACTCTCTAATTTTAATAACAAGTCAAAATCCTACAAGTCTGTATCACTTTGAAGTTCTTATTCCTCGCTGAAGGAACTTCACATGTTAAGGAAAACGGTGATGCCTTCAAATTAGTACGAACGTATTTATCTCGAAAACATTGTTAACGTTAAGTTTTGACGACCGAATTAATATTGCTGGCGGCTCGTGCTTAGGATGCTCGGTTGCACACCCCCTAAATAATCGAAAAAAATATTACAGAATTCTAGCAAAATACCCGCCGTTGCCCGGGCTTTCTTCGTATCCAATCCTTGTGAAAGTGGAAAATCATCAATTTTATACAAAACAAGGTGATTAAGATTATTATTTTTAATATAATTGGTTCACATTTTAATAAAACTCTACAATTTTCTTTCATTTTGTTTTACAGTACTTTGCTTTAAGATTTTTAAAAAAATCTTACGCACTGATAATGGCCTCTAGTGAATCAGAAAGGCTGTAGTTCAGCTGCATCGCTACTGGCCTCTGGCGGAATACATTACGAAGCAATCTGCTTTGAGCAACAGGCGGAAAATAACTAAATAATAATAAATATTATTATTTTCCACGTTTGTTTATATTTGCTAAACTTTGCAAGGACACTGGGACAATTCTGAAGACGAGCCTGTAAAAAAGTTCGTGTCTGTTCATACACTATTTTTTGTAGTATCGATGTCGGTTCCATAGCGTTGAATTCCCTTTTAATAGTCTAGATTAGGAATGCACATTTTCCTTTTTATGATATTCAATATTCAAGATACTGCAGTAATTTCGATGTATATGAAATCAATTTAAATCAAAGAGGTACTAAAGACCGTTCTCTCCGGCATGTGTTGCTCTCCCTGGCAATACACCATGTCACGCCCTTATGCTCTTTTACTGCGTTTACTCTCTGGCCCCATGCTTCGACATAGGCCCTAGTTGTTTACGTATAGCAAGCAGCCACCCAGCTTACAGGGTAGAAAGGGACGGTTACAGAGCGCGGCGCGGCGTCCGAGGATAATATCAATTTTCTGTATTCGTCTGACACTAGCTGCAACTTAAACAGATTTCCCCTGTTATTAAGAGAATACAAGTTCAGGCAAATCTTAATGGTGTTGAATGCATTATTTACGATTTATGGGTTTTTTATGATGTGAGGTTTATTTTATTGACGATTATTTATGATGTTAGGTTTGCTGATTCAAAATATATATTTGATGAGTCCTTTGTGCAAAGTCGGCCGTGCAATGTCCTTCCCAACTGCGACAATCTGCGAACGTGTCATTGGGAATACGTGTGTGTGTGTTCCCATCTCGACTATTGCATTGTGCCAGGAAGCTTCAATTTGTCTGAGACCTCTTCCCCCTTTCTTGCGTGACACGTCTTTGTACATCAGGTCAGGGGTGGGCGGCATTGTAAGCTGTTTTCTGGTTTTTTGATCAATGATTCGAATTTCTTGCTCATTATTATTATTATATTATTACTAGCCATTTTCAGTACTTATTCGGGTGCTAGCTTCACATCCGCCTCCCGTCCGTACGGGCGTACTTCCCCACTGCGCGCAGCTGCGTTCCAGAGCGAGTCTTAGAAGGGAGACGAGAAGGGAAGCTCGCGCGCAGTCCATAGCGTTTGTAAAAGATGGTTCTGGCATTCGCCCGGAAATGATCAGGGAAACCACCGCACAGAACAGTTGACCAACAAACTCAAACACATCAGGCAGCGCAAATTCGCTGGTGTTCAATTAACACATCAAGCAATTTTTGGCTTTCTCCGCAGCTATCCGATGCTGGTTTTGTACGATATTAAGCATAAATATGGAACAATCAATAGGTATTCAAACTTTTGGCGCTACGAAGTCTCAACATTTACCCTATTACTGCGCTAAAGAAATAAATATATGGAAGCAAAGACCGTGTAAACGTTCTTTTGAGTCTGTCATGCGAAGGAATACGAGCAAAGTAGCGTTAAAGGGGTTTGTGAGCCAGTGTCCACAATGCCGGTCGATTACGAGGAATGGATGCGAAAAATGAGCAAGAAAAAGTGAGCAAATGACGATAGCCAACATAGATAATAACTTAAGAAAACGCCCACCTTTAGTTATTTACGTTGCAAGGCAGTAACGTTTTTTTTAGTAGGCAGTAACACATGGCCCCAAAATGAAATAAATTCTCCCCTCCACAGTGATGCTATGAAGAGAAAATATCAACCCAGATAACGCATGGCGAAACCTTCAGTACCTCACTAGGTTGCTTCAAATATCTCTGCGAGATGATATTGCAGTTTGCTAACCAAATATTATTTTATATTTTTAAAGTAATGCATCCTTCATTTAGCCTCATACGAATTCCTAGAATTTCAGTTTTTGTTACAAAAAAATAATATTTTTATTTCAATGTAATTATATTACTAAACAAAAGCTGGCTTGCGAAAGAAGAAGAAGAATAAAAGAAAATACTACAACATAATATAAATAAAACAACTTTAAATTTAGCAGAAGACATATTCGATGTAAAGCGCTGGGGAAAAAATACGAGAAATATCGTTAATGTACGCGACTCGGAAAAATATACTATTTTATTTTAATTAACTCTATCTACACCCTGATATGAAACCAAAAAAGCATTTAAAGAGACGTGTCTTGAATGCTGACTTGTAAGGGTCTCAAACATACAAGAAAATTGGATGCGTTTTAAACACGATTTAACCTGAAAATTTAAAAACAAATCATTTTCCTGATGTTTTCAAGATTGGTGGAAGTATTAATGTATAATTTAACTGTATTATTAAGTAGGTATGCACAACCTATTCTGGACAAGTATTTTCTTAAATGTTTTGTCAGTCAGCGGGTCGTGTCCAATTAAAATAGTCTTCATTTCCTGGGCTTTATATAATTCAATGTTTTGCTGCAGACATCGATTCTTCTCTAGGTCTCTCTGGTGGCCATGTGACATCGCTTCTTGTGTACACATGAACTAGATTAAGAAAGTTAATAGCAATGAAGGCAATTCAATGCCCATTCGAAGAAGTAGAACAATTGGCCCATTCAATGCCTATTTTGGCTACGGGTGGGCGGACAGTCACACGGATGCATGGATATTCGCAACAGATACGCCAGAGAAAATACACCGATAAACTCGAGCGCATACGTCCTACGGCAGGAAGAAGCCGCGGAGAGACGACGGGCTCAGAATCCGACGATCAGAGCAAAGGCGTGGAGAGGGGGCGGGGCGGCGCACACCCAAGGCACAGAGATGTGCGACAGACGGCGGCATGGGCGGCAGCTGTGGCACGCCGGACAGGCGGCGGCAATGGCGGCGGCGCGGCGCGGAGCGGCGCGGAGTGGCGTGGCGCGCCGGAGCGCGGCGCTGCGCCTATCACGAGGGAGTTGTCGGCCCACATTCCAGCGAAGGTTCCGTGAAGCGCTCGGCCGCGTCGGGCAGCACCGCGCGAGAGAGCGCGCGAGCGCGCTCGCTCGTTTGCTTGCTTGCTTGCTCGCTTGTGCGCGTAGACGCCGGACCGGAGCGACCGCTCGCGACGGCCCACCGCGACGCACAAACCGAGGGCTTACGGCCAAAACGCGGTACTCGCACCCGAAGCAGCACGCTGCCAGAGCCGCCTTCGACTTCTCGCAGATCCATGGACAACCACACCCAGATATTTGACCACTTTCACTAATTTCATTTTGGCACCGGTTGTCTTAATTAAATTACGCCAAATAAGGCCAAATCACTCAGCATCAACCAACAGAAGATCCTTTTTAAATAAATTATATTCTAAACAAAATTTTACACATGAAATTAAACAATTAAAAACAATCATTTGGGATTTCCTGATATATCTTACCATCAATAATTATTCAATTATTATTTTTTCTCAGCAAGTAATTTTTTAAAAAATATCTTGGACCCTGGAACCGCTTCATAGTTTACTAGTTATAGGAAACCGTGGTCCTGAGCATTTTGATTAAAACAGCCTTGACTACACGAGACCGCGAAGCTTTAGCCAAAAAGTCATCGGGTTCTGATAAATGAGGTGTAGACAGTATAAGTTCCAACGAATGGACATGGAAATTCATTCCCTAATATTAACTGCAATGGAGAAGAAAGTGAAAAATAATTTTTACTTTTCATTTTCTCAGTGGTCTAATGATAGCTCTAATGATAGTGGTCTAATGATGGTCAGGAGAATAGTTCCAACATCAAACAATTCGCCAGCGAAACGATTAAAATATGCATCATGTCAATAATATGGCTTTTACGGTGCTGTGTGATACACTAGACACATTTAAAACACCAGACGCAACAATTTCGCTGATTTCTTTTCATTTCCAGAGAAAAATCGAAGTTCTTCCCACAGTGCAGGGAAATGTCGATTTTCTTTCTGAAGATATGGAATCTCATTTCTCTATAACAACCATAATTATGGTACAGCCTGGTACGCAATTGAAAAATAAGAAGTCTCCTGACAACAGGAGACCCACGTGACAAAAAAAATCTCCTTTGGGTTTTTTGACACAAACTCATTTATATTAAAATATATTTCGTATATGTATTAAAAAATATTTATTTGTGATGCAGAACAATATAAAAAATCAACCTATGTTATAACTGTTTTCAGATTCCTTAAATGCGGCGTTCTATTTAATCTAAATAGTCAAAAAACAGAAAATACTATATGTGACGTATGGCGGAGAAGATCAATCTGTGCTCGTTTTCTTGAGTTTTCCAGAATCCCTACCTATCTACAATCTATTTTACCGCACATACTAGTTGAATTATGAAAAGGTAACGAGCTTGATTGATGACATTTGAAAACTAGAAATGTTCGCTCCCGAGTAATAAAAAATGTTGTAACGGCAAAATACAACAGATGAGATAATGGCATTGGTGACAAATTAATGACTCCACCCACCCTATTTCTCCTTCAACTACCGTAAAAACAGAGCTCCATAAAACGTGTGCATATCCAGAAGAAAAGCAGTGTGTAATCTCAGCATTTCCTAAATAGATCAAGGATATTCAATATACTTTCAAAACGTTTCACTCAGCTCTTGCAATTTTTGTACATGTTCCCTCCTTTTCGTCGTAGAAATCACAATTTACTAATAATTAATAACAATTGCAATCGAAATGCAGGAATGTGCGCATGATACGAAGTGTCAGGTGGCATGAAACAGAATTCCCAAGAACACAAAAGAAACAATAATTATAGGTATGAAAAACAGATGTTTACTCGTTGATCTTTTATTTCCACTGTCTTTATGGGCGCATTTTGTCTTGTACGTCTGTGGACGAAACAAATTTCGAGACACGCAGAAAGATGAATGAGACAGATTCGATGTCCACATTGCATACAAAATTAACTCAAGTGTAATATATTTCGAACCAAGTTATGCGCAATGAGATTCCGAGATTTTATGGAGATCATAGGTCGTCGGCGAAACATCACTCCACCTTCACCGATTTTTCATTTTTGTCTCCCAAGAGAAATACATAGGAGTCAACTTATTGGAAAATATCCACAAGGGTTACTTTACCACCGCACACGTTTCCCGTGATTTTAACTGAAGGGAACGAGGATTTAGCCTCAGTTTTTTGAAAATGTTTGTAAAATCGACACATTCCACCATAAAAATATCGATAAGGGTAAAAAGGAGTCGAAAATCACAATTTTACATTTACCCTAACCACTTTCATGTGCCCCACCTCACTGGAATGAACAATCTTACGTAACACCTAATGATAACGCCCAACACCCCTGTTATATTGATACGAACACGTGCTTTTAACTAGCCTATTTGAAAACTCCAAAACACTGCGGTGACAACTTCAGGGAACGCTCTCATGTGGCAAAATAGCACCTACACTACTTTCACATTTTTCCATGCAAAAAAAAGGAGAGAGAAAAAAAAAAGAAAGAATGAAAGAGCACGATGGTCCCGCATTCCATCGATCTTCTTAAATAACTTGCCACTTCGTGCAATTAATGCACGATTCCTGAATCGACAATAATGTACAATTCGCTGGTTTTACGGCCTGTCATTACTCGTATTTACACAAGAAAACTCATTCCCTCTTACAATACTGTTCGTGGTTGCATTTTTGAAGTGACACATCGCTAAAAAACGACAAGCTACGGGGAATGTAAGCGATGGTGAAATAAAAGGTGCATAATTGCAGAAAATCGTCAACAAAATCAGAACAGAAAAATACATTATAAAAACACTGATGAAACAAGTAACGAACATGTTCCGAAATAACATCCAAGATGATTAGAATTTACAAAACTCACCCACATCGGGAGAGCTATCTTTGATCATTGTTGCAGCACGGGACAGCACGTCAAGAGGTGATTCTGTCGTTTCCATAGCAAAATTACTGCAAAAAATTAATGTAGCATTATCGTATTGTTAGACAACATATTATTAATAAACAAATAGTGACACTTGACATTCACGTTTTTAATCTGTGAAAAATACTATAATTCCGTTGAATAAGGCTGAACATGTGATTAAAGTATTTTCAAATTAAAAAAATTGAGGGGAATCACTTCAAACCTAGTGACAATAACAAAATATAAATAAACAAACAATGCACATTCATAATTTATAAAGTATAATATGGACTTACATTCCTTTTGTATTTTCTCTTCTTCCTTGGTGTATATATACTTCGGGCACAAGCAATTTCTCACTATATATCGTAAATTCCTCAACACTATTGAACTAACAAACAGGCTTCTGACATTGTGCCCAACCTCGGAATTTTGGAATGCTAGGAATGAAAGAATGGAGCCAACGCTCATGCTGCCACCTCTGTTAAAAAGCGTCAACTACTTCCACGTGTAGTTGAGTTAACCGGATTGGTCAAAATTTAGGAACAATGAGATGTCCTGGATTCTTCTTCAAACTTGTTTGTAATATGAACATATCACTTAATCGCAAAGCTACATAGCCACGTTTAACGTATTTTCAATGATGTATTTTATTTGCACTGTCACACTTTCTGCATTATACCTGACGTCATTACGATGGAATGTATCTGCTCATTGCTGCCAACGTACTGGTAAATACACAAAAGACAATGATTGCTGGTCCCTAGTTTTTCCGTCACCGACACTAATCTAAATAACTCAGCAAGATTTAATTTTAAAGTCTATAAACAATCAAGTAAAATGATTCTTGATTAACATAAAAGGATGACAGCAACAATGCATTTCGAACTGCATGCCTTTACAGAACCTGCTTATTCATTTACTCCTAGATGGCACTGACAATCAGGCTCAACTGCGGGAAATTTAAAGCGACTCGTGTTTTCTTCATTTATTACTGCCCTACTGAAGAAATGCTGATCCTTCCAGATGATTTGCAAATCTTACCTATTCTAACTTTTTCCAACTATTAAACATTTCTATTAGCTTCATTTTGGTTTATAAGCACATATTAACAGGTCCATTACAAAACTTAGATTACAATTTGATCTTGATAGGTTTGAAAAAGATGTGCATAATTAACCAGGAGAAAGAAAGTATCCAAGAAAAAGATCAGAAAATATTCAAATTAAACTTCACCCCTGCGCAAACTCAATGATAGAAAGTAGTTATATCCATCACATATTACAATTTATTACACAAAATAAAACAGTAGTGTCTTTAGCATTCATGACATTTAATATTTAATTTACACTAGAAAGAAAACACCTATTCTCTCCAAGTCCAACTCCTATTCTCTCCCCTCTCGGATTTTCCCAACATCTACATCAATTTCCATTACCAAAGCTGGATCTGACTAGACATACATGTACAACACAGATGACCACAGCACCCCATGCATGATTACTACTGAAAAATGTGTTACTGTTATGACAGGTGTTTATCATGTTTATCTTGAATGAAAACCAAAGTCTTAACATTTGTAATTAAAAAACAAGAGGGCATTTTATTTGAATTTTGTAATTAACACATCTAAAACATTAATCATTAACTAAGGCTATCTTTCACATTTAATTTCAGCTCTTGATGAGACCAAATCCAACAGCCTTGAAATGCTGAGAATAAGGATGTGAAAAATCAAAAAACCAAAAAATATGGAAAACAAAATCAAATGTATTTCAAATACTTCATTAATGTAACATTCAACACAACAATGAACAGTGTTTAGGTCTGTCATTAATAAAAACTGAACCTGCTGAATATAGCTAACAAGTCATCATATCCAGCCTTCTAGACCTTGCCCTTGCTGGGATGGAATTTTCTGAATTCAACAGATTAGAATAAGACTTCATGCTCAGCTAGGTTCAGTCTGCCTCACATGGTTATGATTATATTTGGGATAGATGTCACTTTCACCCCATTTTCCATCTGAGTGGATTTCAAGAAATAGTACTCTGACAACATAACATTCCTGAGGATTTGATTGGATGTGCACATTTTGGTCAGATGCAACTCCATGTATTTCAGTATGAACAAAGCCTTACACATTCACTTGATTGATCACTTTACCATACAAGATGAAAATTATTCCAAGTAATTACAGCTAATTGATGTCAGCTTAACTGATTTTTTAATGGGAAAACTTGATACACACAAATGTTGAATTTTCCGTATCACATTCAATACTTGATATTTTTGAATAATATGAATTAATAAAAATATTTTGTTTTCAAAATAAGAGTCTAGAAGTATCCACTTCAAAGTGTAGACCGACTACCACTATGAAATTAGTTATGTAATGGTAGAGGAAGGAACTTCTACCTAATGATTTTTTTTCCATTACGTCCCCAAAATTAATTCATGACAAGAAACTGTTTGCGTTTCTATATTAAATTTTATACCAGCAGCTCTTCCTATGCCATTTTGAACTTTTCATCACATGTGTTTCAATAAAGTGAATTTTTATTTGTCTTGGGCAGATTCAATAGTGGATGTGAGTTTTTTTTAACATTCTTTGAGTTCGAGTCATCTAGTCATAGTCAACATTTTCTTCATTACCATTTCTCAATTTAAAATTTCATGTAACGTTTGAATATCTCTAGTTTTTTTAATTTACCTGCTAAGTGTCAGCCTGTACTTCTAGATCCTGTGCCCATGCTGCTCTACATGCTGCACTCAAGTATGTACATTAACACTTCATTTCAAGAAACCTGATATCATTTTTTGCTTGATAACAGTACCAATTGCTTCCTGTTTCTTTGAGGACCTTTTATCCTTTGGCTTTGAAAGAAAAGCATTTACTTGAGCTGACAGCTTTAATTTTTTGGCCCCGCATTGTTGAATTCTGGGGGCTGCGTGTCTATTGGATGTGACATGATGGCAAAGGGTATAATTTTCATGGAAAGACTGCCTATTCCACCAAGTTGAAATGATCTCCCTGTTTAAAACTCATTTAATTTCATCAGAATCACCATTTAAAGCACTATGTTATGTCACTTCTTGTTCTACTCTACCGCGGCATTTAAGTTTGTGAAAGTTGCACTGAAAGAGGAGGTAGCAACAGTCGTGAATTTTTCAGCAATAGTCGATCAAGTGATCAATTAAGCATTCAGTATCTGTCAAATCTTGACTGGGATTATGAGTCAATATCCCTGTCCCAGGAAGGGAAATGGAATACGGAGGGAAGAACGTCAATGCAATTTTGAGGATGCATTGGCAATGGGATTCTTTCTATTGAGCAGGCAAGGAGAGTTTGAAAGGACACAGAGGAAAGACTTTTCTTTATGGTAAGGATATATGTTCCAAGAAATTCAATGAATTTGCAGCTCAGTGGGGCCTGTCACCAAGCTTTATACCTTAATGTAAGGTCAAATGTGACTCATGTGATCAGGCTTGTGCTGATAAATTCAGTGAAGACTGGCAGACAATATGATTTGATCAGATACCTGATATTTAAGAAGATACATCTGAAACGACAGGAGGAAGGAAGGGAAGTTTCTATTAGCATTATCTGTTTGCAGTAAGGGTCACTGGCTACGGAAATATCGATTTGCTTCTTTCTTGAGCACATTCTTGATGCAAGGGATGTTTTTGGGTCGCATTCTCATGTAGACTTTCTCACAAACTAGTATGAGGGTGAATATGCAGCATTCCCCCCACTGCTTTCCACTTTCTCTCTTTCTGTTTTGTTGTCTCAGTTTTTTGGGCTGCTTTTGCTTTTCTATGGAATTTGCAGGGCCCTCTCACTGCCAGGCCTTGGAGCAGCTGCTAAGACCTCTCTGGGCATAATCTGAATCAAGATGCTCCATATTTATCATTCATTTACTAACTGCTTAAAGTTTGAAAAAGATTTATTAATCTATTTGAATTTTTAAAACTTAATAGGAACATGTTTAGGATAAGGAATACTTTATAATATAACAAATGTATAAATATTTACATTTTATTTAAAACAATAGCAAGCAGTATATTCATTAATCAATAATGAAGTACTGTAGCTCAAAAATCACTCATTAGAAAACAATTGATTGGTCCTTCAATTTAGCAGTATACAACTGCAACAAAATATAAAAAAATACTCCATAACTTTGTGAATTCAGAAGTGATGACAAGATAATATTGATGTACACAAAGTATTACTCTAATCTTATAACAAAATATCTACAAAAAAATATGTAAGTCAGCTTTCAATAAAAATTATCAAGATCTTTTTTTCCCCCTCCTTTCTTTTATATCTTTTCATTTTACCACCCTTAGCTGAAGCGTAATGATAATTTCAATGTTTAATTGCAGTCTTCCCTGAATGAAAACACGGTCAGATAATTTCTACACTTCAAAATTAATAACAAATGGAAATAATGTTGATGACAAAGAATTGAATTCGTGCTTTGGGTAATAAGATATATACATCAACATGATACACAGCGGTCTGTTCTTAAAAATTTGCTTTGCACAAGACAACAATTCACTAGTAATAGTAAGACACATCTATATAAAGTGTAATTCAATTGTAACAATCTTTTTGTACTAGCCTTTTGTTTCAAACCATCTATCTGATGTGATCAAGAAAATGAGAACCATGTGTTGGATATTTCTCCATGTTTGAGAAGTGCAGCAGAATTTCATGTGAACATAAAAGCTACATTCAATTCTGCAAGCTGTCTCATCTGATGCATAATTAAAGCCGTTGCTGTACAACTTGAACATGCTTCTTGAGAGAACTGAAGAAAGTCATTCAACCTAGCAACATTTGGAATACACTGACGTTAATAAATAAAGTACTAATCCCAAAACATTCTGTATAAATTTGAAATAAAATAAAACTTTTTTGTATACCAGCATTATAAGTGATCTTTTTCATCACAAGATATGATAAAAAGGCATTTTATGGCACAGATTATGATGTATTAGCCTTACTAGACACAAATAATTATGCCATCTCTCACACAGCAAATCGCAACAAACTGAGCAAATAGTGAGTGGTGGTGGTGGTGGTAATAAAACGCACAGCCAACCATTGTTGTTTCCACATTGATGTCAACTATTTGTGATATATAATAAATCCATTTACAAAATTAACTTTGCTTTTTATCAATTTAAAATGCTGTTACACAAAAAAACTAGCTCATGCAATCGTGCGTTTAGCTTATGCAATTAGTGTTAGTAAAGTTCCTTTATTTCATTTGTACAAATTTAAAAACTTGTTCTTAATGTTGCTATTTTCAATACATGTACTTATGTGATAAAACAGAACACTATACACTAGTTGCATATTATATTATTCTAAAACTGAGTTATTCTAGTTAAAAAAGTAAGGAATATGGTGTAATCATTTACTTTTCTATCTATATTTCTAGCATATGCACTTTAAATCCAAAGGTCTGAGGCATGAGGTGTTGAGGCACACAAGACTGAAGATGAAATTGGCAAAAAAGAGAAGGGAAGAGTTATCGTCAATCACCAGAGACAATGTACAATAATGATTCCGAAATAATTTTATGATTTCCCTGGATAACAAATCTCTTTCTTCAAGACTCACTGAACTAGATATTAACATGTTGAAACTGATTGCTTTTAGTCAACTTTAAAGACAGTTAATTCTAAGAAAAAACTTTTGGGTGACTTTACATCTCAAAACTAAATGAGAAAGATGATTTCCACGTCTTGTGTCCTTAATTCCAATGTTTTTAAAAGCTAAAATCTGACTACAGTATGAACGGTGTATTAGCAGATTACACGTTACCTGATATGTAATCTGCTGATAACCCTGAATAACACTAAAAGCACTTGATTATCACAAGTGTCGTTTTTCTTTTCTTTTTTGGTCATAAAGTTGTAAGAACAATTTTTTCCATACAAATTCAAATTCATTAAAAAGCAAATGATTGTTCAAATTTGTTTCAATTGGTCTTTACTTTGAAATGCATGTTACACAATGAATTATACAGTAGTTTCCAACAAAACAAGAAACAAGTCTGAACAATTATTTTCAAATGTGAATTTTAATAGAAAAATGAGACATTACTTTCTGGTACTGAACTGTTTCAGACAGAAAGAAAAGAAAAGGAAAGGGAAGGGAAAAAAGAAAAAAAGAGGGGAAGACACGGAGGAGGACGAGAAGAAAAAAAGGAAAGAAATACTGTAAGAAAAATTTCCTATGGTCCTTCAATTTCCTTCTCTCAATGGTCATTAGCATTAAGTAACACTAACATATGTGAAAAAAAAAACGTTCATATTCCTTTATGATCATTTTGTGCCCTTATAACAATTATCTATACGGTGACCACAGTTATATGAGGTTGTCCCCAAAGCTTTAATACCCTTTCATTACTGATAGTAATAGTTGGGTTGATGTATCTTGGCACACCTTCAAAGGGCTTTTGCCTTGATGACAACCAATGTTCTAAGTATAACTAGCGCTTACATCACAGTAACTACTTCCAGTAGTGGCAACCTTATTACAACAGAAATTTCCTTAAAAATCCATTTCAATGGCTTTACTATTCACAGAACTGCCCAGGAATACTTCAGAACTGCACCTCACCATTAACCAAGGGAGGTCAAAAACTGCAATTTCGGATCAAAGTCTAGATTGTTTTCTGAATCTCACTGACTAAATCTTTCTCTTTACAGTCTTTGTTTAATAACTACCAGGATCATTCTGTTTATTGATTCTCCTTTATACCATTTGCTCTCTTCATGACAATGGCCATTTTCTCCCATGTCAATTAACAGATTTGTTGAGTTTACAGTTCATTATCAGTCCAACAGCATTGCTAGTACACAATAACAATGGTTATTTTCTTTTCAGTAAGACAGTGAAATAACAATGGCTGCCCTTGTAAATGCTCAGGTGCTCTGTAATGTCTTGTTTCTTTATTTACATTACTATGGTGCATATGCTTATGGTTTCACCACAGCTGTGATTTTGTATTTCCATGTTAGTCGCCATTTGTACAATGTGAAACTGCACCCAAGCATCTTACTAATTTTTGTATTACATCACAGAAAAAAGAAAGAACCGACAGAGACATGCATAGCAGGGTGCTTTTAGTGTTTAATCAGGGTAATCAATAGATCGTATTACCAATATTTGAGCCTTTCAATTTTCTTTTAACACAGTTTGGGCCTAAACGAATTCAAGTTAATGGGGTCAGAAAATACAAGATAAATAATTTTGTGGTAACTAAGTAGAAAATAATGTTCAGCAAAGTTGCATCAGAGAAATTATATTTTATAAAGAACAATGTTTTTTTGTCAGTTGGGAAATGGTATATTTGAAAAGTGTTTTAAAATTTTAACTTGTACTATCAGACAATGGAAATTAAGAAAAAGAGTAAAATTGACGAGTCTACAAATGGATTTTTTGAAAAGTTGTGGAGTACCTAAAATGGAACCATTAGAAATGAAGAAATTATTAAGCGAATGCAGGTTCAAAAAACGATTATGGATGAGTTGGAAGCATGAAGGCTGAAAGGTTTGGTCACGTGAAAAAGTTTGATTGTGGGAGATTGCCTAGAAAGGTTTGTGAGTGCTTTCCATTACATGGAAGAAAAATAGATAGACCAAGAGGAATGGCAGAATCCGGTTTTTAAAGATATGCAAAGAAGAGGACTAGAAGAGAATTACTGGAATAATAGAGGAGTATGGAGATTGGGATGTTAGAGCTGTAAAACACATGCAAGAAGAAGAATTATCAGAACAGGTACATTAATCTATTAACTTTTGCTTATTTGCTTAACATCCAATGCGTGCTTTCTAAAATAAACACTAACGCTCCAGAGAAAATGAACACATATTCAAAATTCCCGTTTCTGAGAAGGTGGGAAAAGGAGGAACAAAAGAAATGAGAAATGCATGGAATATCGATTAATATCTTGTTATATGATCTATTTAGCCATGCACAGTGAAGTCTTAAACTTCAGGTCTATATTACGTAAATCTAACAAAGCATAATAATACTACTTACAAGAATGAACAGGAAAGATAGTTTGCATTTGTGGATCATAAGCGATGGGCATACTACTCTTTCATTCTATTTCAGAATCATCGCTCCACATAAGTATCTGAAAGATAAATCTCAGAGTCATTATTTTTGTTATATTAGTTATGTAAAAGAGGAAGTGGGAGGGTGAAGTAAAAATCAAAGATGACTGGGAGAAAAGGAATAATGTGAGGGTACAAGTATGAACATGAACATGATCACAAGGATGAACATGGGTTTGTGTGAGAAAATAATAATCCATATTTTCCCAAATACATAAATCACAAACTTATTTCCCCCACCCTATATATCTCATTCGAAAAATATGAGGTCATCTTATATTCACAGATTATGCTTTGATGGGATTTACGTCATTAATTTGTCTGTCCCTGAGAAGAAACTTGAATGCTGGTTGCAAGAATAAGCAAAGATGACAAAAACCAGATGTATTAGTACCACCTCATTATATTGGCATGCATATTCTTGGCAACCCTGTGGATTTTGCAGATGATTCAGACCAATATTTTTGAATGAGAAAGTAAAAAGAGAACATCAAATGAATGGAATTGTAGTAAGTGAAAATTGTTGCTAAGACCACAAGGACTCTTGGTTTCAAGCCCAGAGAGTGTGAATCTGTTTAGCTAGAAATTGAAGTGAACATTTTAACCAGGTAGAAATACACATTCTACATCCAACCAGTGACAATAATTTAAAATATACTTTCTTAGCAAAAAATTCCCATATGATGGAAACTTTGCTGCTCTCTCCCTCAAAGATGTATGAGTTCGCTGTTCACAAATTGAACACACAAACATTAAATGGTGTAAATTTCAAGTTAGTGGTTCTTAATCAAGCAGAAGCCAAGCACAAGAGTGTGACAGGAAGAAAATCTGGTGAGAGAAGGGAATATTAAGTGGCATCAGATGCAAGATGAATAACGCAAGTTTAATGTGCAAAATTTTCTGGGGGGTCAAAAAAGTCTGATAATGATCTAGTGTGGGAGGAAAACCAGAAAGAAACGTTACTAGTGACCAGTAGTGTACACAAGAGGAAGTGGGGGGTGTGTGTGCACATGGGGGCTTTAGACCCTGAGAAGCCAATGATACATATTCAAAAATATAGCTTTAACTAACAATCAGTATCGATGAAATTCACACCAGTTGCCACAATGTACACCAGTTGTTAATGTTATAAATATTATTATTATCATCATTATTACTAGCAAGAAGTTGCTTGAAGCAACTTGCTGAATGACACTGCACAATGCAGATTATTTACCCCGAAGACCTATTAACACTATGTCAAGAAATACAAATACATTTTATTTTCAGCATAAATGAAACATTCTTCATAAGAAAACATCAAGGCAATAGACGCTATACCTGCAGGCCCCCAGAGCAAAATCCTGGGTGCACTTCTGCAAGTGACAATGAATGTGGTAGTAATAAAAATGGCAATTATAAAGAACAAGAAAAGGGATAGATCAGGAAAAGGATTCAATCTTCTCATCAAAAAGACAACTTCCCAATCAAAAACATGATTTTGCTATTTTATATTGGTGGTGGCAAAATGACATCAGCAGGGGTGCATGTTTAACAGCTATGGGTAATACCACATTACATAGGGACCACTGAAAAGTATGTAAAATTCCTTGAAACATGTATGCTGTAACATATCATCTGAATATAATGTACAATATATATTTTGTTGTGGAAGATTATTTCTATTTAACAATCCATAGTTTATTTTTAATTCACGAGCTAACAATATAATTTCACAATAATTTTGAAAGACTTAAGTTGGGTTTGAAATTATGAGTGAATTGTTTGTTTTTATTGTCTTCTAAAAACAAATCTGTCCAATGAACCAGAACGTAACACATTTCAATAGTGAAATAATGAATAAATAGACTTCCTAGTTCAACTTATTTATACATACTTCGGCTTCCTCTGTTTGCTCATGGAGTTTTGTTAAACCAGCAACATCTTCTAAGTATTTGGGATCATTGAATACTTTCAACAAGAACTTGAAGCCATGCTTAGAGTACTGATTTAAAACCTGGAAAACCCATTAAATATTCAATAAATGTTTACACTAGTAAAACACATAATTCAGAACAGCACACAAAAATAATTGTCTTACCTGTTCAGAACATGCAATACAATTTCCAAAACGAGGGCTAGCAGGTAAAATTTGTGTAAACTGAGATAGGAACCCACGTAACGAATGAGGAACAATACTCAAAGGGCCACTTTCAGCATCTGATTCACATGCTGGAGGTGCTTGAGCCCTGCAAGAAAAGAAGAACAACAAAATTACTCCTGCCAGTTAAAAGTTATCACAGCAACATTACATGGTTACAATGAAAAGTCACCATAATTTAATACTGACATTGATAAACTAATTTTGCCATTATTCTTTGTATGTTATTAGATTCATTGTCATCCCTAATTGAAAAATTATCAAGAAGAAAAATCAGATAATTAAGGAAGGCAATATTAATTTGGTTGAACTTGATCAACTTGATCAGAAGTTTATGGTGCCAGTTCACTAAATCTGTCAATGAACAAAAAATCCATAGATTGAAACATTTGCCTTATACAGTAAAACAGTGAAAATCATTATTGAGCAGCTAGGCCTATACAAATTTTCACTTCATGATATAAGTATTTAAAAAGGTGGAAAAAATTACCAATGAGCATTGGAATATAAGGTCTGTGTCACACAAGCATTGTGTTGATGAGCATTACCTAACGCTGATGACGCCAGCTGCGTCTATGCCTGTGGATACAAGTCACTTAACGGGCGTGTTGAAAAACACTATCTAATGCGAAATGACACACACACGCTCTTGGTGATGTGCGTTGTTGCTAACGAGGGTCCCGCATTGAAAGCTAGAACACATATTTATTTCAAATTCCATTGGAGCGTCTTGTTTGAACTGTGGGCACAACGCACATCGCCAAGAGCAATCTACAATGCATGGAGAAACAAACAAATTAATGAATAATTTTTAAATACAATTATTGGTATGTACAATCCGGAGTATTAAGTAAGTTTATTTTTTAATTTCTTTTTTTTGTGGTTTCATTTATGTAAAATGACATTAATGAATTAACAAGAATTTTATCTGTAGAATTTGTGATTGGCAGGATATCAGGGGCCTGGAGATAACAGCCTCAGTAGAGAGTACTATTAAAGTAGTAATATAATAGAACAAGTATTGTGTGTTAGCAGCAGTTGAGGGCTGAATGCCTTCACTACAGAACTATTAAATTGTAGTAATATGTGCATTTTATGTAAAATGTATGTTTAAATGTAGCAAGTAAATGTTGATTGACTTGTATCACACATTTATCTGTTCACATTGTTGAGAACTGACTGCTTTCTGGTGAACAACATTTTTTGTGTCAAAGAAATCGGCACTGTAAACTTCTGATTTACCAATAATTCAACAAAAAACTCTTAGAAGTTCCTAATTGTTACAGATAACAAAACAAATGACACAACAGTTAACCAATTATGATAGCGATTACTTGAATGTTCTAATATTGAAATCAAATTTAATAATACATTCTAGATAACAAAAACCTTTGAGTCACTACTTGTCAGATTGCTTCCAATCATGAACTAATTATTTTATAGTGATTTATCACATAAATTGATTAAGAACAGACACAAATGAACAAAAACCATACTTCAAGGGATGTTGTAACAAAGACACCATTAATTCAACAGCCAAACCAGCAGCAACAAAGGATAATCCTGGTCGAGTAACAGTGCATTGTTGATCCAGAGTTCTATCTACTTGAGACTGCAACAGTATAATTTATAGATCTTATTAATTTTAATTGTCAGTAAATTGAAACAAGCCAAAAGCCTGAAAAATCACCCAACAGTACACTGAGATAACATTCCACTTCAACTACATTACATCTGCACTAATACATGAGATAGCATACTTAAATTCTAAATGATATTTTAAGAACTTAGAAAAGTAAAAGCTGTAAAGGTTTTTCTTACAAATCTTACATGACTTTAATCTCTATTAATTACTCTCGTTTACAAAGTTTCATCTTCTTTTATGTACAATTCAACCACCATGAACTTACTTCAAAGTTTATTAACTATGCTTTACACTACACTTTTCTAAAAACTAAGCTTGCTCATTAAGCAAACTATTCCTTCTGAATGTTACCATTTTTAACATTATGCCTTTTATATTATTATTATTTAACACCAATGCATTTCAAGGTTTACACATTTATCATTACTTAGATAACAAATGTTAGAAACATCATTAGCCTGCAACCCATAATCAAGATTAGCTCATTTTCAATAAATATATTATATTATCTTTGCAATTAAGTTTAAAATCACTCAGATACCCAATTAACCATCTTCTATTCAAAGTCATTCATTCGCATGCAATATTTACTGGTAAGGAGACAGATAACTTACATTGCCGGGTGCAGTAACATCATTGCAAAAATAACATCCTAGATTAGAACTTTTTTCTGAAGTAGTACCATCACTATCACCATCAACATCTGAATCCATTTTTGGAAGTACACCATGTCGCATAACCAAGTAGGTATCAAAACCTAAAGCTGAGCATATTGTAATCTGCAAATTATTTATTCACAAAATACCTAAAATAAATTAAAAGAGAAACAAATAAACACAGAAACTCATAATAACACTTAATAATTTACATACTTTTTTGTGAATAGCTGCAAGAAGAGTAGGGAGCCATCGACTTTCACGTGAATCCATTAGAAGAAACACTACATCATGATCTTCCACAAGCTTTTCTAAAATTTCAACTCTGCGAGCAGCTTCAGCATACATACTTTCTCCAACTACATGGCCTGGCATTGGTATTGTTAACTGAACACCTCTGGCTTTCTGAAGGTAAAAAAACAATGGTTGGTACTATGGTACTATGGTTGGGTCTATGGTGTTTAAGAGCCTTACACCAGACGTGATTTCATGATTCGAGATGAAATAGATGTACTTCATAAAACTGTGCATCAAAATCATTTTATTCACAAGGACAAAACAATTCATGGTAGAATTACTTCAGGGGTAGGAACCTAGGGAACAAAGAAATATTGAACACTGTCTATTACATGATAGGCCACCTCAAAGGGTGATACAGTGCAACTGACAATTACAGAAGCTCGTAGAGCATTTAACAAATATATATTGAAATAGTCAAAAAATAAAAAAATCTTCCACAAAAAAATATTTTAAACGATGTACATGATTTGACGAGGAATTTTACCTCATCATCATTTTCGGCGAGAAGCACAAAATGCTGCCAACAAGGGAGCATGTTTAACAGTTTTGATTTGTACCATGCTATAATACATGGGGAGCACTTGAAGATGAGGTAAAATTCCTCAAATCATGTATGCTGTACACATCTGTATGTAAAGTAAAATACATACTTTATTGTGAAAGAACATTTCTATTTTAACCATCAATACAAATGTCCACAATATTTCTGCAGTAACCACTGAGTTAAAATATGTATTTGTACATGACAAACTTGTACATAATTTAACGATTAGTACTAGTTCCTAGTCCTATTTACCTAAAATTATTCTATCTTTTTTCTTCCTTTCTTTTTCTTATTCCATAGTCTCTAAAAATGTGAAAGTACCAGTACCACAGGATTTCCAGCAAAGATTTCAAAATTGGTGAAGACCTTTGGTACACATTCCGTAAAAACAATTCAGAAAGAGGGTTAAGTTACCAAAATACTTACAACTCCTGGAAAAATTGCCCGTAATGCATCAGCTGCAGCTTCAGCTTTTGGTCGGCCTCCATTAATGCAATCTGTATGTGTAAAGAGACTCTGACGCACAGGATTGGAATATGAGACTCGACCATTATCCACTAATGTAATAGTTCGCACACCCCACCCCTGCAAGTTACCAGAAAGAAAAAAACATTAGTAATGCATACATCAAAAGACAATTACAGTGGTGAAAGAAATGAATATACCAATAATGTGCGAGCAACTGCACACCCCAAAGTTCCAGATCCAAGCAAGAGGCAGCTGGTATTCTTAATGATGTCCAAGTCCAATTTTGGAGCAAGGCGCCACTTCATAAGTTTTAAGTTTAAATCAACTGAAGATTCAGCAAGTCTATAAAAAGTACATTGAAGAATAAACTAGTTTTTAATATTCTCAAATTTTCTTCAATCACTATGACAAAATTAAAATATACTTTTGGTATGACAGATGATACAAAGGCATTGATGGTTTTTCTTTATTTTCAACAGAACGTTTGGTATCATCAAGAATTTATTTTGTTTTCACAACATTATCCAAACTTGGGATCTTTTTTGAAACTACAACCAAAAACAATAACATTTAATTTTTGTCACTCAGTCACTGCAGCAACATCTTAATCTGAGTCACTCTCATCAGAGTAACTGGGAATAAAGGAGGCCTATGTTCAGGTTAACTTATGCCTTGATCAATTTATTTTATGGTGTTACAAAAATTATAAAATTGTTATAAATAAATTTTAAAAAATTTAGAACAGTTGTCAGAGAAATTAAAGCAAAATAATTTAATAAATAACAAGTAAGTCATGTGTTTCATCACGAGTGGAAATGCACCATGTACAGTTAAAAATTCTTACTTCAACTGAAATATGGTTCAGCTGAAATCGCAAATATGAAGAATCAATAGGTTTAAAACATGATCACTTCTGGCTGACAGGTAGAGAGCTGGTATCTCTTCAACTTTACTTTATCGGAGTACGTACACACTTTCCAAGAATACCAGAGAGACGTAACCAAATCTAATGGTGTGTCCAAAACATTGGGATCTCTACTGACAAATGGAGAAACTAGTCAAAAGAAAGCAATTAATGAAAATTATTATGAAACTCACAATCAGATAATGGCATATTTGAGGTGGGTTCAAAGAGCCAACTAACTCATCAACTCTTAAACTCATTGTTTTGTAACTTTCGCTAGACCATATTTCAATTGCCATATTGATGTCTGACCTATTTTCACACTTTAGAATATATTTACATTCCTGGACCCAGCAATGACAAGATGGTTATTTACAATGCTGTTATTAAATTCTATTGTTATACATTTTTTTAGAATACTTGTAACAATTTGTTAATTTCAGTTGTAGTTTTGAAAAAGGCCCCAGTTTGCGCCAAAACGCCATCAAATGAAAAACTGAACTCTGTTAAACGAACACATAAAAACAATTATAAGATATATATCACACAGAAATAAGGTATTTTTTAAGTGAAATTCATTTCTAGAAGTAACATTTATAAACATAACAAAAAAAAAATTTTTCTAACTTGCATCTTAAATAAATTACCAATATAAGCTTAAAGAAGAATTGATGAATAACATACCGAGAAGGATCCATTTCCTCGCTTAAATCTGTTGTACGTGGAATCATTTTACCGTTGGGGTGACGTTCCCAGCCTACCCATTGTAAACTTTCCACAAATTCATCATCATTCAGATTGACATAAGGCAACATGACTTCAAACAGAAGACTTTGATCAGAACTAGCATCTTGTATTTGGCAAGAAAGACGTAAACAGATCACCTTGATGTGTTGTTGGCATATATCTGGGCTGTTAAAAAAATTAAATTAGTGGTGTATTTTACAGAATAAATTATTTTAATACATAAAACGAAAAAAAGTAATGATATACTCATTTCTTTGGCTTGACGATAAAACAGTGCAAAATGAATTGCAGAGGGCAAGGAAAGTAAAGCAAAAATAGTTTTATTGTTCACTTAAATGAATAAATCAAAAACTCATTTGTATACATTATTTAATTTCTCTAAATTCATGACATTATTACCAATGATATGCAAGCATATGCAATATATTTCGTGGAGTCCAACCAGGGTTCTGAGGCAAAGTAGAGGGATCTGAAATAACCAGATATAATTCATCCACTTTTGTATTACTAGATTTGCTGAAATGTGTTTTAACCTCAGTGAGAGAATAACATTTTGTAGTCAATTCGTTCACTTCAAAAATAAAGGCAACTTTTCTTGTCCACTCTGGAATAGCGAAATACTTTTCATAAAGAGCTTGTAACTGAAAAAAAGAAAAATAGTGGAAGTCTGGTGGTCACTTTACAGATAAAATAATTTTTTTAACCCAATTAGTACTGAAAGCAAATTCTTACCTGGTGTTTGGTGAATACATCGGTGAGTTTTCTTGGAGGACTAACAATATTGATGTTTGCATTTGGAACACTAAATGCCGGAAAAGCAAACCAGTGATAAAAGCGATACTTCTTGAGATCCTAATACATGAAAACAAAACTCAATATTAAAATTAAATCCACATTGACTTGTATGAAATTAAGATTGCTCAGCAACAACAATTTCTATTTTTTAAATATAATTAATTCTGTTCTTTCCCTGAAAACAAAAGGATAGCCTCAAAGAAAAAAAGCACTGACAAAAATTAATTTCATTCTATTTGGCACCTAAAAGAGATTTTAATCCAAAGGGAAGTTCTTGTAAGATTAATAAAAATATGTTAATATTCTAGGCCTTCACTCTAGAGATTTTGACAGTATACTGAAAGTGGAATAAGTGAAATATGTAATGATCTTACAGAGAACGTAAGAAGCAGAAATCTTGTCAATAGTGCAGGGTTCAGCAATGCTTCTCCATTCTTAATACTCTCTAGCATTTTCATGCCATGTTCCTTTAGTAATGCCATTTTATCTGTTGATTTAAAAGATTCTATAGTATTTTTATTCAAAAGGGCCCCATATGCACCCATGGTGTTAATGGGTTGATTAAAGTCACTAAAAATAAGACACATACAAATGTATTAGTGTTTGGAATGACAATATATATTTATTATTGAAAACAATTTCTAGAAATATCGTCTTACCTATTGAATGCTGTGCAATCTAAAATAAACCTTGAAACTCGATTTGGCACTGGAGTCATATGATACATACCCCATATTTTACGTTCTGTTTCATCCAATCTATCAACATCCAATTTAAGTTGCGCTAATTTATGCCAAAAACTTGGCTCTACCAAGGAACTGAATGGTGAATACTTCAAAATACTTGGATAAGTTGCCATCCTTGATCGTTAGTCACGACGAGTAAAGGAAACTGGATCGTGTGACAAGCAGCACTGTTTTTTTGAAGTGCATTAACACTGACAGTTTAAATTTGCATTAAAGTGGTTTATCATTTCAACATTACAAGGATAAGAAATGATGTCATGCCACAACAAACACTGAAACATAGACGCCTTTCACATTCAGTGATATTGTTGTGTGTAACATTCTAACATTGAACTTGTTGAGCGGTCTATTGGGTCAGCTGTCAGCCAAAATCCCAGAACAGAACGCTAGCAGAACACCAGGTGCCAATGCCTGATGCCCATACACAAGTGCACGAATCACTCAAAGCGCTCTGGCGCTCTCCGACGCATTCCCGATTGTCATGTATCAAATGCGAGCGACTCTGCGTTGGGTTCCGGTCTGGGAGGCGCGCTTTCGAAAAAGAATCACGCAGCAAAAGAATACCCTTCACTCTGAAATGTGTAGTTCTTGCCAAAAGCGATCCCTGTACAATATGTGCAATACCTCTTTCAAATATCTTCGCTCATTACTTGGCCTTTCGAAGTCAAAATCTTCGTAACATATGCAACATGGGCGTGCGCACTGAGGGTTGGGGGCTACATTTCTGCCCCCCCTTTGTCCATTTAACATTTTTAATTTCTCGCTACCGAGTAGAAAATTATGCAATGCTGCGCGAAAAACGGCGGATTTTAGACAGAAAATCTCTATTTACAGGGCCCTGGTAACGAACAAGAGAATAAATTCAGTTGCTAAATTTAGATAAAGAGATTCTCTAACACGTGGTGTAGCCAGAATCCGTATTTTGCAGATCCTTGATATCGAAAAATCGAGTGTCGGCAAAACGTCTGTCCGTTCTGTGAACGATGCTAACCGTTCAGCGGATTGTTCTCCAAAATTGATAATCCCCAATCAATCTGGCTGATGTCGCGGCCCCTTGAATTTGACCCCGATATTTTAATTTTGGGGGTACTGTACTTTACATAAAGCCCCTGGGACAATTTCAAAATTAAAAAGCAATTGATCTATCGTTTTTCATTAAATTTTGTTGTTGGATAGCGTGAAGGACGCTTAAGGGAATGGCGCAGGTCTCATGTTCGTTAAAAACCCTGATTTTTCGAAAATTGCAAAAGGTCAAAATTTGTTCAGTCTTCCTACAACTAAAATATTAAAGGTAGAGATTTTTTCACCGAATGAAATTTGTTGTTTAGATAGATTTTGAAAGAAGGTAATGTACAATTTTTCGAAAATAAAAGTACTTTTCGTGTAATTTTGCGGGAAAATACAGACAAGGAAGTACGTGCTGATTTAGCACCACTAGTTTATTTACATACGACACATTTTTCAAGTAAATTCATAAAACATTTCTACTTTCAAATAAATGAAATTATATACATTTTCAGAGCTTCAAATAAGAAAGTAATATTAATTTAAACATCGCTATTTAATACATTAATTACCATTTAGATTGTAATTGTAAACAACCTGTATCAAGTATTGTAAACGTCAGCTTCTGGGCCTATCGTGACCAGTTTTTTTTGTCCAGTTTCCCTGATCCTTTGAGCGAATGCTGAGATAGTCCCTTGTTTTGCTTGTGGACACAAATGTAACTTCACTATCTGTGCACGTCTTCTAGAATTCAGTGAGAAATATAGTTATTCAATTTACTTTTCTCCATGTCGCGGCAGTATGTATATTCCTTTACGAAGGACACGAAGGATACGAGCCCCAATGTACAGCTGATTTGCCCTTGAAAAAAATATTTTATTACTCGGGAGTGTATATTTTCTTATCAATTCTTGCCAAAAATACTCATCGTTTTATGTATTCAGAATTCAACTTGTATATTATAATACGCAATGGCGTAACGTTTGGACCCGCAATGCAGGAGGGCTCAGATCTAAGAGGGCCTTCTTTTGGGCTGAAGGTTTTGCGATTGTAAAGAAATATTAATTACTTGATACTTTGCGATAGTTGATACAATAAAGATTCGATTTTTTGATTTTATAACAGTATTAATTTCATAAAATTAAATAATAAAGGCAGATTTTTTCACTTTTGATCATTAATCATAGACTGATGAATTCGAATTTGTTAAAGGATATTTTTATTAAGTTACTAACACTACTTGGGTTTGCTATACACTTTTATAAAGGAGGTCCCGGTTAAAATTTCTGCGAGCGGGCCTGCATTCATTTCGTTACGCTAATACACACACCCGCACACGCGCGCGCACACAAACAGATACACACACCGCAGATGACAAAGCTGGGCAGGTTATGAAATGGGTATCCAAAGCCTGTGATGTGGCTATGCCTAGACGGGGCGCAATCATTCGACGGAAACCAGTTTATTGGTGGAATGAGGAAATCGCCCAATTATGCCGGAAGTGCCTTCGAGCCAGAAGACAGTACCAGAGAGCTCGTGGCAGAGACAACTTTCTTCAATTGTAAGAGCAATACAAACTCGCTCGAAGCTTGTTGAAGATATAGAAATTCCCAAGAGCAAACGCTTATATGCCAAAAGCCTATGTGACGAGGTGGAAAAGGAACTATAGGGTAGGCCGTATAAGACGGTCATGAGTAGACATCTACTCAAGTGTGGCATCTGACAGTGGTATCTACGTTCTTCAACTTGCCCGAATAAGTTGCTCAGAATTGTGACATCTTATTCCCGAACCATCCCCGTGAGCCAGTTAATATAGTGTTACCTGAGCCGGAAATAATTCCTCCAGTCACGCAAGAAGAAATTCTGCACGCAATCAGCAGAACTGGCAACATAAAGGCTCCCGGACCGGATAATATTCCCAATATTGTCCTCATCACTGCGATACTCGCCCACACCGACATCTTTGTGGATCTCTATTATTCATGTCTGAGAGGAGTGTAATCAGAAAGATGGAAAAAACAGCGTCTGGTGCTCCCCCCTGAGGGGAAGCAACCTCCCGAAGATCCATCGTCTTACCGGCCACTGTGTATGCTTGACACAGCTGTCTCGCCACGTAAAATAAGACTATAACTATAACTAACTATAACAGCTGCCAAGTTGCTAGAGAAAATTATTAGTACCAAACTGAAGAAAGCTGTAGAGGAAGGAGGAGGCCTTTCCGAAAATCAGTATGATTTCCACAGAGCCCGCTCGGCAGTTGACGCCGTTCAGCTTGCCATTAACACCGTCCGGCAAGCAATTGGAGGAAGTAGATGGAAGGAAGGCCCAAAACAGTACTGTGCTGTCGTTACGTTGGACATTAAGAATGCATTCAACTCGGCCAGGTGGAATAATATTCACCAAGTTCTCCGCCGATTTAAGGTGCCAATGTATTTGAGGAAGATTGTGGCTGAGTATCTTAGTAACCGAGCCCTGATTTACAATACAGCTAATGGCCCGAGGGTACACAATGTCACCGCTAGTGTCCCGCAAGGGTCGGTATTGGGCCCACTATTCTGGAATGTGATGTATGACGAGGTCCTTCGGCCTCCCCTCCCAGAAGGCATCAATATCATTCGTTTCGCGGACGACATTGCTATCGTCGCCGCTGCGAAATATACTGAGGAGATTGTGTACATTTGCAACGCAGTGATCGCTATTGTTAGTCGGTGGTTGAAGTCCTCAGGGCTGCAGTTAGCTGAGCACAAGACTGAGGTTATCCTGGTCACTAGCAGGAAAATGAGAGAAACCATCACTCTCAAGGTTGGAGACCACCGTGTTACATCACAGCCGTTTATCAAATATCTTGGCCTCATGATTGACGTCCGTCTGACATTTGTTGACCGCCTGTAGTACGCCAGCAATAAAGCGGCGGTAGTCAATGCGGCACTGTCGAGGCTAATGTCCAACATATGGCCCTGTCAGGAGAAACGGAAGCTTCTGGCCTTGGTTGTCAGGTCCGTTTTGCTCTACGGAGCCTCAGTATGGGCCAACTCCACGTCAACAAATAGTTACGTCCGAGGGATGGCGTCAGTGTACAGGTTATCAGCATTGCGGGTAGCTTGTGCATTCCCCACTGTGTCAAACAATGCAGTGTGCGTCATCGCGGGGATGCCTCCTATCGATATCTTGGCGCAGGTGAGGCGGAGGCGATATTACAAAGAAGAGGAGAACCCAGACTGCTCGACAACACTGCTCGAATGGCAGGACCGCTGGGACAAATCCACTAAATGAAAATGGACGCACCGCATCATTCCCTCCACTGCACCGTGGATCAATCACGGCGAAGTAAATTTCTGCCTGACTCAGCTGTTGTCTAGACATGGATGCTTTCTGGCGTTTCTCCACAGGTTCAAGATGGAGGATACCCCCTTCTGTCCACTCTGTGAACCTGCTGTCGAGGACGCCGAGCATGTGTTCTTCCAGTGCCCGCGATTCCATCTGCAGCGACGGCATGTAATGAAAATATCGACCCGCTGACACTCGAAGCAATGGTCGCCTCAGAAACCAACTGGGCTGCGGTCAGCGCATACGCGCAGACCATAATAGCTGAGCTCAGGAGGATAGAAAAGGAAAGAAGGGAAGTCGACTGATCCTCCTTGGATCCTTCCTACAATCTGAGGAAGAGAAATGGCTTGTGACTAGCAGTGGCGTAGCGTGACTCGCATGTTTGGGGATGGTCAACAATAGCACACAAAATGTCACTATCAACTACTTCATCTAACAGAAGAACGCAACGCAAGGCAGATACATTGGAACTACTTCCACGATCTCGATTGCTTACGACGGTGTAGGCGCTTCCCACAAAATCCTCACAGCAGTCAGGATTGCCAATGTCTTGAAAGCAAATTATGCAATGGCTCAGCTTTACTTCTTATACGCGAATGGCAATGAGAACACTTGTTAATTTATACATTGCAGACTAAAATAATATATAATCTATTTATGGGATAATTAAATTTCTTGGATATTAATTAAGAAATAGTAGACAGACACTATTTCTACAGTTTGTGCCCATGACCAAGCGGGGACTCCCGAGTGAGAGAGAGATAATTTACTGACCGCCTGAAGTGTGCTGCGCTCTCGTGCACAAACGAGCTTCTTTCCGCAGTAGACGCTAGCGTAAAGCAGTCGGGTTTCTCTGGGCCAGGGGTGAAGAGGGGAGAGGGGAACCTCGCCATCTGCGCATGCGTCATTGCTCGTCGCAATCTCGTGACAGACGCTAGAACACGAAGTCTACAAGTCTTGTATAAGTCTTGTAGACTTCGTGCGCTAGAAGCATTGTAGCTTCCAAGCAATCACAGGCCAGTTTCAACGCCCCGAATTCAATCATAGGAAATCAATTTAAAATTAATACAAAACGTGTTTCGTTCAACGAACCACTTGTAAGATTATCAATACGGTATTTAGGGTTCTTTATTAATATTATATACGGGGATGCCCAGCATTTCAGCATTCCCTGACGCTACGCCACTGGTGGCTAGCCCACTCTGATCCACTCCCCGTGATGTAATGCCTAACGGTGGTTCCGCGAGGAGGATGGAAGAGAAGGGAGGTGGTTTAAGTGAGTAAAAAATCTCACACTATAACATGGTACGGGCCACATGGTGTCTTTTGAAGATTTCCACCTACCCTCACAAATAACACACACACACACATACATACCGAGATAAGTTGGCTCAGTGCGTAGCGCGCTGGATTCGCAATTGGGAGGTCGGGGTTCGAACCTCGGGCCGGCCATCCTGACCGGGGTTTTCCTTGGTCATAAGGTGAATGCCGGGATAGTTCCAAAAGCTCACGAACACCTCCCACTACCCTGCCTAACACTTCCCACCATCATCCTAGATATTTCACCCCTCATCACCACCCTATCCAATAATAATGATGATAATAATAATAATATCATCCTATCATCTCATAATAGACTATTCAAGTCTAACAACCTTGTCTTAACTTAGAGATGCAGTCGCAAGGCTGATTCCCATAATTCCACACGTTGATCAGTGGTGGCTCGTGCTTAGGTTGCACGGTTGCACAACCCCCAGATAATCGAATAAGATCTCATAATATCTTAAGAATATTCAGTTTCTTTTTAATGACATTCAATATTCAAGATATTGCAGGGATACCGATATGTAAAATCATTCTGAAACCAAAGAGCGTCCAACTGGCGCTCTCCCCGGTGTCTGGTGCCTTGTCACGAATTGCACCACGCTCTTGGATCTCGGCTGTGTTACTGGATTTACTGCATTTACTCTTTGGCCCTTCGATTTAACACGACCGACATAGGCCTTTTTGGTTGCCCCACCATCGAACAAGTGGGTGGCGCTGTCGGGAGCTGTGCGGATACCGAGGGAGTCTCAGGGGCGTCTTCATTTGACTCCCTGCAACGTAATTTTTTGAATTTCACTTGTTATTGAAAGTACACATGTTCAGTCAATTATTTACGGCATTTACTGTATTATTTATGATGTTTAGAGATCTGTTTTATATTTATTGATTTAAAATGTACCCTTGATAAATTCTTTGTGTAAAGTTGGCAGTTGTGGAAGGAAGTCCCTTTTTTCGGTAGATGAATATTTCGCTTGCAGAAGCCTGCAGTTACGCACGGAGAGGGATGATGGGAGTACGAGCATGTGTGTGTGTGTGAATGTGTAAGGACTTTATTACAAAATATACCAGTCGTAAAATTTTCGAAATAAAATAATTGTATTTGTATGAAACGTTTCGAAGCAATAGTGCTGGAGTCAAACTTAAGTGCTCTGTGGTATTCAAAGCCCGAGCTACGTGCGCGGAAGGTGTTTAAACCTGAACGGACACGACACATAAAATTATGTAAGTAATGTTTCAATATAGACTTTTATTTAACTTAATTTGAAATGCTTACATTTTTATTATATATTCGTATTTTGAATTTTGGAAATTACATTTCCGTCATTCGATGGAGGTGCAACCCTCCCGTCTATTGGGGCACCAGACGCCACAGACGTTGATCACTCCAGGACTGGGTCCACTGGGTCACGGAAGAGAGAACGTGTTGGGTAGTCAGTAGAGGCGCATACGGATTCCACAAATTTAAGAAATAAATTATTACCTAAAACTTCGGGGTCCCCATTCAAAATATTCGGGAGGCCCAGTCTCCCTGCCTCGCCCCTCTGCACACGCAGATCTGTTGTGAAAATAATAGTTTACTTCAGCTATTCTGAATATTGGTAGCAGAAGAAACCAGTAAACTAACATTTGATGTTCAAGACCTTTTGAACAATGTAAACTTTAGAGTTCATTGAGGATTCAGAGGCTATTTACTTCTGATCAATGCTACCTTCAGTAGGCATTCGCGACACCCCGCGTGAGCTACTACCCCACACATGATCTTGTTCTACCAGGAGAATAATTCCCCGGGTTAGTCCATGAGCTTTAGCTCTTACTATAACCCCCAACGGCGCACAAGTACGCTGACAGGCTGGTATCCGGATCCG
>JAHLJT010000631.1:92869322-93280895 GCA_031308135.1 Acheta domesticus | reverse complement strand
CATTGAGGATTCAGAGGCTATTTACTTCTGATCAATGCTACCTTCAGTAGGCATTCGCGACATACACCGCCGCGTGAGCTACTACCCCACACATGATCTTGTTCTACCAGGAGAATAATTCCCGGGGTTAGTCCCATGAGCTTTAGCTCTTACTATAACCCCCAACGGCGCACAAGTACGCGACAAGGCTGGTATCCGGATCCGGCCGGTATCCAGTTTGCCTTCGTGGCAACCTCCCCATACAATGGGAAGGGTAATGGGCCGCCCTGCCAGCACAGAGCTACTAGCTATCCGTCCTGGTATCGGAATCTCGACAATACGCCGAAACAAGTCCCTCCTCTTTGCCCAGAGTATCGGGCCACTGCCACGACGAAGCCAAGAGCCCACATGAGGGCCACTCGAATTGAGGTTCGAGCGGCTCGGAACCCCCAACCCGTCTCCCCACTGCCTACACCTTTAGGCTTTCACCCCGAACTTGGGCAACCTGATGGTAAGTCCCGCCGGTCTTCTAATTGTGGATTCCAGAGCATTTCGAAGAATCTCCTTCACCCGATACCGCCCAAAGGTCGACGCGCCAGGGGCCCAACTGGTGGATTGCTGGGTTGAACCGAACAACCAGGTGCTTAGCATCGTCTACTCACTACCTCCATCTTGAAGATAATGACGTGAGTTCCGCCATGAAACTAAGGATCTGGGCGGTCGTATGCATCTGTCCATCAGCGATCTTGCCCACCTACGCAGATAAGATTACCCCTGCGGGGAACAAGTAGGCATAATTCATTTCTGTAGATGACATTGTTCAGACATTTTCGCAAGTTTCCACTTCAAATAAAGGCTACAGAAATCCTTGAAGTGACCACCACATGGTAAACGCTTTGATTTCTATTGGGCGCCCGAGTTTTTACTTTCTCGTATACGTAGTGTAGAGAAAGTTATGAAATGCTGCGGAAAATCAATTTTGAGATTTCAGCGTAAATTCAAGTTTTGGGGTCCCCTGATACCGAAAAAGTTTTTTTTTTCTCCTTTCTTTCTTCTTCAAACGTCCGTCCGTCAACAACACTAGCGCCTAAACTATGAGTCAAAGTTTTTCCAAACTGAATAAAACCATCGATCTGGCCTCGCTCAAGGTTCTGCGATTTTGAAAAAAAACATTCATGAATTTTTTGGGGAACTGTACATGAAGCCCCTGGGAAATTTTCACAATTTTCTCAAAAATAGCTCCAATTTTTTTCTTTAAATTTCTTGTAAAAATAAGTTAAATGCGCTTACAAAGGTTCCATAGGTCCGTTTTTTCACTTTTTACTCGGAATTTCGCAAAATCGCAAAAGTTCTAATTTTTTCTTCGTCTTTCTACAACTACAAAATTGAAGACAGATTTTTCCCATATGAAATTGTTCTCCATAATTAGTTCTTTCATTACGGTCATGTACTTTTTTTTGAAAATTTTAGTTTTCGCGCAATATTTCAAAATAACAAAAACAAGATTTTCTCGAAAACGGCTCCAAATTTATACATTAAAATTTTGATAGGGATGGATTACATGTGCTCTACCAGATGACAAACGCTATATTCATCTATTCTTTTGGTTTTTCAAAAAGTAGTCCAATGTAATTTTTTTGACTTTGTCGTTAATATTTACAATACTGGCAATTTGTTCACATTGCATTTATGAGTACATGTGCTTCAAATGATAAACGTTTTCTGTAAAAATGAGCTGAAAAGTTTTCGTTTTCTGAAATATTTTAACGCTATTTTCTCAAAAACGGTTACAAATTTTTTCTTCCAGCTTTTTCAACCTATTTGCACTGTTTAATATGACATGAAATTAATTTTGCTGTATTCTTCTGTTTTTTTAAAAAATTACACAAACATAATTTTTTGAAATATCTCCCCATTAATGTTCACATTTTCAGCGCTTTGTAAACATTTTGTGTTTGTGAGTAGAAGTGCTTCAAGTGAATATTTTCAAAAACTAGAAAGTTTTCTGTGAAAAGGAATTTTAACTTTCTCATTAATAGTGACACATAATAGCCATTTCCTCATTATAGAATTGAAATTTTACAACGAAAATTGCCATATAGGACGAAGTTTTACTCTTTAATGTTCTTGGAGTAATATATCAATTCTACCATTAGGAAACCAAAAAATTGAGAAAATTAAAAGTCTTTTCCAAAAACCTTTGGGCAGCGAGATGGCAGCTGGGCAAGACCAAAGAGCTAGCCCAGACCAAAAGAAATTGGAAAACTAACTAGCATGAGAAAGTCTGTGCGATTCTGTAGCTCCACTAGTTGTATTAGCTAAACATCAAGTCGATTGACAGTAAAAGAATTCATAGAAAACAAAAGCGAACCAGGTTTCCAAAATACGGTGATCACAATCCAGCACTTTGCAACAAGCACTATATTTGCACGAACTCTAGCTTATTTCTTGATATTAGTTGTTATTGCTACTACTAGCGATGATAACAAAATAAAATAAATTAATTTAAAAAAATTGACTACCTTGGTATATTTTGCAATACTGAAAGACCTGTAAATTTTCAGGAACATATTCTCTTTTATCGGAAGGGATGCTTATTTCCTTGAAGATGATTTGTCAGCAGTAGTAGCAACTACAACACATACAACAACCAGCTCTCAAGATTTCCCATGCACTAGTTTTTACAAAAGAACTACTGGGAAAAGTGTTGCACTCTCCATGACATTTTCTTCCAGAATGACCAGCTTTACACAAAGGAAACTGCACTCATAATATCCCCTTTTTGAATGAACAAACCTGATATCAAATGAAAATGAAGTACCCAAACATTAAAAACAATGAATTCAGTACTGTCAAGAACTAATTGAACTTGCTTACTATATTTGTCTGGATGCTCCAGGCCTTTTGCTCTCTGGACGCCCTAGGACAATGCACTGTCACCTACCAATAGATTTAACTTTTCAAACTGGGCTCGCGAAATTATTGTATATTTTCTACTAAATTTCAATTTTCCATCATTACTCAAACATTTAAATTCACCTCCTGTGTTTATAGAGTAATGCATGCTAATGCTCTTGCACATTTATTATCTCCCTGAATTCTTTGAGCAATCAGGTTAACTTCAGGAATGGGAGATAGCGCATATAAATAGATCTGGGAAATGAGTGCAGGTGCATGGGGCAACACTTGCATGACTGCATTTGTGAGCCTGTGCATTACAAGGAGATGATGGATCTTTAAAGTATAAATAAATTTCACTGAAACATTTAAACAACACTGCATTATATTTCATTACAAGAATAAAATTAAGAAATAACAAAACACACAACATGCAACAATACACCATAAATTCATTCACTAGCTGTAAAAAACAGCTCATTTCATGTGCAAACATTTTACAACAGAAACCAAAATTTTGCCCCACACATAGTTCGATATGATGAAGATGTGTTCTCACCATATATTAGATGGGAATAAGCTGGATTTGAACTATTTCCCTTCATGAAGTAATGAACCCTTTACTTAACAAAAATTCAAAACTGGGGATTTTGGTAAATAATGGAATGAGCTGTTTTTTGATAACAAATGCTTCACATCATCATTCTTGCAAATTCCTAGAAAAAATTTTAACAATAAATCTCAAGTTACACTATTTGTATCTAATTAATACTGTGTTAAAATAAGCAGTTTTCAAGTACTCCAGTTGCATGTTCAGCAAGTTTAAAAGTAAAGAATTTAACTACTTCAAAATTGTCATTATTAAACATTAGGCTTTCAAGTTACAAATTTAAGTAACACTGATGCATACATTAAATGATTTTGATATAATTGGTCACATTTCAAAGCTTATGAATCAAAAAACAAGTTTCCAGCTTAAACTTTTTAGTATGATATCGATAGACTTAGATTCAAACACCATGTGCCAGTTTATATGTTGCATATTTGTCTACATTTGATAAGTTCTGTGAACAGTGGAGTAAGCTTCCTGAAGTGCAACAAGACACCAAAAATTCATTATTTGTCTAATAAAAATGGTTATCACTTCCAGAATGAATGTACATATTTTATATTTCTGTTACTCAGAACCTTAAGCTTTACTATTGCACTAATATTTGGTTATATTACCTTTTCAGTTATTCATACACTATTAATAAACATAATTTATTTAAAAGAATAGCTGACAGTCATTCTCTTTGGCATAAAAAATTTTGGTACAATGATAGGTTACCAGCAGTGTCTCTAGGAAACAAAAAATCAGTTCAGTAACTGGTTAGCACCTTTAGTTGATTTTAACTGAAATACTCCACAACAGAAGTTACAAAAGGCTTAACCAATTATAACCTGAGTTGTGTTCAATATATTCATGCAGTCTCAAGTGAGTTACATAAAAATATATCTTTAGATATTTTTTAAATTTTACTCAATATATTTAAAACAATTACCACATATTAATCACATCACATCACATCCAAAACATCCACGAATTATTGCATGCAAATGTGGGGGTCCCCAAATACCTTCAGGTTCTGCTTCTGATAAAATATTTACAACTGATCAATTACATATAGTTTGGTCAAATGTAAGTAAATAAATACAGTCAGATTATTTAATGAATTTACTTAGCCTGTAAAGAACACTAAAATCCCAAAACATTAATGACAGAGATTTTGTAGGAAACTTTTGCTGGATATGGTGGTTCTTATATTTATATTTTATCTCCTACAACAAATTGAATACTGCCTTGAGAATTTACAGATATCTTTTTCAGGGTATTTTCTCAATACACTATCCCGTAGGTAGTGCATTTTTAATTTGGTAAATGGAAAATTATAATTACATCCATGACAACATGAATCAACAATGACTGGGACATTGTGAAGGCAGGAATGGCAAACTCAAAACAATTTGATATATTAACATTATTTGATAGATTAATAAAACATAAGATAAATAAGAATTGCATAGTTTCTGTTTTAGTTAAATGAACTTCAATTAATAATCTTTTATTATTACAATACAAATGTTCTCAGAAGTTTCAAGAGAACTCAACTGTTTGTTTAAGCTAAATTGCAACAATGAAATAAACATGCTATTTCTTCCAAAACAAAAAGTGAACAAATTGCCTCCTTCACATATCCCAATTATCTTTATCACTGCAAATTTATTATGTACAATTGAAGTTTTTAGAATGTAACTTTCTTATTTTCTCAATAAAAAATATATTTTTATAAAAAATTAATATACATAATTTATTATGAGAACTACAATTCACAGCCTTTGTCACAACACTTGAATCCTCTATAAGAAGTATTGACAATACCTAATGGTCGGTAGTTAAGGGAGGGGCCTTGAGAAAAAGAAACCTGTTCCAGGTGACACCAAATGAAAATTTTAATTTAAAATCTTTAAAATTGTGTAGCCCGAAAATTTAATTTCAAAATTGCATTTGTCATTTTATTGATAATTTAATACATTGATTTCATTCAGACTTTTTCTGATAATTTGAAGTTATTTCAAAGTAAGAAGTGCAACTTCCCTCACTGAAATAAATGATTATTACAAATATTAATACTCTGAAACTTCTTCAGCCATTTTACATACATACACTTCATAAACTTCATTTGTCAGTTGAAAATGCTTCTTAAAAAATTAAACTTCAGTTGAAAGGTGGAGGCAGCACTATGAAAACCTTTTTTTTACACACCTGAAATAACAATCTTACAATTTCTCCAAAAAACAAATACTGTGATCCAAATGCTGTGTAAACGTGTTCAAATTACAAAGTGTAAAGAAAGCAGCAGCAAGAGTATACATGAACTGAAAAATGCCTGGATTTGCACAAATTTTGGTTTTCCTCATAAAAAAAATATTTTAGAAATGAGGATCATCACTACATTGTTCCAACCCCTTTGATTATTGCAAATACAAAGAATGTGTAATCTTTTGACGAATAAAAAAAAATCTATATATGCAACGTACTTTGATACCATACATTTTTATATTCAATTGAAGAGGGAAGGTGTGATAATGTTATTGCCCAGGATGACACCATGTCAGCCTTCACCACTGACAATGCCTTACAATATTAACTACACTAGGGAATTAAAAAAAAATCATACCTCCAGGATGAAAATCTGTGATTCCAAAGGAAACGATCATGCTGATTTTGAAAATCATTATAAAAAGTTTCTATCACGCAAGGTTCAAAAGATATAAACATATTTAGGATTAGAAATAAACAAAATCCCATACTAATTTCCACATTGTTACTCCAGTTATATTACTACAAAATTTAATGAGCATGCTTCCTATGAAGTACAAACAAGTTAAAAATGGAATATGGATATTCTAGCAATAATATACAGACATTAAAATGGTTTGTTGGTATTCTTCACAACAATTGGTAGAGCGAATGACAATGATTTGAGTTTTCCATACAACCACTACCTAAGGTTCATTGTACAGGTGACAACACAGGTGAGCAGCCCAGGGTTTGTCCTGATCATAAACACAACAGTCAAAGTACAAAGAAAATGCAAGTTTTGTAATTTCATATATAATTTTTCCTTTGAAATTTGGGTGTAAAATCTTCCACAAACATAACAGAAGATATCGGAATGATTCGCACACTTTCAATGTGCAATGACAATCTGCATTTTATTGAACCAATTCAATTCCACAGATCATGTGTCAAATTTCACTTTATAAAAACTACAGAATTATAATGTAATAATGAATTTGAGGCACACGTAAAACAGAAACGAACATCATGTGCACTGCAGATACTGTTCCGTGTGACCTCAACTAACTCAGAATCTGCCACAAACAGTTGGATACTTGCATATTTGCGATACGGTAAGAGGCTAAAATAACTCCTTTCAATGACTGATGCACTGTAGGAAATATGAGGGTGCATGTGACTTGCTTTCAGAACGTCCAGTCAGACCACTAAGTCCTACTTGTAATTGAGCGTGACTACTAGATGCAAGAATAAAGGCGGCAATCTTCGAATACAGTAAAATGAACACAAAAGCCTAGTTTTGTTGATATCCCATGAAAATGATGTAGATGAACTGAACAAATATTTTATTTTTAAATAGATTTTATGGGTATTGATTCTACATATCTTAATGTATTTGCATTAATAGCAAAATACGGTATAAAGATACAGTATATTTAAAAACTGTGACATGATGGGATGTTTTTATTGTGATATTCGTAATCTACGCATAAAACTGGTATATTGCACACTAAGTTCCTGGAGGTAAAAACCTTGTTCCCTTGTGCTATTATCTTTTCTAACAAAAGGTTTTGGCAATGTAATTCCATTGTGACCAAGATTTCCTGAGATATAAAAGTCAATTCAGCATTCAATTCCATGATTGAACGAAACAGAAATTCTGTATTTCTCTTTTCATTCATATATTTCATATTTCCTATTATCTATGTGTCACGTATGACTGCTACTAATGTCTTGCAAAACATGAATTTTATCATGAAGAGCACTGCAGAATTTAAAATCTACTGTACCATTATCATTTACATATTTTACACTATTAATTGTCAAACCAACGTCAAATATGATTGCAGCTAATGGCTTGGCCAACATGAATTTTATCACCAGGAGCAATATGAAATTTAAAATCCTTAGGAGCTTCAAAAATTAAAATTATTGTAGATCCCAAACGAAATTCTCCAAATGGATCTCCTTTTTTCACTTTTAATGGTTTGCCCTCTGAATCCGACAGGAAAACCTCTCTACATTTTGGTCCAAATTTCCATTTCCGCTCATTTGTGGTCAGAACCTGAAAATTTAAATAATTACAAATTATTACAATATACCCCAATGTGAGGGCCTCTAAAATATAATAAGAATTAAGGCTCATTCACAATGCAAACCAATATAATCATAGCGTTAACATAAAAGTTAGGACCACGTCTATAAAGGGACTCCTTCACAATACTTTCGCATAAGCGATAACTTGTAAGACGTTAACATAATAGCTTCAAGCTTCTATGCTTATGCTTCAGTAAGAAATAAGAAATGAACTAATCACAGTACGTTAACTCAAAATTGAGTATCGAAATAAGTTCGAAATTGATAAATCGAAAAAAAAGACTGGTTTTACAGATTACGTGGTTGATTTTCGGTGGTTTTCTGCTTTGTTTTGTAGTGTATGATCTTTTAGTAATTTAGTTTTGCGATAGTATTCATAGTACATTGTAGTTATTGTAGTATCATTTTGTTTATATTTTTATTGAAATTAAAATATATAAATTGAACCCGTCATTATCTCTAGGCTAAGGACATAGTCATTATCTCGAAAGTGATTCTCACATCCAACCAATTGTAAACTAGAATGTCCCACAGATAATAGAAAATCTTATTTTGCTTATATTTATGTTGGACATTGTGAATACTTCAGTCTATCACTTATGTTAAAGTTTATGCCTGTGTGTTATGCTTATGTTTCTGTTTGCATTGTGAATGGACCTTTAGATTGATATGCCTAGCATGAGGCTGATAATAATATTTTAAAAGGGATAAAATTAGTATTATAGTACCTACAGTCTTTTCACATGTATTTAAAATCAATTTCTGCATTTTGTTTTAAATACACAAACATGAAATAAACTTTATTCTGCAACCTTAATAGATATCCAAAATCACTGAAATACAAGACAAAGATAAAAATGTTTTCAATTTACCTCATCAACATATACACGAATTGATCCTACATTGGTGGCCCCTACTGCATGTAAATGAGAAAAATCCATGTTTCCACTCGCCAATATAGACAGCTCGTTCATTCAAAGAAAAAAGATCCGGAATTAAGCGAGCGATCTTAGGGCTTACACTCAGCAATTCTCCTATTAGAAATTTTAATTACATTAATACAAAAAGTACAATTAAAAAATAACAATAAAAATAAAATAGTCTTATTGGTGGTAAGGCTCAGGCTGATCATTCAGGCCTACTTATCTGCCTAACCACATTAAATATTTAAATTATTTTAACTATTGTAAGAAAGATCATGTTTGGCAGAACTTTACATTTACTTCTTGAAATGCAAACTTTGACCTATTCTGGCATGTGTTTTAAGTGATGAGTAAACCAAGAAAACACCAATCAGGGCAGCAAGACACAGGACATTGACTACAACAGTGGGGTGCATGTTTACTTTCAAAACTCTTACTTTAATATTTTGCACAAAAATAATTTAATTAAATGATTAAGATGGGTTATGATATTTGGAAAACAATTAAATCGAAGCATTAAAAACATTCTAAATGTTTCTTATTTAAAATTAGGATTGGTGTTATTTATGTAACAACAATAACTGATAAAAAACCTAATCATAAAACATTTGTGTAGTTGTGAGTATGATATGGCTACATCTCTGGTCTGTTTATTGGCAGTTTTGGTGTTATGATGATTAGCACATATACCGAATTTTGTGAGTTCAAACCTGATCAAAGCCATAGATTTTCAAGGGCAAAAAATCTTTCACAAACCTTTGTTCAGAGCAGTAAAGCTGGTTGTCCCATGTTGTAGATTTACTGCATGTAAAAGACCCTTAAGCCTAAAAGATGCATCTGAACTAAATTGAAATCACCTATTTCGTCGCCCAAGTGATATTTTCTTTCTCCGCTAAATGTTGAAAGGAGGATAGCAAAATTTGCATGGTCAGAACGAAAAGCAGGCCTGATAGCACGAGTCTCACCACATAAAATAAAGGATTATTAAATTGAATGGAATTTATAAAAATATGCCATTGGTGACAGAACTTTAAACAACTGCAGTTACATTATAAGAATACTGCAATTTACCATTAATTTTTTCTTCTTCTCTCAAACACTTTTACAGTGCATTCCTTTTTAACCAACTGACATAAGTTTGAGCAAATAATGATCCATGCACCTTTTATGTCACATCTCCAATCATTAAGAAACAAAAGAAAATCCACTTCAGTTTTAGTGCTTATTTTTTATAAGACAGTACAGTACTGTGCTGTACTGAATAAGAGATTTAACAGCTATGTTAGTAATGCTTAATACATAAGTACTTAAACACACTTCAATTATGAACTGTAATTGCAGATGTCTACATAGTAATGTTACGTGGAAGTTCTTCCAGGTACATTTTCTTAATTATATATATTGTATTAAACTAAAATAGGCTTTATGCAGTAGTTTCGTTCTGATACAAATTATATCAGCAATATATTTTAATGCAAGTAGACAACCTTAAAAAATAAGAGATGTTTAAAAATCCATGTTTAAGACAATTTTAATGATGAAAATGCTTATGTGGTATTTTTTTATATGGCGACACAAAAACTTGCATCACTGTTTACCCATTTACCTTGAATATGTCTTCGAAGTTTCACTTCCCAATCAACAGGAGAGTGGAATCTATGGTAATCTCCAGGAGCAAGATAAATCACACACTGATACAAAGTATTTTCTTTGCTTTTCAGGAGAGACTGAATGCAAGAAGAGTTTCTGTCCTTTTCGCATACCTCTGAGAAAAATGAAAGAAAAAAAAATTGTAAAAATGCTAATAAGTAAATGTTTAGCAACTTGGTGCACTTTAAAAAGTTATATTTTTACCACTATTAGTCGATGCTTCATTTTTGTCCTGTGAACTTTCACCCAAGAATGTTTCCAAAGAATAAGTTACACCTTTTACTTGCTCCACTCTTGGTGAGGTCACCTTGCTCACATTGAGAACAGCACCATCTGCAGGAGAAACCTCCACACAAAAATAAAGTTTAGAAATATTTTTCAAATAGTACATGTAGGAGAAAGACAAAAACAACAAGAATATTCTAATTCAAATAAAAATATACCTACTCAAAGAAATTATCCAAAAAATTTAAAAAAGTTAATTTCTTTTAACCCATTTGGCCCCGTAATTAGTAATACGTAATTTTTTGTGATGTGCATGATATATGTGATTCAAATGAGTACCTTGATTACATTTTTGAAAGATTTGAGGAAATATCATATTTAGGTCTTGAAATAATACCTGTCCTATACATAGGACATTGGGATTAAATGTATAGTTTTCAGATTTTTATTTCTACTATTCCTTATGGTATGGCTCAAAGCATTTTGAGCACAATCCCCTGTTACATTTGATGCACATTGTTGTGGGCTTGCCTTAATGGCAGTAACCACACCTTAATTGTCTTCCAGAGGGATTTTTTATAATTAAATGCCCTATATTATCATAGCGAGAACTATTGAGGCGCAACTTCTTCATCTGAGGTCCTGTTTTAGGCTTTTCATTGACATTTCTTGAAAGAAGGAATGTAGCTAACCTGTAAATTTAGAATATTTAAGATTGTCTTAAATATAGTTCAAATTAATTGTATGTAGCTTATAAAACTTACTCCCTTCGGAACATCAGCTGATCGTGTTTCCCAAGTTCTGCAAATTTGTACAACTTCCAGGATGCAATCACCATTGTGTCCAAAACATTTGTAAACAACGAGAAATACCATTTCTTCCCATTGATTTTAGTTTCATAGGCAGACGAAGAGAGTCGAAAAGATCTACTCCATTTTTGTATTTGTTGTAGGATTTGATGCACGCTGGTATTGGAATATTTTTCCTGGAACCCTTTGATCTTCTTTCAATTTCCTCTTTTGCATCAAGTGATTCAAAATTTGTGACGACGGTCACAACTCTATTATCATGCCACCTTACAATTCCGATTTCATGTTTTACATCAAAACATTTATCCATTGTGCCTCGTTTTTCTTTCTTGATTGATGTTGAAGACTGTAAGGGGCATTTTACCACTCTATTCTCTCTCACTGTTCCCTGTGGCAAAGAATCCCTTCTCTTTCAATGTCACAAAAAGTTCATATGAGGAGAAAAAGTTGTCCATGTATATGGCATGTTCATCTGGATTACGAACACATTCTCAGAGAGATTCAACAACTCTAGTGGACAAAGGTGTATTCTTTTTCTCTAACTGACCCTGGTAAGGTATTATGCGAAAAGGATACCCATCAAAACTGCACAGCATCCAGAGTTTGTAGCCAAATTTTACTGGCTTACCTCTCATATACTGTTTTAGTGAATGCCGTCCAAAATATTTTACCATTCTTTCATCAATTGAAAGATATTCACTGAAGACATCATATTTGAAAAGCTGCTGGTTAGTAATATCTAGGACCCGGATAATTATGTAATTACATATTTTCCTAAGGTACCTCTATCAAGTCGAATCAACGATATATTCACGTTTCACATCGATTAGTGGCCAAAAACGTAGAGTTTTTAGTACATATATTTACATATTTTGCCCAAAATCACATATATTTACATATTTTACCCAAATGAACATATTTTACATATTACTGAATTTTTCTATTATTCTACATTTAAAAAAAATTAATTCTTTATTTTTACTATTTTGATACTTTATTTTTACGTTTTTGATAAAGAATCATCCAAACAAACAATTCACTATTGTCAAACATTTTTTCTGTAATCTCCTCTCTAAAATGAAGCTATTATTACGCGCTGAAATGAGTGTATCCACAAATGCCAACGGTATTGGAAGTAAAAGGGGAAGACGACGATGCAATCCATAGCGTCTGTTCTGTTAGTTTTCAGCGCGAGTATTGCGGAGAACAGAAAGGAAGTTTGATTTGTGAAAATGATATCTTTAGCAGGCGATATCGCGCCCCCACTTCGCATATTTTAGAGGTCTCCTTTGACTTTGATACCCTTCACCAGAAACTATACGCACCAGCTCAAGAAGGGCCGTTGACATTTTTCTTTCCCTGATTTTTACATGTGTCCCTCTACCGTTGTTCGTAAATTATGTCTTTCGACCGAAAATCTGAAGTAAAATCTCGCTGTGGAACTGATGTGCAAGGAAATCATATTGGCAAGGTTGTGATAGGTTTAATGAACCTATTTAAAAAGTGTAAGTCTTATTTTGTTAACTTGTGAAGTGTTACCCAAATGCAACCATCAAACTATTACAAAACTTTTTAACAATACAACAGATTTTTTGTGACCAAATGAAGTTAAACATAATGTCTTCCTTCCGGTACTAGTGCAGCACCGTACATGTGCAAGGCAGCAGAAGCCTTGCAGATATTGTTCCAAAATTACTACTTCTAATCTATCTTGTGCGTGCGTTGTGTTTGCAGATCTAATTAGATCTCAGTTTGATAAATTTGACGCATTGATTTCCAATACAAAAAAGGATTAACGAGATGGGGCACCTGGATTGGCGCTCTGAGCTACAATACTCAAAATTTTGAGTTTGTACTACAAGTCACACATCAATTTGATTCTGGAGCAGCAGCATCTATAGGCATATTGAAGCAATTGTTTGATACTCAAAAGATGAATAACTATATTGCCCCCTTTTTCAATTCAAGCACTACAATTAAATTTTTGTAAACATCTTCCCTGGAACTTTCTGGTAGCTTTGAAATTACCCAATCAGCAGTCGCTTCTTTAAAAACTGTTCATTTATCATTCGAGTATCAATCGGAGGATCTAGTGAAGAAAAGGAGGTTTTCCGTTCTGAAGAAAAACCCAGGATTCGAAACAATTTGTGTTATTAGTGCAGTGCTATGAGGGGACAATTCCGACTCACTGGATCCAGAAAACATGGAGAAGAATTGAAAGTGTATTTAACATGAATATTTAGATGAGTTTTTAAACAAATACTTCATATTTTTAAAGTCAAAATGCAATTCGTCACGTCTCCTTGAAATTCTCTTTCTTTAGAGACCTCATTTATAAAGATTGGTTGGGTGTTAGAGCCGCAAAGGGAATGTATACTACTGAAATAATATCGGAGACGATATTTGTTTCTTATTGATACGGAGATCGTTGTAAATAATAGGATTATGAGAACTAAAATGTTTAATTTTGGTCTTTATATTAAATATACAGAACAATATATACTAAGATAAAGATATTTTAATAAAAAATAATTGATATAATGATACGTAATGTTACATATTTCATACTTTTGAGTACATATTTCTGTGTATTATAATACATATATATGTACATATTTTCCCAATTTTTAGTACATAATTATCCGGGCCCTAGTAATATCATAAAGAGGTCTAACTTTATAATACCTATCTGATTTGTCAATATTAGCATTATCATTAAAATGTATACATTTTTTATCATTTGAAATCTGTTCCTTGACATACAATTGGATACAATATCTATATGACAGTCTGGTGAACAATCCCAATACATCCTTTCTCTCGGTAAAATGTGATAGCCACTGAACAAGAAAATTCCAATAAAATTCAGTAATTCTCCTCTGGACAAAGAAAAACTGTGGTCATTTTTCTGAGTACTATAAAGGATCGTCTGTTCTAAAATGTGATCTAAGAGAGGATCGAGCATAGACAAAAGTATCTCAGGAATACTTTTGCCACCAAGATCTTTTTGATATTTTCCATTTTTTCAGGTGATACCTTATTTGGTTTTTTTACAATATTTTCACTGTTAGCAGTAACCTTCTTCCATTTAGGAAAATACCGAACTTTCTGTTCCACTTGCTCTTTATTGCCTATAGATTCAGTGCATTGTGATGAATAAGGCAATATTTGATCGTCAAAATCTTCGTTGGGTCCAATTATCTCAATTGTAACAGCCACATCCGTTTTCAGACCATCTGACTCCGATTCACCACAAATTACTTCATCATCAACATGTCCATTATCACTAACTGCATCAGCTTCTGGTGGAATAATGTTCAAGGAAATATAACCTTTATCGTTGATCATGTGATCTTCAAACTCTGAATCATCTAATTCTTCTAAATATTCAGTAAGTTCGGCAGTTGTGCGAAAATATTGTCCTAAATGAACAGACAAAGTAAATCAAAATCGTGTAAAACAATGTAAACAAACGAACATAACCTCACTACGAAAATATACATCTTGACTACTTCAGAATACGGAATGGAGTGAATACTACATATGTGCCCAATGTCCTATGGAGAGGACACGGAAATTCAACAAGTATTTGTAAACAATATATTTTTTTTAAAATAAAAATAACTTTACAAACACATACCCACATCCTTTGAGAAACATGCAATAGCGGGAAAATGAATACTAACTTCTACAAAGAGAGAAAATGAAATAGTTGTTTACTTACTCTGTGACATAGCATCAAAATTGAACTTCAGTCAATTCGAGAACTCCAAATCTCGGAATCCAACACAGTATAAGAGAATGTAATGTTTCCATAAAGTTAACCCAACCTATATGTCACAATTAGTGCAACAAAATCGCCACCAGATGTCTTCACATGTTCGTTATAACGAAATAAATGAAGCACTACAACCGTCCTATGTATATGACATTGGGTCCAAATGGGTTAAAATCAGTGTTGTACAAGTTTTCAACTATTTGAATGCTTTCACTATTTCATTCAGCTACAAAAATGAGAGACTGAACTTCAACAATTCACTGTGATTATGTACATACATAAATTGCTTTTGAAATGGGTTCAAGAGGCTCCAAGAGTTCTTACAAGAGTAATCATGATTAATGCTAATCTTTACACTTTATCGCAGTACTCACCACATTCTCCTTTGTATCAATGGGCCTAACTCCTTCCTTAAGAGGGCGACAAAAGAAGTCACACAAACTGGTGTATGAAGATAAATCTTCTGATGCTGCTTCTTGAATATTAACATTGAACATTTGTGCATATTTTAAATACACAGATTCTCTGTATTTGACAGGTAATTCTTTGTTGCAAATCCATCCCCAACCTCGAGACATAATTCGCAATGGTACTGAAGAATAACATGTTATCTACAAACAATATTATTTCAAAATTCACTATCAAGTAATATTCATCATTAAAAAATCACAAATTCAACAAACAATATAATTACAAAAACAAATTGATTTAATTGTACAGTTTGGTTTTCATACTTAATAATTATTATATGAATTAAAATATTATGTCAATTGCTATAATGAATATGTTTTGTTTCCACTATGAAAGTTTTACCTCCCACTGCTTAGCTTCGCGATCTGAATTTATAATTCGCCGAATCTGAACAACTCCTACAGCTGTCACAATAGCCGCAACTGGCAACGGCCGACACAATCTTCTTACAACTCGCCGGGTAAGAGTTTGGTTCAATGTCATGATCTAAAAATGTAAAAAACAATGTGATGCAAAATATGTATTGTTCATCAAGTTGTGCGCCACACACCGACTTTTAAATGCGATTACAGCTTATTTCTCGAAGACGCTTCTTGTCAATTCGCTCTATTTATTGCGTTCGCTACTGGAACACACATTCAATCACACTATCTCCGTCTCAAAGAAGTTCATAAACTTCATAAATGCAGAACAGATGCCGGACCTACACCATGCACTAATACCGTCCACAACGCACGTGCATACACGCACACGCATATACTCTTTGGGCACACACGTTTCAAACGAATGTTGGATGTGTGTGACATTAAGCACACGGTGTTGGTACTCTCGCCGATTTGCACACAGTCTATAACACGAAGTCTACAATAACGAAACGATACTACAATTCTACGCTATTCCCTGCTCTTATCGGACTACACCCAACTCACATTTCCACACCTAATTCACCATTCAGCATCTAATCGGGAGCCTCGGTACCAATAATTTAAGTCGTAACGAAGCTACTGATTCGATGACGGTGTTCCCTCTCCGTCCAGCTCCCGACCTTAAAGTGTCACTGTGTTTAAATCTTAGTATACTTGCATCATGACTTGGTACACTTGCAACATGCTTTCATGCATCATGCACCAGCGATGCACCAGGGCTGGTTCCCAGGGCTGATTCACTCAATGTTAAAAAGCGGGGGACAAAGTTTTAGTTCCTCGGTCACTAAGATAGCGAAGATAGCGCTGCTGTTGCGTTTTCGCGCACATTTTGAAAATAAAGTTGCGCGAATGCAGGTTATGGTGAGTGTAGGGAATATCCATGGGTATTATCTTCTTTTCTTACGTTTTACTACAAATAATTGTATTATTTAACTTCTTAAGGTTGCCGTATCACAAATTCCAGAAAAATAAACTTGCCTGAACGATGGTTGAAAAACAAATCGCGAAGATATAATTGATAGAATGTGTATTTAATATTTAAAAAAAATTGTACACACGAATGAAATTAATCAAATAAGCACACCTGGACACGAAGGTGAGACAGAACCTCACTTCTAAGTAGGGGGTATTTTCTATAGTAGAAAATTTACAATATCTCCAATGAATTGGGATCTGTAGACCATTAAATAATTTCTTGCTTACAGATAACAATTTTTAATAAATATTTGACACGAATACATAGATGAAAAACTTGGAAAAAATTATGGAAAATTCCCATTTTATTTGGTTTCAGTTGCAACCAAACATCAACACCCCAGCTACTATGTTGTATGCATTAGAGAGGTTACAGGCACTGGCTTTAATATTGCTGGTAAATGTCATTTAACTTTTATTACACAATTATATAAAATAATTGATGTAAAAATAACTTTCATTACATATCCTACTTTAACAATTATTTGCCCATTATGAAAGAGTTAAAACAAAAAAAATATTTTCTAACATTATATTGTCTTTTTCCGCAACAGTGCAATCAGGGATTGTCAAATGTGAAAGTTGTTAATTCATTGTTAGAAAAAACTAGAAAACAGAGAATAAAAACCATCAATGCTCAAAGTAAATATTTTGTTCATACATTCAAATGTCAAAATTAAATGTTTATATACTCACATTTCTGATTTTTCTATGCGTTTTTATGGAAATAAAAAGAACATTTATGATTTTTAGATTTGAAATTTATTCATTTCTTCAGAATTTTTGTAATATCGTTATTACAACAAACACAATGACTGATTCATTAACAGATTTTACTATTGTTTTACAGTGTGGAATTTATATTGTACATCTACATTAATATTTTCACATTACTTTTAGTATTATATTTTATATAAATGTTTTATATTTATACAATCTTCAGAAAATAAAGAAAACTTTTTTAGGATTAACTTACCTCATTGACAAAACAGAAATAATTCACCTGTTTAACGTGCCTCATTTGCTGAAAGGAATTCAAAATAATCTTTTAACTAAAACTTTGGAAATATATGTAGGAAATTTGAAGGAAACTATATTAGCTTCATGGCACATCATAGGAAAAGTCTAAAACCTTGTTAAATATGTAAACAAAATTAATAAGGCCATGAGGAAATTGTCAGATGAACATATTGTAACCAACATAATGAAAAAAATGAGAGTTAAATATACCACACTGGTTTTTAGTGAGTGTTGGCATACATGGAACTCAAATAGATGGTAAAAATAAATTTAAATAAGTATTTGCTTTCACAATTTCAATTTAATTTCATACGCAGGATTCTTATACATTTCATAATTTCACATTTATTAATTATTCTTGAATTCTACTCTTAAATTAATTGGATCACATCCCACAAATACTTGAAGTTTAATGTTGTATGGAGCTACAAGCAAAAGTTAAGATGCAATTTCATCAAGTCAAGAACAGAGGGTCCAATATTTTTTAAGCGCTTGTGTTTGCATGGTACATACACATATATAAAAATTGTGCAAAAATATTTTAGGTTGTGTATAATTACCACTTTTTTTTTTGTAGTTGAATTTGAAACTCCATCTGGCACTTTAAAAATTCCTAATAAAGATCTGGCAACAGCAGAGGTTTTCAATTTTTTAAACAATTTATTCAATTCATGCAATGGGAAAGCGGAAGGTCTCAATTTATCACCTGCTGGATCAAAAAAAAACAAAAAAACAAAAACAAAAACAAATGAGATTTGTGAACCCAACCACTAACAAAGAGGAAAAAGTTCCATCCTTATGGAATTGGATCTTCACAATTGATGGTTTCCTCTCATTAAGCCATAAATTAACCAAACTTGGAGTCAGCCGCTTTAGAAGCAGGAATGTGAATTAGGGCCCCTAAGAAATATTTTTTGCCCTATTGGAAATTACGATGGATCTAATTTGAACTCCGCTCCTCAATAACATTTGAATTCACACAGGACATTTTTATTTAATAACATGAATCATGCCAAACTTATTGAGAATTGAGACAAAACAGAAGGAAACTAGCTGTTTACTTTTAAAAAATTTGTTTCCCAGCCATATGAACAAACACATGAAACAGGAACATATGAAGTAAAGACGCCTGAGATGATCCCTGAAATTCCAACCCCAAAAGAAGCATTTTTGGAATCAATTCACCTGATTTTATGGCAAAGTAATTTTTAAAAACATTCAACTGCAAGACTTGTAAAGAATCATTCCAAAATTTAAATTGTAATTCATTCTTTTTATCAACTCCAGAGTTATTCATATGTTTTTTCTTTTTAAAAAATTGCACCATTTTCTTCTGTTTAGGCTACAATATGAGATTTTTCATTTTCTATAGCAATCTGATTGGTTACTGCACATCTGAGCACTTCATGACTATATTTACACCATGTTCACACAAACTATCATTGAAACCTACAAATAAGCAGAACAATACTGAATTGTTTCTGGTGACTTACTTTTGACAGTATATTCAGTAAAATTGGAATAGATTTTTCCTGTAGCTAACAATAATATTATTGATACAGGATTTATTCAGATGATTCATTTACCAATTCAAATTTGGCTACATTTAATTAAAAAATTGTCATATTAACCTCTTGTAACACTGAAGTATGTGAAATATACAAAAATATTTTCCCTAATTTGGACAGTGCCCTTAATATTTATAAATTTGCAAAATAAACTTTAGATAATGAGAATATATTATTTATTATACTTAGTTCTTTAATTACACATTCCGAAACCAAGGTTTTCTTAATTGTTCACAAACAGTAAATTGGTTTCATTATTTATTTAATACATTTCCAGTACTTGTTAATCAAGTTTTTCTAAACACGGCAAATATTATTTGATTTATGTTACCAAAAATAATATACTTGTCTATTACTCGTTCACTTTACATTTGCAGACGGAGCGCTGCGATCTGTTTACATGAGGTCACCGCCGACTGAATGAGAAACGCGCGTCCGCAGTATATACTGACCGTTTAATATGATATAGATGGCTGTGAGCAGCACACAGAAACCCGGCGGGGCAAGAACATAACCATGAAGTAGTAGATAAGTGCAAAGAAAAAATAAGAATATTGTACGTGAACGTTGTGAATAACGTGTGGTGTGATCTATTTTATTGTATATTATCTTCATCATTTAAGAGCACGACTCCAGCTCACTGTCAGAAAGACATAATTCGTGAACTGTGTCCGTAGCGCTTGTGCTGCCTTCGGGGACAGCTGATTGACATCGGGGCCATTCGTGTATTCTCGGTTGTGTGTGCGGACCATAGAGGATACCTCTCCTCTATGGTGCGGACCTTCACTTTCAAAACAACATAAGTTCCTAATTCTGCCGTCTGCAAATGTAAAGTGAACGAGTAATATAATATCATTCAGACTTGCAGCACTTGCAGCTTCAAGGGGTAAAAAATTTACACAGGCACACTTTGTAATAGGATTTTCTTGGAATGTTCTTTGAAAAGAGCGTTGGGCTTGTAGGAAACACTGTTGGTGAAGTTCCATCTTCTAGCGTTGGTGAAGTCAAATTTTCTTATATCTTGCCATCACATCATACTGCAACTCGAATATCACCTCCAGAATGGAAACGCAACTCATACACCTAAGCAAATTAAATTAATTACATTTTGTCATAAATTAAAGAGAACCTATTCTAGAAATGCAAATAATAGTGAATTAGGTACATTTATTTATTTCTATTTATTTGGTCAAAAAACAGTAAAAACTGTACTACTGTATGTGACGTATGGGGGAAGAGATTATCTGTGCACACTTTCTTCTTCAAAATGTCTCATTTGAAAATGAGACATTTTCAATAACTGGGAAATGCAAGCAATGGATTAATATAAAACTTGTCCAAGTGCGAAGTGATCAGTTGGAAATAATATAATTAAAACACTTTTAAACCAATAGTACAGAATAAATGACACATCTACTTAGGTTAGGTTATACTATATGCATTTAAGGATTTTCAAGACTATTTTGCAGGGTAGAAATGCTCACAAATTAAATAATCAATTACAATTATGCAATAAGATTTCAAAATTAATTAAAAATACCTCTACTGCTGGTTGGGCGAAAATCCAAGAGATGTATTCTCCGTTCGCCCTAAGAAAAAAGCTGATGTAAACAAACCCGAGGTATTCATCCGCCTTGCTCCGATTCTCTATCGTTGATTCCGCTTGCACTACTTTCGGCCACGCGCGCTCGGGATAGAAACTGATCGCTCGAAAAGAGAACCAGTCTTCTGCAGAGCACTGGGCGAATATTAATATTTCTAATTGCTCCGCGAACGCATCTTTTCAAACATTAAAAGAAACTACTTGGTAGTAAAACTATTCAAATCACTCTTATCTACCAGTTTGCAAAGTTAAAATTTAAAACAATTACGAATGGGAAGGAGGAAGCGAATGTCAATATCCAAATTATATTTCGACTGTATTAACTAATATTCACTCTTTAATATCATGCAAACAATTTACTTACGATCATTCTGCTTCAGGAAGAGGTTCAATTCCTTCCATGTCTGAAGCAAGATGATATTCCGGTAAATTTTGCAGTCAGTTCAGCGATTTTCATAATACGAAAGTCCGGATTTTTATGCAAAAACATATTTAAAACGTTCAATACCACACACTTTTTACCACTCCGTAATAGTTTTCAGCTGTGGAGTTTTACTACGGAATGACCTGCACCGCACTCCGACGTCTTTAAGCGAACGTTCCGAACTGCTTGACAAAAATCTCTGAACTGATCTGCTTCGCTTCGCCGGCCTCCCATCGTGCGTGACCGAACCTGCGTCTGTCTTCAGTTCTTAAGAAATCAACAGCTCCGGTTACTACCGCACGTGCGTGGGGTGAGTTCGCCTCTCGACTCTCACGGATTCATTTTTTCCGCTAGCTCAGCTCCGAAGACTGAACTGTAAACTCCATGCACACTTGTGCGCATTTCTTAATTATTATTATCACGAAGTCTACGTGATTATTATTTACTAGACTTCGTGATTATTATTATTTTTTCCGCTAGAGCTGATACCAAACAGGCGCTGGACACTTAACTGTCACCGACATCGATAACTCCTTTTCCGGAAGGGCAGGCGTGGGAACAATGGTCTCCTTATTTTGGAATCTGAGTTATAGATTGTAGGTTTCATCTGGGATTTCGTGAGAGAAAGAGCCACTACTCCAAAAACTATTTTCTTACGCACATGAACACGCCTGAGACGGTATCGTGTCAACTAACCAATGGCAAGCATCTCAAAGCACGTGCTATTATTTACATCCACTTTTTTCTTAAGGTGAACGGAGAATAGTTTACCTCCAGTTTAATAGTCTACCTCCAGTCTTCTTAAAATCTTCCAAAAAGCCGAAAATGAAGTTTTAGACACGGCAAATAAATGTCGTGCCACGATTCACTCTATTTAGAAGGCATGACATTCTAAATACTAGCAAAAAGCTGAAAAATGTCGCCTTAAACAGCACCTGAGCAGCACGTAACCATGCAACGAATCAAAGACACCGCCTACATTGCCACCGGCAGCTTTTGAATCGTGGCACACGAGAGAGACTCTCTCGTGGCCACGTTTGAATTGTCTGACGTCACACGTTTAGTTCGCTCACTACAGCGATAGAGTAGATGGCGCAGAAATCATTACCCCGTTTTCCTATCATCACGCCAATTATCATGCACGGGGGGGGGGGCGGGGAGCTCTTGCGCATCATATCCGACCTCAATCAATGAGCTTCAGGCACCAGTGTGCGTCACGATATTAGCGGGAATTTTAAATGCAGTCAGTTACCAAAATCACCTTGCTACAAGTCATTGAAACAGATATACGAAGAATTTTTTTAATAATGCGACTTTTATTTCAATTACTACGCCAACGCGTTACATTTCGTTAAAAATTGCCACTTTATGGCACTTTCAAAATGTTTCTCAACACTTCTTGCTCTCCATGTAACATGACGGACTGCGACTGGTCTGGCTTTTCAAAAGAAGTGCCCATGTTGTGGTCACGTGATCCGTGACGTAACTTGATGCTGTGCACGAGTAAAAGCAACAGCCCCTGGATATCAAATGACTTCTAAAGTAGATTTTCAAAATCACTAAAGGTTCCTGTGAAAAAGACCTTGAAATTTCCTATTTTTAGTAGCGCTTAAACGCCATTTTATTAAAAATGGCTCCAAATTTTTCAAAGAAAATTGGCATTTAGGACGATGTTTTACCGTTCTTGAATAATCTTAAAACAATATTTCCGTTCTATTATTAGGAAACCGAAAAACTAAGTAAAGATCAAAAACATGTACTTTGGGTGGCGGTAGATGGCAGCTGGCAAGAGGATGTGGCAAGTCCGAATAGCTAGCCGAGACCAACGGAAATAGAAAACTAATACGGGAAAGTCCGTGCCATTCTATAGCACAACTAGTTAATTATTTGATGTATATCGGGATAATCATCCCAGGGATGACACACTCACCTGCTTCCCCGGCTTCGGCTTCATAGTCAGCATAGGCTGCTACTACGTGATGCTGGTAGGACGCATGCGTGATTTGGGCGTACATGCATAACACTTTGAGAAGATGAGAATAATAATACAATAACATCTTATCCGATACAGATTGGGACAAAAATATATTCCGGTTTAAGGAGGTTTTTGTTTTACGCAACAATGTCCATTTTATGACACTTGTGACCTAAACGTTGCAGCCTAAAGAAGTAAATTGCTACATGACTTTATTATAATTATCAAAATTCATTAACATATAATGAATTTATGGAAGAGATCACCAATAAGTAAATATTAAACACTACATTAACAGCTTCTGAGTTGATCTTACTGCCTAGTGGCTGCCTTCAGGCAGCTTACAGATTCTTTCAACGCACAGTGCGTCACAACCCAGTTCCATGACTTTCTGAGACACTCGCATGGCCTTAAGCAATGGTATCTCTTCTAGGGGTTATGATTTTAAATGCGGGGCAGGAGACGCGTGAATAGAAGCCATGCCCGTACACCTTCTCACGCTCCCAGAGTCGAGAGGGGAAATTCCCCTACGGCCTACGGGAGACAAACGACCCTGAGGTCGAATTCTACGCTGACAGCTGAAGATCCCTCTTCAATGTCCGGCTGCCACGACTGAATCGCTTGTCACGGGGTTAGAGAATTTCAAACAGGCTTGCAGATGCATTCATTTCATTAAGAACATCTCGCGTTTCTCTGCCAATTGCATTAAATCCCCAGGAATTCCGTTGTATGAAGATTTTTCCCCTGCAAGACTTGAAAACCCGTTCAGTTTCCGCGTTGGAGAGTTTCCGTTCTGTTTTATGTAAAACGCTCTTCAACTTCACAAGAGGGAGACATTTTCCGGTTAAGATAGGTTGCCGGCTTGTACAGGTTCCGGTTTAGACAGATTTTACTGTATTAATAAAATTTAATTGTTTAGTTGGTTTAAAGGGGGATCCCCGAGGTGAGACCTCGTACTACAATAATGGGATTAACCACCTGACGTCCCCAGAGGCGGTAGACGGGCCGGCGGGTCACCGGATGAGGACGACCGTCCTCAACGTGATATTGCCCGAACTGCACGTTCGCGACCGGAAATAGCAGCGGCGGCGACGGAGGCACTAAAGGCCCGCGGTCATGATCGCCGTTCCCCCGAAAATATCGCTCGCACGAGCGCGAACGCGTGAACACTCTCCCACCAGCTCCCTTCGGCCCGCAGGGGGGGGGGCGTGACCGTATAGGTGGACACGACCTCTGGTGGAGTGTTGAAGATGACCACCCGGAAATCTCATTTCACGGCGACACTCACGTCGTTAGCCTCAAGGTGGAGGCAGTGAGGAGGCGATGCTAAGCTCTTGGTTAACGGTTCCACCCGGCAACCCACCAGTTGGGCCCCTGGCGTGTCGATCTTAAGGCAGGATTGGGTGAAGGGTACCTAGGGTACTCTGGAATCCACAAATAGAAGTCCGGCGGGACATTACCTACTATCAGGTTGTCTTGGTTACGGTCCAACCCAGATCGATGGGGCCCCGAGCCACCCGGACCTTAGTTCGGGTGGCCCGCAGTTGGGCTCTTGGCTTCGTTTTGGCAGTGGCCCGAAACTCTGGGCATTGAGGAGGGACGTGGTGTCCCGGCGCATGTGAGTGGCGCGTTGTCATACAGGCGACATTGACTCCGGGACTAGCCCGCATAGCTAGTAGCTCTGAGCTGGCAGGGCGGCCCTAGACTCATGCATTGCATGGGGAGATTGCCGCGAGGGCTAACTGCGTTCCAGTGGAATCCGGATATTAAGCTCAAGGGAGTATTTGTACCCTAAGGGGATGGATAGAGGCTCGCGCCCAGGTGCCCACCCCGGGGTTTCGGCCCCCTGATGAAGTACAAGTGCGAGGGGTACTATTTACTACGCACGAATACACACATACACAGCACCCTTTGGCAAGACCACTCGCGCCTCTGCCTCAGATCAGAATGCTCCCGGAGGCCTGTGGAGGCCGTCGAGACCCCCGCTACAATCGAAGAGTCCATCATCGCTGCGGCATACACCTCATTCCGAGTTATGGGTGGGCTACGAATGTACGCTTGTCTTCTATCTTTTATATCTATACTGATATATAAAGATAGAAGTGCGTTGGCTTACAGCGCGATAATCACTTAATCTACTGAACCAATACTGATGAAACTTTTGTGCTAGCTTCCTTTAAAGGTCTAGAGTACTATAGGCTATGATTTACAATCACAAATCTCAATATATTTACAATATAATTACTTTTTTCGCCTAGCATTACATCACAAACTGAAAAGTGCATCAATGTGCAATAGTTTATCTGCGTGCCCCCAGAGGATGACGACTGATATCTACGACTGAGTTCATCCATGCACAGAATTGCGTGTCTATAGGAAAGACCAAGGAGGTTATAAAATCTGATAACCTCCTTGGAGAGGACTCTTGGTTGATTTGTACTTTCTATTGTCTAACCTGGAATGTTCATTTTTAAGAAAGATAATGATAGTTTATATGCAAGTAACTTATATATTGATTTTATTTGCGTCTAGGCGTGAATGTATCAAGTGGAGAAGAGACATGAAATTAATGAAAAAAAGATGACGAAAGTGCTTAATATTGTCGAAAAACGGGGTGAATGCACACATCTGATGTGCATGAAATAGTTACTGGGTCAGTGGTATTTTTGGAGAAAATCACGGCCAGAAGTTCTCTTCAACAGAAAATAGTTTCTACTTCCGGCCTATGAAGATGTTTTTTTAATGCTATCGTCAGTGCTTGCTGCGAGCTTTTGCCTTCAACTGTTAATCTTGCCAGAGAGGGAGAAGTAAGGTCTTCGATCAAGAAACGTTGCGAGATTAATAGTAAATTAAGCATGAGTATTATATATTTGCGAGTTGAACGAGCTAAAGTGAAACATATTATGAATTATTTATGTGTCACTTCTGATACTATGAAAAAAGGATGATTTTTTGTAGGGAAATGTTTAATTATAATGAAGAGAGAATGCGTACCTTCGGATGGGGAATAAATAATAATTTAAATCCACGAGAGGAAGTTGGGCAAGAAGTATAATTGAATTAAAAGAGAAATTTGTTCTTTATAATTACGCGAGAAGAAAAAAAATGAGAACGAGTATGTTTTGTAATGTGGCAATTCATTGAAAGAATTGGTAACTAAAGTATAATACACACATTTCGCAAAAATAATATACGTCAGTAAATTATTATAATATTGGAGGTGGGAACCCCAGTAAGAAAAACTATAAATGTATTCATCGTCATAAAAAAGCTGCACTCATAAGAACAAGGCGGATTGCGATCATTGTTGGCAGGCAGGTAGAGGGTACCACGTATACAAAATTATTACACTTTCACATTTGTAGGACCAACATTTATTGTGCTACACGGCCACAGACGAGACAGGCTAGAATGGCGCGGGCCGCCATTTTAGCGAACACACATGTTCAGACATCGCTGCATGGAGTTGTACAGGTCTCGAATGATTTCCTATGCTAGTCCTTCCCATGCAGCTTGCACCTGAGCGCGAAGTTCTTGCAGATTGGTGAGTAGGGGTGGGATCCTGATCGCACGCTCCATAGCACCCCAAACATTCTCGATCGGGGACGGATATTGCAATGCTGCTGGCCATGGCAGAGACTTGTGTCTCGGGAGAGCAAAGTGAGGAGCCACGAACGTCCACGAAGACACCCGAGCGGAGTCGAGCGATCGGACAGCTTGTGGAGCGAGCCGATCGGACTCCCATGGCGCAAAGCTTTATTCGTAATCTGTCAGAAATTAATTTTTTTAATGTCAAGTGACGCTTGGGTGTCTTCGTAGACGTTCGTGGCTCCTCACTTTGCTCTCCGGAGACACAAGTGTGGATACTCTGCCATATTTGTGTCTCCGGAGAGCAAAGAGAGCGGAGACGTCTACGAAGACACCCGAGCTCGCGCCACTGATGAATATGATCTATGTCGCTCTGTGCCTAGTGCTCTCTCGAGACAATCTGCTATTTACATTGGTTCGGAGTTTGACTTTGAAACCGCGGAAAAATGTCTCAGTATCGTTGTGACTATTGTGATAAGTCATTTACATTAAATAAGAATTTATCAAGGCATGTAAATAATGTACATAAACAAAATGAAGACAAATGCGATGTATGCAAGTATTCAAGTTCGCGGCGGGATAATTTTTGACCGGTGAGATTTTGTCAGATAATGAACAATGCTTGACATATGATTCTAAAAAAGTTTCTGCTTCCTTATACTGCGATTTTTGTAGGAAGAGCTCTCAAGATAACTCAAATCCCATCTTCGCGATGGAATGTCACGGCATTTCGCGTCTTTTCTCGATCTTGCCGGTAGAAGTCGCATGATCGCAAGCACTGCTTCATACGGTCGCGATCGTGCGAAATCTAGCGGAACGACTGTGAATGATTCGAAATGCCGTGACATATTCCATCGCGAAGATGGGATTTGAGTTATCTTCAGAGCTCTTCCTACAAAAATCGCAGTATAGCACTGGCACTTGTGACTGCAATATCCTGCTGTTTCTTTACAAAAGCTGATTTTTTATTACCAGTGCATTCCTTTGCACCGAAATAAATCTAACTTAAACTAGCCGACGGAAAATAAATTGAGAATATTAAATACTTATTAAAAAACCACCTACCAACTAAGTTATAGAAAAGTTAAAATAAAGAAACTAAGACTAATAGTTTGGAATTGTTCTTGTAAAACGAAAGTTCACAACAAATCTTGTTAATTGCGTTAACGATCACTTGACATTAAAAAAATTAATTTATGACAGATTACATCTTTACTCTATGACATAGGGATTATAAACACGAGAAGGACTATGGGACAAGAATAGAAACAAGAGGCTTTTGAAAAGAAGAACGGAGATAGAACATTTTTGGAATTTTTACAACACTTCGTGTCAGGATCTTGTAGCGATCGGATGTCGGGCTGTGTACTAGGAAGTTATAGTTTCTCGAGATTGGCGCGTGATAGGATCAAGATGTACGAACAGTAATCGTCATCTTTAAGATTTAATTTTTGAGATCGGAACTCGGTGCAAGAACTACAGAGTTAAAATTCAGGAGTATCGGGATCGTAGGAAATTTTCTTAGAATAATTAATTAACCGAGTGTGGATTGAAGCGGACACCGGAATCCAGGAGAAGATAGGATGCTGTGAAGCTGAACTGGTATTCAACTGCCAAGTGTGCTGACGCCGAAAGGACAAGGAAGTATTTCCGCGAAGCCCGAATTTGAGAAAGACATAAAACAATTAAATTTTGATGTTCAAGCCCTAAGAGTAATTATAAATTTGGTTAAAGCAATAATTGAAATTTAAAATTGTAATAATTAGTAGATGGCCATCAATAGGGAAAATTAATTGTTAAGTAAATAATATGATAATGCATGTGAGAGATTGATGAAATATTTCTAAGAATAAAAAAGAGACGTACGACACTTCATGTCGTTACGTGCGTATATAAATTCTCGTTTCATTCAATAGAAATTAGGTATTTCATAATTATTCCCTTTGTATTATTGGTAACCAAAGCGTAAGTATAAGATCCATCGATCGAATGTTCGTAGAGCGGTATTTTCAGCCCACGACAAATGCAGAGAGTACGTATTCTTATTTTTCAGGAGCATCCAGTGGACGTGGTTTTGAGCTAGCCACCCACATCACAGTATAACCAGTATGTTCACTCGCGGCAAATCCCATTGAAAAAGTTTTTTCGATCACGTGACGTTCGCCATGTTCTTGGTATAACACCCAGCGCGCGAATTACATAATTACTACATTTAAAATGATTTTCTTACATTTATTTTATTCACTAGTTCAATTCATTTTATTATTCTATCCATTTGATTCAAATTCCACGTCCTCTAAAACAAATTAAACACATACACTCAGTTCTCATTTCACACGGTGTACGATTTCCGAATGTATCTGCTGAAATTCTATTGGCTGACAACCAAGAACATGGCCGAGGGTCTACCCAGCGCGAAACTAGATTTGGGAGCAAGTGAACATACTGGTTGTACTGTGTCCACATGTGCCACGTTCACGTTTCCAATTAAGATTTCTTAAAATAAAAAACAACAACCAAAGACGGGGGTATTAGGCCCGCAACAGACTACACCGAGGAATGTGTTTCCAGAAATGTGCGACGAGAAATGTGGAAAATCGAAACAAGGGACTCTTATGGACCCCCGCACACTTGAAAGAGTTTCCTCGTTCGCCTCTGCGGAGGCGAAAGAGTTCCTCGCTCGAGTCGGTCAGCGAGCGAGTTTTCTCGGACACATTTCTACTCCTTCACTTGTTATACGACATTTGGGCGTTCGCTGCCGCAGGAAAACACCAAACAGCGCATAGAACTGAGTGAGGTTATAACATTTGGCAGTAAAAGATGCGATAAACTACCAGTTTTTTAATTGTTTTCTTGAATTTCCTCTTCAAGCGGAAATGAACAAGTAAAAACTTGATTGGAAGATATTCTTATTTATGTGAAGCCCGCTCATAATGAGTAATATAAAAATAAAAATTTGAAGCAAGAAACTTGAAAGGGTATTTTGAAAGAATTGAATTAATTTATTACTTTTCTTAATTGGTCTTTATTTGGTATTTATGAATGAATTTATTAATTGTGAATTTTATGAATTATTTGATCATTCATTATCTATTCATTATTCAACCAACAAATATAGTAAACCAGAGCGTGGTAGAGATTACGGAGTTCAAGAAAATTTGCTGATGTACAACTTCTCCCTTATACGTCACTTAACTTCCTGTTTGTTTTTTTTAATTAAATAAGTTGTATGAAATGTAGTAGTGTTTCTAGGTAATTCGAACTCGTTAAACAAATGGTTTACGATTATTGTAACAAAACAAGGATATAACGAGTTAAAATTACATAAGAGCATTTAATAAAACAAGAAATGAGACTCTTAGATCATCTCATAGCTAAAATTGCTGCCACCACTCTCGGCTTGTGGCACATAGAGGCATTTCGAGACATCGAATAACCTCTTTGTAGTGTGTGGACGCAGCCTCGCCGGCCTCTTTCCACATTTCTCGTCGCACATGTCTGGAAACACATTCCTCGGTGTAGTCTGTTGCGGGCCTTACAGTGGTAATCCTAATGTGGGGGCGTGAAATTTGATAAGGAAAGAATAGCGGAATATTACAATGGCGAGCCCAACGTGGGGCTCGAAAATTGATAGGATCTTATATTTATGTAAAATATTACGAAAGAAAATTTTGTAAAACTAGATTTAGACGATTTAACGCGTATTTACACTTTCAAAATGGAAACGCGTAGCAAAAAGGGCCAAAAGAGCGAGGAATTGCGTGATGAAACAGTTTCTGAGTCTTCTGACAGTATTGGGAATATTTCCGATTTAATAGAGGTCCGGGAGCCAGAAATTAACGTCTTAGAACAGGCCAATATCGATACCGCGGGGGCTGAGGAGGTGGCAACGCCGCAATGTGTCGAGGTGCAAGCAGAAAGTTTGGCGATGACGCGACAAGGGCGCGAACGACAAATGGTCAGAATGAATTCGGAGGAATCAATATTACATTTCTTAATGGAATTTCGTAAAACAATGGTAGAATCTCAGAATAAAACGCGAGAATCTCTAGATAAATTCGAATTCAAAATGGATGATTCTCAGAATAAAATACAGTAATCTCAAAACAAATTAGAAGAGAAATTAGAATCAGCGTTTAAACGCTAATTGGGTGTTGTAAGAAGCGAATTACGACATGTTTCAGAATTACGATTAGACATTTCCAAGGTTCGCGAAGAGGCCGAAAACCGCGTTCGAATTTTGGAAAGCAAAATTGAAAATGTTGACAAGCAAAATATATAACATTACATACATAACATTTGGGCAAACAATACTCAATTTTTACAATACATATAATACTTAATTTTTTGCGTTAATCATTATTAAATCTAGATACTTCTTCTTACATTGAAAAAAAAAATTGTAAACATAATTAACACATACATAATTTACACATACACATACAATTTACAACATAAAACATTAAGCATTTTGTCAGACAAAATGTCTATTTGAAAATGTTTCGTACTTTTGTGAATTAAGATTGCCACTCCTTCGCGTCTTTTCTCGGTCTTGCCGGTAGAAGTCGCATGATCGCAAGCACTGCTTCATAGGGTCGCGATCGTGCGAAATCTAGCGGAACGACTGTGAATGATACGAAATGTCGTGACATATTCCATCGCGAAGATGGGATTTGAGTTATCTTGAGAGCTCTTCCTACAAAAATCGCAGTATAGCCTAAAGCAGTCGAGTTTCTCTGGGCCTAGGGTGAAGAGGGGAGAGGGGAACCTCGCTATCTGCGCATGCGTCATTGCTCGTCGCAATCTGGCGGCAGACGCTAGAAGTATTTTAGCTTCCAAGCAATCAGAGGCCAGCTTCAACAGCCCGCCGAATTCAATCATAGGAAATCAATCTAAAATTAATACAAAACGTGTTTCGCTCAACAGACCACTTGTAAGATTATCAATACAGTATTTTGGTTTCTTATATACGGGGATGCTCAGCATCTCAGCGTCCCCTGACGCTACGCCACTGGGTACATCATAGGTACCTGGGTGACTACGAGGCTTTTCGTGATCCCCTCATTTCCTTCAAGTATTTCTGAGATTATTCTGTGGTTAAGAGTTTTTGCAACTACTCTGGTCCGACTTAGGTAGCTCAGGGCATCAACAGATATCACTGCAGTGCCTCTGGCTGGAGGTCCTAGGGTTCGAAACCCAACAGTGTAAGATTTTGGAAACTAGCTACATAGCTAGATCGAAATCAGTCGCTGTTTAGAGGAGAATTCTGGCGTCCGGCTGCTCTGATCGGTAGTTTTCCATGGTTTCACCGAACACCAGGTGAATGCCGGAGCAACACCCTTACAAGCGGGCCACGGATCGCGCGCGATCCTTCCTATTTCTACCTTGCCCTATCCTCTCCCCTTACACCACACAGTTACACTACGTTAACTACACTAACACACAGGACGGGAGACTGATCGGGAGCTTAGAGCTTGTCCTAGCTGAGAGATACCAGGTTGGGGAAAACCTTTGTAGTCGACGGTAGGTCGGCGCCAGATCTCGCCATCCAGCGTGGGAAGTCCACCGCCACCTCCAGAGAAACTAGTGGTGCTACAGAATGGCACTGACTTTCCCGTATTCGTTTTCTATTTCCTTTGGTCTCGGCTAGCAATTCGGACTTCTCACATACTCTTGCTAGCTGCCATCTATCGCTGCCCAAATTACTTTTTTTTTACATTTTCTTAATTTTCCGATTTCTTAATAGTAGAATGGAAATATTATTTTAAGAATATTAAAGAATAGTGAAACCTTGTCCTAAATGGCAATTTTCTTTGAAAAACAGTGCCGTTTTTAAGAGAATGGCGTTTCATCGCTACTGTAAATACGAAATTTGAAGCTCTTTTTCTCAGAAATCTTTTGTGTTTTAGAAAAACTTTATTTGAAGTCATTTAAAAAACTTTAACTCACAAATACAATAGTGTTTACAAATTGTAGAAAACGTGCATGTTAACAATGTGAGAAAATCTTAAAAAAATACATTAGTGTCAGTGGCGGTGGGGGAGTTAAATTTAAGGGTGTTGCATACGCAATGGTCGTGCGGTGGATCTTTCCAATATTTCCTGATTAAGGGACACAATTATTGATTAACAGACACAATTACTATTTAAATTGTTTAAAAACATTTCACCTTAAACTTCAAATATATTTTAAAATATTTGGATTTTTGACGAATAATTGTAAATGAATGTAAAAACTAAAATCTACTATAAAGAAGGAATGGCATGAAAAATTATCGTTTCCATTCCAAGAAACTGATTAGAAACTGAAGACTTCCTCGGACGCGCCCCCACCGCCACCCCCACGTGTGACAGCGCCGTGAGAGCGACGTTCGCGCAGCCGCTCCGAAATTGAGCTGAGGTCAGCGCAACATCCGTTGCCGGTGACAGGTCGGCTCACGCAGCACGTCTGCGTATCGCATTCCTTTCAATACACACGACTGATATGTGAACGTTGGCCAGCTGCTTTTCTGCGATCAAGGAGCAGGCTCTCTACTATGCAATAGCAGTGACCTGACCAGCTTGTGAAAAAAAATCAATACTATTTATAACATTAATAACTAATCTTCAAATAAAGCTTAATTTCTCGCTTATTACTATATACTAATTTTGACCCTTACGCTTCTATACGTAGCCTCAATATTACAAGTTTCATTAAGCAACAATCAGAACGAAACATTTATCATTAATTTCATCACTCTACCTAGAAATGTGGAAATTATAAACTTACCTTCTTTACTTTAATTGAAAATCCAATTGCCGATGCACAAATTTCTCTATCACTAATTCATTGAAGTTACTGGTTTCACGGATAAATTGCTTCTCTATTGACAGCATTGTTAATTTTCAGAACAGGCTGATCCGGACCAAGTGATCATTTCATTCGTGATTTCAAGAATATCATCGTAGCTAAACTTCTTTCCAATAAGATTAACAACTTTTTTCATTTTAGAGAAATAATTGAATACCAGGATGCACAGACACAGTAACTTACGTACTATTGGAACCCGAGATGTAAAACTCATTTTACACTGATTTTAAGACGGCCTTCACCATCCACATCAGAAGCAAACCTTCCGTTTCGGAGTAACGTATAGATGACACTGTTTTACTGGCAGCGCGCCGGAGACTCCTCTCGAGTTGGGTGGTGTGATGCCCGAGTGCTGCGCCAAGCGGAGTTCACGGCGTAAGTGTGAACATGATACGATGAAAGCACCCTATGATAAAGACAGAAGCGAAGTCACGTGGTACCCAATGGTCCTTATGAAACGAAGTCTGAGCAAGGTGTTGGGTGGTATGAATAAAAATGAGCATATGCTATTTACTCGCGTTTTCTGAGCAGATGCTCGATAGCGTATGAATAAAAGTTTCGAGAATTTTCCTAAAGAATGAGTTAATTCTCAAACTTAAGAAAATTCTCACTCTCCGAGGCTCGGTAGAGCATTTGCTCTCAACCATATGAATAAAAACCGAGAATTTACTCCTTTCGTGAGCATATCCTCCGATTGTTTTGAGTCTGGTCTTCAGTTGCCTCACTTTCAAATGTGAGGTTATCGTACCTTTGTTGTAAGTAGTAATCTATCAAGAAATGACTTTTTTCGTGAATATAATTAACTAAAAGTAGCACGGCGCGTCGTCGGGATAAAACTTGCGGAGTTTGTTACGATTTTCGGACTGAAACATTAAAAATTAGTCGTAACGCTTGTTTTCAGCCAATAAAAGATGGAAACTGGATGTGGCACTCGTTCATATGAAACGAAATTGAAAGTATTTTTATGAGTAGATCTTGATCTTTTCAGCAAGGTGTTGGTAGAGATTTGTGCATTTGCCAGACATTCAACACTGAAAAACACGTTGAGGTTATGGACCTTGTAATCAAAATTGATCCAAATGAATGAAATTTATACAATTCGAAGAGAAAATTACAAATAAAATTTAAGAGCCAGAACAAATACACGTTTAGTTCCTCTGCACCTTGTATTGTACGCACATTCGTATAAAAATCTACGATATTTTCGTATAAAAAAACTACGATATTTGGGGCTGAATAGATTAATATAACAAGGTATTCAAGCAAAAATGTATGCAAATAAATGTGAATAGAACTACTGGCGTGAATCATGGTGGAAATAAAGATGTTACCCAGCCTGAATCTGCTTAAGACTCCAGAATATGAAAAAGTTCAGACACTTACGAAATAAAGAAAATTAACAATTCCAATACCTTGCTTGTTTGAAATAAAGGTTTTGGTTTTGTCAGTATTTAATTACGCACTATATGATTAGGAAGGGGTTATGGCAACTATATAGCTCTTCCTCGGGAGCGTGTTATCATAGAGATGCTTTAGGCAACTGAAATAACGGCTCCGCATTTCATTTGCTCCACTACGCGTGAAATTGAATCTTAAGATTGAAATATACTCTTCACAATGGAACAACGATAGTTTTCATAAACAACTGCACCGGCAGCACGCAAACGAGATAGTTAAAACAAGTTGTATAACAGCGCGAATTGGAACAAAACCACACCAGCTGCGTAGACAAATGAGAATATCCTCAATTTTCCATGGGAATGATACTCATCGCTCGGAGAATATTTTTATTCATAGGAAATTGAGCAAATGCTCATTGGTGGAAGAATTTTCTCAGAACAAATGCTCATGCTCGTGAGAAGATACTCTGAGCAAATGCTTGTTTATTATTCATACCACCCGTTGTTTCGAGAACGTGAACAGCCATGCACACACATCGGTTCGTCAATGTAATACTGGTATGAAAATTATACAACGAAGCAGAAAAAAAATCATACTATTAATGATATTGTAATAACGAAGTGTATATTCTACTTTCTCTCAATTTTTGGGGTGTTGCATGAACCTGTGAACCTTATGAAGAACCGCCCCTGATTAGTGTAATTTTTGAAAAAAAAAATAACAAAAAAAAACCAACCCAAAATGAACTTTACGTCATACAAAAGAGTGCAATTAGCACTGTCCGTTCGAAAAGTTTGAAGAAAAAATTTGGAGCCATTTTTGAGAAAAAGGAGTTTGAGCGTTTCTGAAAATGCGGAAATTTGAGATAGTTTTCATAGAAAACGGTTGAATTTTCGTGAAACTTTATTTAACATTATATAAAGCACATGTATACATAAATGTGATAATGTGAAGAAATTGTCTCTAATGTAAATATTAAGGACGTGAGGGACAAGTCAAAAAATTACAATTTTGTAATTTTTTTGAACAGACGGACGTTTTCCTTTCAATTGGTTTTTCGGTATCAAGGACCTACAAAACAGGGATTCTGGCTACACCACGTGTTAGGGTTTTCCCCCCTTAATTTAGCAACTGAATTTATCCACTTTTTCGTTATCAGGGCCCGGCAATGATTTTTTTTTTCTGCCGAAAATCCGCCTTTTTTTCTCACAGCATTACCATACATCTTTACTCTATGGCATTACACAACTTTCCCTATACTACGTATGTAGATACTCTGTAGATACGTACGTATATGGGAAAGTAAAATGCACTATACATTCGGGACTAATGACCCTAGTATTTGAAGCGCCTGGAATAACTAACAATTAATCAATTGGAATCACTGATCAATCAAAGGAGAGTAAAACAGATCTGGAAGCTGACCAGGGATTCCCCAGGGATTCCCCTGGCTATATAGATCGCCGTTCCGTCTCCGCCAACGCAGCGTTGTGCTTGCGCGGACGAAATGGGTGGGGCTCCTGAGGGCACACACAAAGGGACTCAGCCATCTAAAGCTAGCAGCGCCCAGAAACCAATCTCAACCAAACTATATCCAAAATTTTAGGCTAATTTTAGGCTAATTAAATGCTATATTCCCGAATTTTAGGCTCCTCTGGATTTCCGAAAATCGTGGGCGCTGCTAGCTTTAGTCTAAAGCTAGCAGCGCCCAACCAGAATCTATCTCAAAATCAATTGTAAAATCTGAAACCCATCCCAAAATTTAAGAATAATTTTAGGCTCTTGGAAAAAAATTTTCCCTGCCTTCAAATTCCAAAAATCAGGACTGTACAAAACGAAACAAATAACATTGGTTCTTATGGGCGAATAAACATCAAAATCAAAATACCTTAGGAAAAATCTGAAAACCCTCCCAAAAGTTAAGAATAATTTTAGGCTCTTGGAAAAAAAATCATCCCCGCCTTCAAATTTTAAAAATCAGGGCTGTACAAAGCGAAACAATTAACATTGGTTCTTACGGGTGAAATAACACCAAAATCAAAAAACCTTAGGAAAAATCTGAAACCCCTCCCAAAAGTTAAGAATAATTTTAGGCTCTTTGAAAAAAATCATCCCCGCCTTAAAATTCCAAAAATCAGGGCTGTACAAAGGGAAACAATTAACATTGGTTCTTACTGGTGAATAGGGTATGTTGTATTCCTAACGGGAATTTTCCATTTTTTGGATAGGGAAGAGAGAAGGCCAAAATTATTTGTGGGTTTTAATAGAATTCTCTATAATGTGTTGAATATGAAGTTCAATTTTCAGAAGCTAAGTCGTTGTAGTTCAGGTGTTATAAGAACTCAAATATTGAATATCGAAAAAAAGTGGGCGTGTTTCAATTAATATTCTATTTTTTTCAGTCAGAACGGTGCTAGCCCAAAATTATTTGAGATTAGCATATTGATATGTAATGTATGAGCAATTGCTAATAAATTCCCCATTTGAATTAGTAAAGTAGTTCAGAGATTATTTTGTGAGAAATGAAAAATTAATCGAAAGGCATGTTGTAGTTCTCACGAGAATTTCCCATTTTTTGGAAAGGAAAGAGAGAAGCCAAAAATTATTTGTGGGTGTAATACTATTCTCTATATTGTGTTGAATATGACGTTCAATTTTCGGAAACTAAGTCGTTGTAGTTCAGGTGTTATAAGAACTCAAATATTGAATATCGAAAAAAGTGGGTGTGTTTTGATTAATGTTCTATTTTTTTCAGTCAGAACGGTGCTAGCCCAAATTATTTGAGGTTAGCATATTAATAGGTAATAAATGGGCAATTGCTAAGAAATTTCTCATTTGAATTAGTAAAGTATTTCAGCAATTTTTTGTGAGGAATGACAAATTAGTAAAAAGGTATATTCTAGTTCTCACGAGAATTTTTCCATTTTTTTGGAAAAGAAAGAGAGAAGCCAGAATCATTTGTTAGTATATCTGTATTCCGTATCATGTGTTGTATATGGCCTTCAATTTCCAGGAGCCAAATCGTTGTAATTCAGGTGTTATAAGTACGCAAATGTTGAATATCGAAAAAAATTGGGTGTTTTGATGAATATTCCAAATTTTTCCAATAAGAACGGTGCTAGCCCAAAATTATTTGAGATTGGCATCTTGATAGGTAATGCATGAACAATTGTGAACCAGTTCCTCATTTGAATTATTAAAGTATTTCAGAAATAATTTTGTGAGGAATGAAACATTATTTAAAAGTTATACTGTATTTCTCACGAGAATTTTCCACTTTTTGGAAAAGAAAGAGAAGCCCAAAATTATTTGTGGGTATAATCGTATTCCTTAATATGTATTGTATGTCACACGCCAATGCCATGAGCCATATCCTAGTACTTCCGGTTTTATAAGAACGGAAATGTCGAATATCGAAAAAAAAATATGGACTGGTTTTGACTAATATCTCTTTTTTAATACGAACTAATATAGCCCAAAATTATTTGAGATTTGAATATTATTAGCTAATTTATGTGCAATTGTTAATAAATTCTTTATTTGAATTGGTACAGAATTTTGGGGTTTACTTTTTCAGAAGTGGAAACGTGGTGAAATGTATATTGTAGTTCTCACGCGAATTTTTCTTTTCTTGGAGAAGAAACTGCGAAGTTCAAAATGATTCATGAGTATAGCCGTATTCTCTATCATGTGTTGTATGTGGAACTTATTGCCAGGAACGAAATCCTTGTAGTTCAGGTTTTATAAGATAGCAAATATTGGATAGCAAAAACCAAAGTTATTCTATTGATTATTATTCCTTATTTTTCAATAAGAACGTTTTCTAGCCCGAAATTATTTGAGATTAGCAAATTATATGTGTATTCAAATTGTATGTGCAAATGTAAATAAATTCTCTTTTTGAATTAGTAAAGTATTTTGGAGTTTATTTTGTGAGGAATGAGAAAGTGGTCAACAAGTATATTGTAGTTTTCACGAGAATTTTCCATTTTTTGGTAAACAAAGAGAGGAGCCTAAAATTTTTTCTGAGTACAGCCGTAATCCTTATCATGTATTTGAAAATGACATTATCAAACGCGAAATACCTGTAGTTAAGGTAACACAAATATTGAATATCGGAAAAAAGTTGGGACTGTTTTGATTAATATTCCTTTCATTTTTAATAAGAACGAATCTAGTCCAAAATTATTTGAAGTTGATATATTGATGGCCAATGTATGAGCAATTCTAAATAAATTCCTCTTCTGAATTAGTACAGTATTTTGGAGTTTATTTAGTGATAAACCAAAATATGATCAAATTTATATAATAGTTTTTACACTAATTTTCCAATCTTTTTAAAACAAAGTGAGTAGTCCAAAATTATTAGAGAGTACAGCCGTATTCCCTATTATGTGTTGTATATGACATTAAATTGCCCGGAACGAAATCCTTGTAGTTTAGGTTTTATAACAACACAAATATTGAATTTTGCAGGAAAATAGGGTGTTTTGATTAATATTCAATTCTTTTCAAAAATAATGCATCTACCCCAAAATGATATGCGTGTCGCGATTTTTTGCCATAATGTGCGTGTTATTTGTAGAACATTGAATTGATTGAAGCGAAATATACGGGATTTCAGCTTGCTTTGGTCCCTAGATTTTTCAATATGGCGGCCATTCGGCCCTGCCAACATTGAAAATGTACATGAAGCTAGACTTCGGCGCTACATTCAAACATTCGCAATTCGAGAAATCTGCCATCAGGAACTTCTCTCATTATAATGTTAATTTTAATCAACTGAATGTTTTGAAACATTGAAATAATTATTATCTGGATCAATTATTTTGATATTTTTCTTCTGAAACTCATAATGTTGAAATATGAGAAGTTTAATGTTTTACTTTATTTTAAAATGCAAATATAATTAGAAAGCTTTAGAGGAATAAATTACATTCTTACAAAGATTGTTAATGATTGATATAATATAGAATTAATGGAAGGAAATTTTAAAAAATTGAAATCAGAGTATTTATTAAATTTTATTTGTCTCCATTTCATTATTACAATAATATATTTTATCTCAACATTCAACAGTGAAAACTAAGGAAGAAGAGTTAAAACACTATTTATTTTTTACCAAGTAAATTTATTTCACAGTAGTTGCAAACAAGTGTTTTTACAGTAAAGTTTTTGTAAAATCTTCATCTACACTGCCCCTGATCAGATGTACAATTTGTTTTCACAATATACCCCATCCTTCTCTCTATACACAACCATAATTTTCTCAAAATACTCTACTGCATTTTTCCAATTTGTCCAAAGTTGACACCTTAAAAAATTAATAATGTATTCATAACACTATTAAATTTAAGATATTGAACCTCATTTTTCTTGTGTTAATGTGTCAATGAATTTAGATGTAATTAAGATACCTGTTAAAAGCCTGCTTCCAAGATTTCTGGCCTTTTCCATTCTGTAGCAAGATTTTCTAAGGACATTCTTATTGAAGAATCACTTTGACTGAGATCACATATTTTCAGTTGAAACTGCATTAGGGAGTATGCCTTGAAACAGTCTGCCCTTCAGTTCACTGAATTTATCAACTATACCCTGTTGTTAATTACTTTTAACACTTGAAAAAAAATTATGTGATAACTGCTTAAATCATTTTAATAGAATATATGAAGGTGAATATCAAAAGATGAAAATTAAAATGCAAGAATAATAATATACAGCATTTACCATGTATCCTGAAAATAATATTTTTAAAATGTTCACATTTTGCACAGAACGTTAGCAGCATTGGTCTTATTTTACTTATGATATCTACATTACAGATGTGCTCATGGGCTTTCTGGCCTGGCTTCATACATTTTTGGTCTCATTGTGTACTACATACACTCCTTTCTTTGGGTCAGCCATGACTGTAAAATATCAAAAAATGTTAATAAATATAATAGTTATATAATTACATTAATACTATACAAAAGTATTGCATAGTTTAATGTATAATATAATATAGGTTTACATAGTAAGTACTGTCCCACATTTAAAATACTAAATATATTTCCATGGGAGTGTGAAAGTATCAAAGTATGTAATCAGTAATTGTATGTTCAAAGCAATGTAAATCTGCATATGATTTATTGAATATGAATTGCTAGAGCAAAGTACCTTGTCATACATTGTTTGAAGCAATTCTCTTTAACAGATATCATTGTTATTATTTTTACTATTGATATTATTATTACTACTAATAAGGCTGACAAAAATAATTCTCCTGGATAATTTACATAATCTTTTCCTCTATAAACAATATACTTACTTCGAACAAAATTCTTTTAAGAATTCTGAACAAAGAAGTTTAAGATCCTTGGAAAAAAGAATGTATCATAATTGCCTCTGACATTCTCCCAAATTTCTTTTTCTGAAAGAACTTTCCCTGTAAAGAGTGTTTCCTATTATTTCTTCTTTGCAAACTACACCCAATACAAAGTACAAAAATATACACTCATATGTTGAATGTTACCATTATGAGTTTTTTTATAGATGAATCTTGCAATTGCTTTCTTCACAACCATCTAAGTGATCTGATTGAGTACTGACTTCACAATACTGAAAGAATGTTGTGAAGTCGATATGAACTGCATTTTAGAGATTCACATACATTTGTAATGTTAATTTTTTCACATATGGCTTTATTATTAGACCGAACACCATGAATTAAAATATGTTCAATCACCGTGTGTGCTACAATTCCCAATTTATAGATATAACCAAAAATATACAAAATACCTGCATGTGGTAATGCACAAATAATCTATTCCATAGTACAAAAATTTAAGATTTGTTTGTTATGTTTCATAAACATCTTACCTGAAATAAATATGCCACTTCACATGTACGTTCGGAATTCGTTTTCATAATCCATTCTCGTTCTAATTCGCTTTGAAATTCTTATATAGAGCAATAACATTGTATCTTGCTGCACTATTTAATATTCATTGTTTAACTTTAACACGATTTGCATGCGTTTTTTTTACACACTTACGAGCATTGTTTCCACTGTCTCGTTTAAAAATTCGAAAACAAATAATGCGATGAGAATATCAAATCAAAACGACAAATTCAATTTAAAAATTGTATATATGCTTCTACGCGTGCAAGAGTGTAGTTTTGAACATGTTGGTAGAAAATAAAACAAATGAAAAGATGCCAACCCCAGCTAAACAAAGTCTCTTTCAGCGTGTATGTGCCAACACATGGGGAGTTTCGTTGACGGTTGACTCCTCTGAAATGGACCTGTACTAAACTTAAAGTGTAACGAAAAGTCCCTAAGACAATGCCGTTAGTATAACGGGTGATATTCATGAAGTTGGTATGATCCACTTTCTCTGGGACCATTTGAGCCTGAAAACGGCTATACCTGTAGTTTAGTTTTGAAATAAACCCAACAAATATTTGAGATCGGTAAGTATTTCGGACAGTTTTTTTTACTTTGCTTTTCTTTTTCATGAAAAACATGGCAATGCCCAAACTATTTCAAGATCGCATCTTATTTGTTGGTATGTGTTCAATTGTTAGTAAATTCCATATTTACATTTGTTAGTTAAGTTTGTTTTCTTTTTTTTTTTTTTTTTTTTGGACGAATGAAAGATTGAGAAAAAATGTAGTTTGCCTTTTATACTAGGCATTATTCTTTTCCCATTTTTGGATTTCTCTATTATTGATTGTGATTTTAGAATTGTAGATGTATAGTTAAATAACTATTTTATCTTTTAATTCGTCGCTGCTTTTTGGAGAGAATTTTTCTTGTATGAAATATTTAATAAGTCCATATTGGATATTTACATAGGAATGAATTAAAGTAATTATTTCAAGGCTTGATATTGATCCTGTCCGAATAAATGGTAAAACTCTCAACAAATACATTTTTTTCTTTTTTAATGTTGGAAATACACGTGTACGGTATAATTCTCCCAGAATATATGTGAAGTTTCTCCGGATTTCCTAGTTTTGAGATAGTGAGATTCTAGCTTCTCCATCCTCGTTTTTGCTAAGTTGATTTCGGGGTGTTTTTTGATGACACTAAAGAACCCAAAATTATGGCCCAAGATTTTTTGAGTTGAGTTGCTATTGGGATGGTTTTAAATATTTGTTATCGTACGTAGGGGTGAGTTTCAAAATTTTGAAAAGGAACAAAAATTTCGCACGTTTACGACCACACAAATATTTTCGAATTTTCAGTACGGGTGGGTGTTCAATTAACAACCCACAATTTTTAACCTTAATTTCGGAGATTGTAGGGTACCAAAATAATGTTTCTGGTGTCACTAAAGAGCCCAAAAATATCCCGAACTTATGGTGGGAGAAATTTTGAAATTTGAGAATTAGGAGTGGTTTTGATTTTTTGTTTTCGTATTTAGGGATGTGTTTCGAAATTTTGAAAAGTGGTCCCCAGAAGCCCAAAATTCACTTGTTTTGACCGTGCAAAAAAATTTGAATTTTAAGTAAGTGGGGGTGCTAGCTTTACCGGCCAAAATTTGAAATCGTAATTTCAAGGTGTTGGGAGGTAGCCCAAAATTTTTAGAAGGGGGCTGAAATTAGCCCAAAATTAGCCAAAAATTATGGCGCAAGCATTTTTGAGTTTTGAGAAAGTGGGGGTGCTAGCTTTACCGACGTAGTGGCGCCTGCTATTACAAGCACACCGTCCAGACCTGGTCCCTGCCGAATACCGCCGTGTGTGTAAATAAATAAAACTGTGCCCGGCGGGGGCCGCCTCGGCCGCGGGCATCGTCTGGCGTAGGCCAATCCGCACCTAAAAACTCCCGCGCCACCACCAGGAGCCCCTCGATGCCCCTACACCCTGTCAAAGAAGATGGTGCAGTGATGGAGCAGTTAAAATGTAAATAGTGTAAATAGTAATCAGTGTAGACAACAAGGACGTGACAGTGACACCTGTGCTTAGTGTCAGGTCATTTCAGGATAAGAGAATTTCGAAGATAAAAGCAATAAGGAAACTACCACCATGTATAAAAATTCTTCTGTCGACAATAAACGCTACTTAAATACAGAGTAATATACGTAGTATAGGGAAAGTTATATAATGCTGCGGGGAAAATGGCGAATTTTCGCCAGCAAAAAATTAGTTGTCTGGTCGTGATGACGAAAAACTGGATAAATCCAGTTACTAAATTAAGAAAAAAAATCCCTTAACACGTGGTGTAGCCAGAACCCGATTTTTGTTGGTCCTTGATTCCCAAAAACCAACTGAAAGAAAAACGTCCATCCGTCCGTCCCCGTCCGTCCGTCAACACTGCTAGCACCTAAACCGTAAGTACGATTTCTTCCAAAATGGATATTCCCCGCACGATCTGGTTTGAGTGAAAGCTTTGAGATTTGGAAAAAGATTCTATACAATTTTGGGGTACTTTACATGAAGCTCCCCGAACGTTTGTAAACTTTTCTCAAAAACTGCTCCAAATTTTTCTTTAAATTTCTTGTAAGAACAGAGTAAAATGCACATATTATGGTGACATAGGTACGATGTTCACGGTAAACTCAAATTTTCGAAAATTGCAAAATTTTGAATTTTATTCGTCTTCCTCCAACTACAAAATTGCAGATGGAGATTTTTCCTTCAAATGTATTTTTTTCTTCATAGTAAGTTCTTTCATAGTGAGTTGTGTTTATTCGCACGTAAGAACCAATGTTAATTGTTTCGCTTTGTACAGCCCTGATTTTTAGAATTTGAAGGCGGGGATAATTTTTTTCCAAGACTCTAAAATTATTCTTAACTTTTGGAGGGGTTTCAGATTTTTCCTAAGGTTTTTTGATTTTGGTGTTATTTCACCCGTAAGAACCAATGTTAATTGTTTCGCTTTGTACAGCCCTGATTTTTAGAATTTGAAGGCGGGGATGATTTTTTTCAAAGAGCCTAAAATTATTCTTAACTTTTGGGAGGGGTTTCAGATTTTTCCTAAGGTTTTTTGATTTTGGTGTTATTTCACCCGTAAGAACCAATGTTAATTGTTTCGCTTTGTACAGCCCTGATTTTTAAAATTTGAAGGCGGGGATGATTTTTTTCCAAGAGCCTAAAATTATTCTTAACTTTTGGGAGGGTTTTCAGATTTTTCCTAAGGTATTTTGATTTTGATGTTTATTCGCCCATAAGAACCAATGTTATTTGTTTCGTTTTGTACAGTCCTGATTTTTGGAATTTGAAGGCGGGGAAAGTTTTTTTCCAAGAGCCTAAATTATTCTTAAATTTTGGGATGGGTTTCAGATTTTACAATTGATTTTGAGATAGATTCTGGTTGGGCGCTGCTAGCTTTAGACTAAAGCTAGCAGCGCCCACGATTTTCGGAAATCCAGAGGAGCCTAAAATTCGGGAATAGAGCATTTAATTAGCCTAAAATTAGCCTAAAATTTTGGATATAGTTTGGTTGAAATTGGTTTCTGGGCGCTGCTAGCTTTAGATGGCTAAGGGACTCATACTCTGCCAGGCATCGGCTGAGACCTTGAGAGCGCCATCAGTCCAAGCAGGAGGAGAGGGGGAAGGAGGAAAGTGGGAGGAAGTCCCGCGGTTGCGTTGCTGTCACTTGGGCGTAGGCCTTCGCCATTGTGGGACTGTTGTGTTCATTGTGCAGTAATGCCGTCCGAGGAACCGTGGGCGTATTTACTAAGGCTTCCGGTGGGGACCGGTGCTATAGGTAAGTGTTATAATGTTTTGTTGTAATATTAAAATCGTTTTAGTTTGATGATTTTGTTTTTAATGCTCGAAATTCTTTTACACAAACCCTTCGATATTTCTTCCCTATACATAATCTGAGTTAAGTTGTAGAAATAATTGAAATAATTAAATACATCATATTTATTAAAACTAACTGAATACCTGCTACTACATCTCACAAACAAACTGTAGCAATGTTACAATATAATTGTACAACAAACGCACCACAACGAAATTTAAAAACCTCAAAATATTGCTTAATGTCCGTCAGTATTTATTCTCCAAGATGAATGAAATGATGAAGGGTTACACATTCTGGAAGAACACAATCACTGAGCACATTGAGTTAAACACGTTTCCGAAAATGTAATTAATTGGAATATTTTATATTTACCAATAATGCAATAATACCTGTCTGATGCAGTGAATTATTATCTGCTAAATACCTTAACTGGAAAACTTAAAGCATCACATATCGTTATGCTTATCGTTAGCTGAACATTTTTTATAAAGGGAAACGTGTAACAAATGATTGCTGGATATTACGTTTAAAAAACCCTTTATCTTTGAACTCAAAAAGGTCTATCTTCGCTTCGCTATTACCACATGAAACGTCATATACGAGGCGCGTTCATAAAGTAAGGGCCGTTTGGTCACAGAAAAAAATGTACTCATAAGAAACAAATTTTATTGTCATATTTAGTTAGGTACAATCTTACTTTACTTCTATACATAATCGCCGTTCACTTTTAAGCATTTTTCGTACCATTGCACCAGCTTCTTTAACCCCTCTGCATAGAAGCTTGCCGCCTGAGAGTTGAACCAGTTGACAACGGCGTTTTTGAGTCCCTCTTAGGTTTCAAAACGTTGTCCACCGAGCCACTGTTTAAAATGCAAGAAGAGGAAGTAGTCGCTAGGTGCAAGGTCGGGACTGTACGGTGGGTGGTCAAAAAGTTCCCAACGAAAATCTTGAATTTTCTCATTGGTTTTGGCAGCAGTGTGAGGACGCGCGTTACCGTGGAGGAGGATTATGCCAGATGACAGTTTCCCGCGGCGTTTGTTTTGGATCGCACGTCTCAATTTTTTGAGCGTTTTGCAGTACACGTCAGCTGCAATTGTTGTCCCACGTTCCATGAACTCAACCAAAAGAACACTGTCTTTGTCCCAGAAAACTGTAGCCATCAATTTTTGACTTGTGTACTGAGTTTGCTTAAATTTTTTCGGTTTTGGTGAAGATGAGTGTCGCCACTGCATCGATTGCAGTTTTGTTTCTGGGTTGGCGTAGGATACCCACGTCTCGTCCCCAGTAATAATGTGAGAAAACAAATCATCTCCATCTTGTTGATAACGGGCCAAAAACTTTCGTCCACTAGATATTCTTTCCTCTTTGTGGTGGTCGGTGAGCATTTTTGGTACCCACCTTGCACACAATTTGCGGTATGCGAGGTTTTCTGTGACAATATTGTAATCAGTAGTGCGTCCAAGTTGAGGAAATTTGTCAGCCAGACCACTAATCGTCAATCGACGATCAGATCGCAGTGTTTGGTCCACTTTTGAAACGATTTCATCGGTCTGGATACTGGGCCTGCCACTCCGCTCTTCGCTGGACATTTGTTCGGCCATTTTTAAAATCACGGCACCATTGTCTAACCTTCCCTTCTCTCATAACTGTAGGTCCGTAAACCAAGCATTACTCCCGATGAATTTCAGCAGCCGACGATCCTTTTGCACATAAGAAACGAATCACAGAACGCACTTCACAGTTGGCGGGATCAACGATTTTCGCGGTCATTGTTCTTTGCATTCACGGACAACAATACGACTTCAGAATCAAAAAAAATGACGCTATAGCTTCGCAATGAGTCAGTAGATGGCGTTGCAGTAGTAAAACTGTGCTTCGAAGCGCCAATATTTATATATAAGCAAACGGCCCTTACTTTATGAACGCGCTTCGTATTTTAGATTTGGGATACATAAATACAGGCTGTCCAGAAACTCCCGTTACAAAAAAATACCCCAAATTCTGTATTGCACGTCATGAAAAACGGCAGGTCCAGTTTTTCCGAATAACATTTTGTCTTTGAGAAAATTGAGTTTATAAATCACTTCCGGGCCGCGAAATTCAAACCGGCCGCTACGACACTGCAGACGGCGGCGTTTCCTTTTGCGCGGAGCTTTTCCTCGTTTCTCCGCGTAAACGACGAAATAGTCGAGTAATATTCTCTAAGGAAAGCATTGCGTGGCTTACACTAGAATACGTTTAATAGTATAAAATGTTTGTAGGTTCTGTTTAATAAATATTTTAAATGTACTTATTGAAAATTCAGTTTTGTTCAAAATGATAGCCGCGGTACACGGCGGCGTAAACGTAAATGATGAACACAACCAACACTTATGAAAAATATTGAATCTCCTGGAATGCTCGAATTGTTATTTTTAGCACATATTCATATGAACTAGTGCCTTGGGCTTAAGACTGCCATATGAAGATTATTTTAAATGTCGTGATAAACAAAAAAGGGTTTCGGAAATGAAATATTTGTTCATGAAAATACCAAGTTTATTGATTTTATCTGGAATTTGAATTGATTCTCCCGGGTGTCATATTCTGAATTTTCAGACTAACAATAGCCAGATTTTATTATTTTATTTATTTACGTCAAAAACAGTTAAAAACTGTATGACGAGCTATGGGGAGAAGTGAAATTTGTGCACGTTTTCATAATTCTGTGATTTCTATCCTAAACCATATTCTAGTCGAATTTTGAATACAGAAAAAGAGCGTTTTTTCACGTTTTGTTGACACTTTAATTTTAAGATTAATTTTAACTTAAATTTATTCAGCTGGTTTAGATAATATGATATTAATAATTGCACAAATTATTGTACTTCATATTTCAGTTTATCGTTATTACTTCTGTTTACTCTAAATTTTAAAAAATTGTATCTCTAGTATAAATCATTAGTGGTCGCCAATTACCACAAATGATTTTAAAGCGATCTTAAATAAATAATAACCAGATTTAGACTTCTCGATAAATGACTGCACGATTTATCTCAGATGAAATTGATAGATATCAATATTTTCCCCCTCAAAATGAATGTATCTTTCCTAAATAAAACTATCAGTCGGTACAGTAAAATACCCATGAACTTCCTTAATACTACCCGTCAAATTATTCTCTCTTACGTAATATGTGGTACAGAAAGATGCACTTGCTGCTGCCACAAGAAATGCATTCCGAAATACCTGTTATTGCAAAATATGCTACACTGTTCTATGTGGAATATCTAATTTGCGACAAACGGCCCCTACTACCCATCTCTAAGTTTAATAAACATTCTACTCATCGTTTTCCTTTTCCACATGAAAGATGAGAGCATGTCTCTGTCCCAAATCTTGGAGTTTCTTCGTGAAATCACTTCATGAGGTAGTTGACGGCTACATGGGAAACGTTTTATTTCTTTCTGTGTTTCATTTGCAATGTAGTCAGCAAATACGTGCATAAATGAGTGACGGCCGTTTCTTCGATTTAATAGTATCGATGCCTATGCCGAATTCTTCTAATGCCTATTTTGTAGAACGATGTAATTCAGTTGTCATTGCAAGCGAATGACTGTCTGCAGTACTGAATTATTTACTTTCTTAGCGTTTTCTAATTAAAGGAAGGACGAGTTATCAAGGCTACTACATTGTACAGAATGTAAGGGAGTTGAAATAGTTTACTTTAGGGACATTGTAGTATCTTTCAATATTTTTCTTTCATATTTCCGTAATGTACAACCACGAAAATAGGCACACAGGAAAAAAAACTTTTTTATGCAAGAGAATACATTTTTAACCCTAAAGATGACTTCATACAGGTGCTTATTCTGTCATGACCACTCTGCGGGCAAGGCCTTGAACTTCCCAATCTGCTGATTTGAGGCAAAACTGACGCGCGGCTAATAGGCGAATCACTTGGCGGCGGTGGCAGGTTCACGTGCCTGTTTGCCATACGAAATAAACCACGATGTGACGCGACCTAGCAACTGACAAATTCAAGGACACCGACCATATTACGGGCTGTGAATTGCACCGGTCCGGTACCTTCAGTGAACTTTTGCGTGCAAGAATGAGTTCTTTTGAAATATTTGTACACCACGGAATACAACATCATAGTCCTCAGTTTTTTGCCCTTTCACGCCAGGAATATACTAGTTTTGTATTTTATTCATTGGCGCATGGCACATAAGGCAACGCCATTTTATCTGTTAATATTCACCTGTGGGATTGGTTAATTGTCCACGTGCCTCCATTCTTCAATGCACTATTTGACCTGCACCTCCACAAAATGACTGCCGGAGGCATCAATTCGAATGCCGTGCCCGGAGATAATCAATAAACTCGGTATTTTCATGAACGAATATTTCATTTCCAAAACCCTTTTTCTTTGTTTATCACGACATTTAAAATAATCTTCATGTGACAGTTTTAAGACCAAGGCACTTGTTCATTTGAATATGTGCTAAAAATAACAATTCGAGCATTCCAGGAGATTCAATATTTTTCATAAGTGTTGGATGTGTTCATCATTTACGTTTACGCCGCCGTGTACCGTGGCAATCATTTTGAACACAACTGATTTTTCAATCAGTACATTTAAAATATTTATTAAACAGAACCTACAAACATTTTATACTATTAACGTATTCTAGTGTAAGTCACGCAATGCTTTTCTTAGATAATATTACTCGACTGTTTCACCGTTTACGCGGAGAAACGAGGAAATGCTCAGCACAGAAGGAGACGCCGCCGTCTGCAGTGGCCGGTTTGAATTTCGCGGCCCGGAAGTGATTTATAAACTCAATTTTCTCGAAGACAATTTTTTTTTCGGAAAAACTGGACCTGCCATTTTTCATGACGTGCAACACAGAATTTGGGGTATTTTTTTGTACGGGAGCTTCTGGACATCCTGTATTTATACAGATTATACTGCAACTCTCTCACAAAAATGGGCAACTACGTTCCAGTTACACAATATAGTTTGTCTTGAATACGACGTAATGACAACTGAAGGCAAATTACCGTTCGTAGTTCGTAATTTTAAGGTATAATTAAAACTTGGTGTTTATAGTATAAAACACGTTATTAAGTGCAAGTGATAACACATTTAGAGTACACTTCGTTCAAAACACATGTATAATTATGACAATAATAATAATAATAATAATAATAAAAATAATAATAATAATATCTTCAATCTCAATAATAATAATTGTTATTAAGATTCGTTCTTGCCGCAAGGACCTCGTTTAATCCTGAAATGCAAATGCTTTTCACATTTTCAATATGTTTTCATCTTCACGTATTCTTATTATTACTATTATTATTATCATTATTATTTTATGGTGTACTCTATTGGAAAGAGTGCCCATTTCCTCTCCCTCACAGCGGGTCATCAATCACTTATCAGTTGTTGGCATTTCTACATTACATACATTTTCCCTATGTCATGGCGAAATAATAACAGATAAATAGAGAACAAAAAGGACTTACTGTTTTGATTAGCAATGACTACTTCAAAATGAGTTAGTGCAAGTTAATCTAAGATATTACGAAAAAAGGCTCATCCGATAACAGTATTTTACGAGTAATATCTGCAGGTCAGAGGCGTGCGGTGACCTATTCCTATGACTAAGCTCAGTAAATAGGAAGGGTGCGACGTGATGTGTTTGAGGAGATAAAACGAAAATACATTCAGCTACTGTATATAAATATTTAATTATATCAAAAATGACTTATTATTATTATTATTATTATTATTATTATTATTATTATTATTATTATTGCTTATTCTGGAAGAATGCGAGTCCCCAGCATATGCGCACACAATTTTCTACGAACTACCAGTCACCAACAGTCCATGGCATTTGAACGATCCACTTGTCGAAAAGATGTTCCTCGTATCTGTCGGGACGTGATGAACGCTGAATTGAAACACTATCCTTTGTGCTGATACGGCAAAGCTCACTCGTCGGAACCGAGTCCAGGAAGCGGCCTCCGCAACGGTTGTGCCCTCCGTCCCATGACATTGAGTCTGATGTGTGAAAGAACTTTTAGGAGATTATATGGCGCGGAATGGCTAGGGCGAGTCTGAAATTATTCATTACACTGATTTCACATATTTCCACTTTGAAATTATCCGATAGTAATATGTTTTAAATCTTGTTTAATATTTTGAATTAATTTTTTTAAACATTTTACTTTGTAAAAATTCAAAGAAGCTTGAAACATTTGGAGACAAGTGTCCCCTCTTCCCCCTTAAGTCTATGCTGTCAGGGGACAAAACGAAAAGTATCACAGATGAAGCAACCGAGAACAAAGGTGGTACTGTATTACGATTTCCTGCGTACCACTCGCATTTGAGCCGCAATAAAATGGCAACTAAAGACGTACATACGCTGTTATAACATTTGAAGTAAAGCATAAGGAACAACAAATATTTGTTATTACATCATATCTACTGGATAAATAATGTTGAAAGTAAACAAGTAATCTTACCTAATTTACTTGAAAATAAACTCCATTCTCTTCTCTTGTGTAGCAAATTCTGCTGCTCCGTCATATGCCTGAGTAACTAATTTGTCACCGAATTTTTACTATTTCTTCCACATGATTAAATAATCCATTTCCAGATCTATCCGCGCTTACGTTCACAAAGGATCTAAATTCTCCTGAATTTCTACAGTTTTTCCTGAACATATCTAAGAGAAGTAGCTAATTGTGATTTGGTTCTTACGTCGGATGTTTCATCTAAAATAACCGCAACGTGCTGGGTTGTTCAAATTGTTGTTCGCAACGTCGCACAGTGGGGCAGGAGACCTCCAAAGTTGAGAATAAATATTTTAAGCGAACAGAAGAGCAGTAATGGACTGAGATGATAACAAAAGATGTTAAATAACATAAAGCAAAATATAACATTATTTGTTAATTTCAAATTACAGTGCGTTATAAAAACGTTGTTTCAAAACTTGCAGATACAAAGTCTGTTAATGAAGAAAATGTGAAATTTAATGATTGTTTTAATCTGTGTGTATCGTCATTGTATGACCTAGTTCTTATCAACATAATGAATCTGAAAACTCATCAGTATCATTATCGTCTGTTTCACATTGTGCATTTCCAAGCAACATCATATTTAAAACTTCTATTGTAAGGTCTTCAATTTTCATTGCAGGAAGTGGTCTGTAGCTTATGATGACAGGGTCAGATGACACCAGAAGTCGGTAAAAATGTCTTTATTGGTTTTGTCTATGGCACACTTACGAGAAAAGTCTTCCCTAAATTTATTAATGTCCTTATTACGTGTCTCTTCAGATAACTTACTAATAGGTAGTAAAGATTTCGCCAACACTGCTGGACAATGAATAAGTAGTTTGTGTACTGTTGGCGGCATACAGTACCAAGGGTATTTTTCCACAGATAACCTGGCTGTATTAAAACAAAAAGTTTGGAAGTTTTCTAAATACGAAACCCTCTGTAAATGGCGATGAGCGCTATGCGAAATCGTTCTATTAGTTTACGATCAAGACCTGTTACACATGCCGATATCTCAGGATTTGCAAAAAACGATCTTGCAGTATTACTATTAGTAGAATTGCTAATTCCAGGCTTTAGTCTGTCCACTAATAAACTCATATTTTCTTGGAATTCTTTCTGTATTTTTCGTATTTTCAGTCTATCAGCTTGGCTTCTCCTCATGCCTGCTATGATTTAAGTGGAATTTTGTAGGATATGTGCAGCAGGTACTCAAAGCATCGAATCCAAGTGTGCATTACTGAAATACCAAATTCCAAATCTGGGGAGTGAACTTTCACATTTAGACTTTTTCGATATCATCGAATTCTTTAGAAGTCTCTCAACATAAATAGCATTTGTGTGAATTTAGTGTCAGTCAGAGTATTACAAATCTTCCTGTCAGTCATAGCAAATATCAAACAGCGCCTTAAAATAATATTCTTACATATCAGATTGATCATAGAGGGTTAGAGATCTGACTGTCAATGTATGTTTTCTCAGCTACTGAAAGCTCCGCACTCTCTGGTTTCAACTGCATTCTGATTGGTCTGCAATGTGTAGTAAACTATGGGCATGGGTTTTGCCAAAGTACCGTTTCTTTGTTTTCGGAATTTCTTGTTAGCAACTGCAGCGGGACGATAGATGCCAGAAAGATACTGGAACCAGAGATATTTGCTTCACTGACAATGTCTTTTTATATAGGAAAGCACAATGATGTCTGAAGCCATTTTTCATTTATATTAATAAATCTATCGTACATTCTGTTCGGACCATTTCTGTTTATATTGGGAACTAAATGATTATATTCATTTTCTGAGGTTTGGGGACAATTAATTATTACTTTAATGTGTTCTATCAAGAAACAAACCTATTTTTGAATATTCTTGTACCCTGTTCCCTTCATAAGACTAAGTTCATTCTAGATATGTCTAACGTCGCTTCCAGAGGTACTGAAAAAGAACGCACGAACTTAGAAAAAAATATTATTTTTCGAAAGGGGCAAAAACGGGCAAAATTTCTCATTAAATACTTCAAGTAGAATGTATGCTCAATTAAATGCAACAAAAATTTTTGCTTGGACGCATTTGGAAGGTAACTAAATTTTTATCAATTCATGCATTCTTGCAATTTTGCCAAAGGTTGACAAATATATTTTTGTAAGCGTACAGGCACTATATATTCGCAATATTATGACGATATACTTTTACGTAGCTTTCGATGTATCAGCCATGTTAATTTAGTTCCAAAATTCCTTCGCGTTTACATTATACAAACTCAAAAACACTAGCATACATCCAGCGCGCCCTGCGTAAGCTTACCGACTGACCAGATTTGCCGATGCAAAACTCGTATCAAAACACGCCAGGGAACAAGTTGGTGCATGTTTGAGATAGAGTACTCCTTCCTGTACGCAGCAACAATCAGTAAACATGAATCGGTCGACTTTTGATTTTTGAATTTTTCTCATGTTTTACCGTCTCCTGCCCCACTGTGCGTCGTCCAAATTGTTATAGCCTTCTTTGTTCCACATATTATGATCATGGGGAAACAGTAAACATGGCCAGCAAAATAATTTATTAAGTTTCCTACTACCTGTTTACCAATTAGTGAGATCATACTTTTTAGTATTAAAATAGCGAAAATATTCCCTTCCCTTTTCTTTGTACAAACATCTGAAGTCAGCAAGTTCCGGAACAGGCCTCCCTACTCGAATAACCCCACTTTTCTCCAAAAGTACGACAAATGAACGGATTTTTTTAAAAATATCCTCAATTATACATGTATTTTCTGCCGTAGCTCAGTGCCTTACCACTACGAAGCACAAAAGGCAGCACACGGAAAGAACGCACACAGAAATAATACGCACAGATGAGAAAAATCACGAGTTTGTATTATCACTTACTACATCGCACTAGGCGGCGCTTACCACTGTGTAATATGCGAACACGTCTGAAAGTTCATTTTAGGGCCACCCTGGGTGGTGCTGTAGGCGGCGGGCCTGGGTGGCTGCGCTTACCAGAGGGCTACATACAACCAAATGTAGCTTCCTAAAAGTCAAGAGCGTATGCGCGAACTCCCTAATGCATTTAGATGGGAGCCATTCCACGTCAAATCGTACAAAAAGACCAAAATTTAACCTTCATATTTTCATTTCTTTTCTAATTTTTTCTATTTGTTATATGGATCAAATAAGTGAACAAGTGTATTTTAATTTTTTTCTACCTTTATTATTTTCGGAGATATTGTATAATGAAATTTGCTAAAAATGACGCGCATCACTAACTTAAAAATATCATGTATTTGAATACACCAATTATAGAAATACCGTTCAAATTCCATTCGCAACTTAAAACGTTTAAATTTTAAGATTTTGCAAATTATTTAATTTTTTGAATTTTCAATTTTTTTAAAAAAACTGAAATTTTAAAAATTGAATATTTTTGTAAACTCGATGAGCTAAAAATTTTTAAAAAATATTTATAAACGCACTAGAGTATCGATAATAAGTCCAGAAAAAATCTTAAGTGGGATCTCAGTAATTTAAATGATATTAATATTTTACAAACCAGTGTGTAATAGAGTGTTGCAATAGACATGTTTTTTGCGTTACTGGTCGTCGGTTTCTTTGGTTGAAGCAGTAATTTAAGTACTTCTTGAGGTGGTGAAACTTCATGATTGAATTTATAAATAATAATATTTAGTGTATTAATATATATAAATAATATTAATGTATTAATAAATAATTAATAAATTTATAAATAATTAAAATTCTTGACTCAGGTTTTGACTGACATTTTGAAATTTTCTGGTCCCTCACTTCTCACTTTAAATACAAGTACTTGCATACCATAGAATTCCTGAACTTTCGACACAATGCACAGTTTTAATGCCTTACCGAATTTACTTCAATTCTGGACAAAATTCCATTTTATTCAGCCAACGTTTTAGACACTTTTATCATGCATTCGGTTGCTGCAAAAAGTCGTCTAATTTTATTGTACGTCCAAGTTTCAAAAATTGTCAAAATTTAAATTTTCAACGTCATGTCATCTGTTGAGTGAAAGTAATTGATAAATTACTAAATAGTATCTTTGATTTTTCGATGGACGTCGAAGGATCTTCAATGTGAAAAAAAATATCTGTGTTGGCACTTTGTACTTTCTACAATTTCTCATGGGGATGCCATTTTGTTCCAATTTTCTTTTCTTGGCGGGGGTTTCTCCTATTACAATTAAACTCATGTTTATCTTCTCTTTATTCATTTCGCAGACACTTGACGAACTGTCTGAAGAGCTTAAATTGTCACTTCCTTGATTTCCCCCTTTTCCACTGGACGTTCCGCTACTTGCGTTAATGCCACGGGAGCCACTGATCTCGACGCTATCTTCATTAAGAAAAGGCAGTTTTGGAAGCCGATTCCCTTTCTTTTCAAATGAATCACAAATTCGCCAATCTAATGACTCCTGTAAATTCACCAGCAAATCGTGGTTTACGCGGCTTGGAGATTTTCTTTTTTAAAAATCGTGATCAGAAAGTTTAAATGGATTGAAACATCTATCTCATACACTGATCGCCACTCATGTTGCAGAATGTACATACGATTCACAGAACAAATACTAGCACTCTTATCTTCATAAGTATTGCATATTGCGCCTAATGTTGAGAAAATTGTACCATGTCCCTTGACAAGTGATCGATTGTATTTCTCGAACAAGGTCAGGATGGCACCAGGGTTGGGCAAAATACTTGAAAAATGTATTTTCGATACAAAATACAAAATACTTTCATAGAAGTATTTTAGATACAAAATACAAAATACTTTCATAGAAGTATTTTAGATACAAAATACAAAATAGTATTTTTAAATACTTTTGAAAATACAAAATACAATCAACCAATATCTTCTATCCTATTTTTTCTCTTTTAAACAATCATTCACGTTCAATAAAAGATCACATCAGATTTAATTTTTTTATTAAAACTGTTATACATTCTTTATACAAAAATGTTTCAAATTAAATTTTTCAACCCGTTTCAGGTATCCGTATGGGGTCATCCATAAATTACATAACGCTAAAGGGGGAGGGAGGGGGTCTGAGGCAGCGTTACGCTACTTTACATAGAGATAGGGAAGTGCGTTACAAGGAGGGAGAGGGTATTGAAAATACTCGAAATTTGCGTTACGTAATTTATGGACGGCCCCTATCATTTGTGATGTATGTTAATATTTTAAGTCTGAAAGGCATCTTGTCCGTGCTAAGAGCCGAAAGAATACTTGGAGTTTAAAGATCTCACCATGAGTTCTTGGGATGTGATAATTTGGGACAAATATTGCAGGTTATGGACAATTAACTAAGATGCCTTTCAGACTTAAAGTATGAACATACATCACAAATGATATGGATATCTGATGAATATTGCGGATTTTTAGGTTTTAAAATATGCACTTTAGGTGCCTAAAATAGGTTCTTTCAGCATCTTTTAGGCTTTCTAAATGGTAGAATAGGCACTAATAAAATTCGAAACTTAGAAGAAAACTCACTTTTTGATCATTTATTATATTTCTCAAAAATAAAAACATAAATCAATATTACGTAGAATCAGTATTGAACATTTTGCGATTATACTATTTATGAACAAGTTTGTTTATAGTTAGTTATTAGTTTATAGTTTGTTTATTCCTACCGTATTTCACCTCATAATAAATTACTAATACATTCTCCAAGTTTTCAAGAGAAAATGAATGTTTCTTATCGGTCAAGATGACTTTGCTTTCGGGGAAATTCAATCGCTTTATCTTAGAAACGGAGGCAGCTTCTCCACAAAGTCAGGAAGTAGTGGCGTGGTAACGTTTATCGCTAGATCCTTGTCTGGTATATTCATTTCTTGCTCTCTTACAGGCGACAAAATGAGAGAAGAGGATAAAAAGGTGCAAGAGGACAAATACAATTTAGGTTGTTAAAGTAACTTAAAATTAATATCATCCGTGTCTGTTGTGCCGACACAGGAGAAAAAAGATAAAAGAAGTCATAGACAAAAGAAATTAGGCAAATTAGTTTCATTTTAGGTTTTTAAACGTAAAATAGGCACAAATAGTTATTAATATTGAAATAGGCTCTTTTAGACGCTATAAAATTGACGGGTTTTAGTGTAAAGAAACTTAAAATGTATATAAAAAGCTTAATTTAGTACAAGTTACCCAGAAAAAAAAATAGATTTTTACCTAAATATACCATAACGAAATATCAGCTCTTAAAAACACCGCAAGCACACGTTTTTAATCACTGCGCGAAACCAAAGGGCCACGAGGCACACACATGGCAGCACTCGTTCTGGCACGCGGAGCCTGCTCTCCGAGAAATTGAATCTGAGCTCGCGATTACAGCTACGGTGTAAGAAATATATCTTACACAGTGATTACAGTGCTCCTCCGGTTATCTCCGGCTGAACCGACGTAGGGAGAAAACGTAATCGGAGGAACCGGAGGTCCGGTCGCACTCGTCCACGTGGCGGGACACTCCATTTATTGGTTCAATCAATGTTTGTGACGGATAAAGAAAAAGTATGTTTGTATTTTGGAAATACAAAATACTATCAGAAAGTATTTTCGATACAAATACAAAAATACATGTTTCAATATGTATTTTCGATACAAAATACAAATTACAAAAGTATCGAAAATACGTATTTTAAATACAAGTATTTCGATACTGCCCAACTCTGGATGGCACCACCGTCCCTAGGACGCAAAGGGACTCTGCAGTAAAGTTCGGGGACATTTCTGACACGAAGAAAAGCATTCGTTGACATCCCTTCTGGGGAATGTTTCTTGAACCACAAATCAGGCAGGGGGGCATTCTTTTTATTGTTCGTCGGCATTAGTATCCAAGACTGACCGAACACAATTCGTTAGTGCAGGGGCAGGAACCACGCGCCCGAATACCATACTTACAATAGATTGTTTTTATCTGTACGTGTTGAGAACCCACTTTTTTCTTGTTATGTTTTGAAGAAAATTGAACAAGAAATATGCCTATTTTTTAAAATTTTGATCTGAGAGAGTTCATAAAGAAATTTTCGTTTTTTAATATAATTACAATTTTTTAATGAATATTTATTTTTTGAGAAAGTAATTTACAGATGAATAAAATACACATATCAAAAAATTAAACGAAACAAACCAGTAATTTTTATGTAAGTGCATTCAGTGTCGATTAATCATATTTTGTAAAGTACGCGTAAATTTCAAAATTTAATATAGACAAAACTACACAAATAAACAATTTTCAGGTAAATAAAGAAACACGTGCCTCTTTTTTTGATGTCCAGAATGAATGCCATATATTCGTGTTATTTATTTTTTTTTAAATAGTGGTGTCAATTCGAGTGCGATTTGACGTGGAATGGCTCGTATTTCAATTCGTTTTGCTCTCACCCATAAGAACATAGATGACCCACAAGTCCCCCACGATGTTACCCACAAAAATATGTATGTCTCAGTGTCATACATTCTGGAGTCAGAGTGAACATCTGAAATACTAATAACTCTTGAAACCATTATCAGGCAGACGGTCATTCTTTTTTTTAGTTCTTCAGCACTTGCATCAAAGACTGGCCGAACACAATTCGTTAGTGCATGGGTAGGCAGAGCGCGCCCTCATACGTACAATTGATTTTCTTAGAACAGTATGTGTGGGGTGCCCACTTTTTTTCTTGTATTTTATAGAAAATTAAACAAGGAACACGCCTATATTTTTTTCAGATTTTTATCTCATCGAGTTTTTATAGAAATTTACTTTTTTGAAAAAAAATACATTTTTTAAAATGAAAAAATATTTTTTGAAAAATTTATTTACAGATGAATAAAATTCACATTTCAAATTATTAAATGACACAAACCAGAAATTTTTATATTCGGTACATTTGGAGAGATAATTGATCTTATTTTGTGAAGTACCTGTAATTCCAAAATTTAATATAGCCATAACTACACAAATAATCAATTTTCAGGCAAATAAAAAAAATACGTGTCTCTTTTTTTGATGTCCAGATTTATGAAAAAAAATATCGTGCATTTTAAAAAATGTCGTGTAAACTCTTGTGCGATTTGACGTGGAATGGCTCATGGAGAACATCGCAATGTTCACTTCGGGCCGGGTGGCGGCGCTTATTACCTCCGTCTCTTTCACCCGCTTTCCGTCACCGTCTGCATCAGCGTTGAATGCTCGATGGAGGGCCACGCTCTGGCCGGGTGCCTTCGCAAGGCAGCGTACCCTTCCTTGACAGAAATTTAAACTCCTAGTTGAGTTCTCATCATGGTGAAAGTCGCGATTTCACACTATAATAATTACATTTAACGGATTTTTTTTTCAAGGTAAGCGCAGCTTACCTAGCTTACCTGGAATGCACGCCACTGCTGCAGGTATTCCGTTGCAGCCGCGGGAGGGTAAAATTTATTTGTGTATGTAATGCAAGGTATTCTAACGTTCGTTCTCACCTATTACACAGCTCTTACTTAACTAGGGTTACCTCGTGACCCTATTTTTTGTAGGGATTCTCTCAACTTTATTTTAATTGTCCGCGTCCCTACATGACAATAGCAAGACGACGTATTGCCTCTTCTTTTCTGGTTGCATCAAGAGTACGATTAAAGAATTTTATTACTGGGTCTTGTGAAGCTTGTTTACTGTGCGGTGCATTCAACTCCAGCAACCCCAGGGTAAGCAAGAATGAGAATTTAATGAATTTTGAGAATCAAAGTTACATTGAACTGTATGTTACATGATCAAAATATTTTGCACCCACTGTATACTCCACTGCGATCTTTGCGGCGGCCCACTGCGCGTGCACTGCTCTGACCTCAGCTGGCTGGGGTCGAGAGGCGCACGGGCATCTTACTCAATGGGCCAGTGGTAGGCGGGGTTCGGGGAAGAGCCGCTGGCGATAGTGACCAAACATCAGCTAGCTGGGGATGGATGACGTGTCTGCCCCTCTCACTGCTCCAAGGCCAGTCCTTAAGCCAGAGCTACCACGATGCCAAATTATAAATAATGGTATGTTTTGTTAGTAAAATGTATTGTACCGTTGGTCGAGAAGTTTTTAACTTATAAAATGATTATGGGGCATATATTTCTCTGTGGCTGTAATAAAAGTGAACCACAATGTTCAGTGGATATTTTATTAATTTTTCTGAGGAAGGAAGTTGTGAAGATGTGATCAGACCATTAGAATCCCCGAATTTTTGAACAGCGCAGCGTACCTTCTCGGAGAATCGGTGTGCGTCGGTGTGCGTGGCATGACAGCGCATGATGCAGTGGTAATCCATTGTAGTGTTTGTGACGTATTGTCGTGTTTACCCGTAATTTCGTGAGGATTTGTAGTAATTTTGCATGTAGTAATAAGTGCATTTTCTAATCTAATGGGTGTTCATGAATAATAGTGTGTAGTATGTCTTCCAGTGAGTGTATAGTTGATGATATTTTGAGGAGTTTTCAGCGAAGCAGTTACTCGAAAAGAAGCAGATAATTGAAAAATTGGCCATTTTTCACGCAGCATTACAACTTTCCCTATACTACGTATATCACTCCGTGTATACGTACGTATACGAAAAGTAAAAAAAAGGTAGGCCAATACTAACGTTGGCATAATTACAGCAGGTAACAAAACATTTGGAGTACAGGAGTGGAGGAGGGAAGCTGGTTGGCCGCTAGCAGCTGAAGTATGCAAAGTAATCACCGCACGCCCTTGTTTGCTTATAAAATAATACATACAATTAGAATATTCTCGTCAGGGATCAAATTAAAATTCCCATGCTAGGCTCCTCTACAACTGAACAAATTTATATATAATGGAACAGCTACGGCATGGCTTCCAGGAAGTCTGAAATCACCTCTCGAAGTAGACTACAGTGCTAGATAATGTTAGATTGTGAAAAGAACTGGTCTGAGTCCCTTCCATTGATAGAAAAATCACAGAATTAATTTCATAAAACGATCACTGTGATTCTTCGAAGAAAATACTGAGGCTGCCGCTACGTTTTTCAAGAGGCATACGTGTATGGACTATGTGGTCAAAGATGACGTTCTGACATTTTCACTTAAAAATGTAATCTAAAGTAAGGAGAAAATAGCAGAAAAGGCTCATGAACAAATGCTCGGAGAAGGCAAAACATAGATAACAGAACAAAGGGAGATCTGTGGGAAGGGCAGCACGTCAGCCGATCCATTATCTATTTCGTATTTTTTCTCAATTTATACAGAACAATTATTCAAATTGATTGTATCACATTCCAAAAGTATTCTCATTAACCCCGAGCGTGCGTCACTAAAAAGGATTTACATTTTTAAAAGTGTTTTTAAGAAATGTACAGGCGGAAGGGACAAAAACTTAACTTGGCCCCCTCCTGAAATTCTTTCTCAATACCATCATGTTATGGAATGATTTTTGGCTTTTTTCTCTCGCCAACATGATTGATTGATTTCTGGTGATTCCAGGCGCGTCAACTGCTAAAGTTATTACTCCCGTAAGTGTAATGCATGTTTATCTTGGGAGGTGGCGGTGATCTTGCCCCGTTGAATGGCGAGACAAGCTCTAAGCAAGCTCCTGACCGGTCTCCCGGCATGTGAGGTAGTGTTGCAGTGGCGGCCGGTGGTTTGCGAGGTGGGGGGGGGGGGCGGCCCCCAAAACACATGATTATTTGTTTTCTCAATATGTTGCTTTAACATGGAGTCCAACTCTGCCATCAAATTAACTAAACCTCGAAAATACCAGGGTTGTCTGATCCATCTGTTTCATGCCTCTAGTGCAAGTTCAAACTTCCCGCAAAATTTAATATAGTCTATCAGTTTACTAAAATTGTATCGATTCTTGGAAACATCTTCATTAATGTTCTTAATTCTCATTCTATAAGCTGAATCTAACTGACATCTTATATCAATTTTGCCTAGCATGTTCACTCAATTTATGCTTCTTCTCTTTTTGGGCAAGGTGTTTAATGTCCGATATACCATCCTTTGTCCATTCACGATCACTAACATTCATAACAAGGCACATTCATAACAACAACAATAAAATTTTTATGTCACAACCACATAGCCAGTCTGCGTATTTGTACAGAGAGGAATTAAATTTTCTCGTGCATACATTTTTGCTTTTGTAGGCATTTTGAATCTGCGTAATTTTTAAGGTAAGTCTTGGCGGCTCTAAATTATTTAATTCAATTTTTGTTTCAATACTGAGATTCTGACTACCGTCAGTTTAAAGTGTTCACGCTGTCTCATATTCACAACTATTCAACTCAACACACGTGAATTTGGCGTGATTGCTCGCAATGACTTGAATCGCATATGCTAACGCACTTTGCCTACAACAACATTGCGTTTGCGGAAAATCTCTTCGGACTCTGACGCCGCCAAAGCATCCTTCCAATCCACCCCCCACCTTGCGCCCACTTCCCCCACTACGCCTCGTCCTCTGTAAAGGGCCTGGGCAACGGCTGGGACGGTCCTCCGAGAGTACGACGGTCTACGTGGTCTATGTTCTGTGAGAACATTGACCCTTGCAGCAGCTCATGAAAATACATTCATACTAAAAACATTTATTTTTCTGATACATGTGATATAAAGCTCATACCAATATTTTTGTTACATAACAATTCACGTTTGTTAAATTATGAAACCGTTCGTGTATGTTAATTTTACTGGGGGGGGCGCCGTCCCAGAGTCCTCAAAGAGCAGCCGCCACTGTTATGTAGTGCATATTAGTCTAAGTGTGTGTAAGGAGTGAGGATGGAACAAGGAATGGAAAGGAAAGATCACGCGCGGATTGTGGCCTGTTTGTTAGGGTACTGCTCCGGCATTCGCTTGGTATTGATAGGAGAAACAACGGAAACTACAGATCAGAGCAGTCGACCGCTAGAATTCTCCTCCAGACAGCGACAGAACTCGTTACAGCTGTCTGGGTAGAGGCTCGGAGGAAACAGTCTTTCCTCTTAGGTTCTACTACTCTACACTCATTGCGGGGGATTTTCTGAGAATCCTGCATGAAGCTACGCAACTCCAAGCGCTAGACAATGCAGGAGGAAAAGAGACTGATCCCGTGGGCCTACGTTATGAATTGCTTCAATCGAGAATGTAGCACGTACCACGAAAAGGGAAGTGCCAACTTTAAATGTTTATAAAAAGTGCTTACGAAAACTGAAAGTATCTTTTAAATTATACTAGCTAACACCGCGCAAAAAATTCACCCTTGGGAAATAATTAAAAATGAAAATTACTTCATAGCAGTGAGAATACAGCTTCCATCAGCCGGTTCCTGAAATGTGCTTTAGCGCATTGTAGGCCCGATACTGAGCGAGAGTAACCATTCTAATATTGTTAAAAGTTGGAATTAAATCGCAAAGAATATCAATCTCATAAATTTTATCGTGAAAGGTCATTTCTGCATTTTGCCTTCAATTTATTTTAAGGTAGATTTTGGGTTTCCGCATTTTTCTGACCAACCATGCTGTCGAGATGTTATGTTGTGGGGGTGGTGGTACTAAATCTCAAAAACGTAATAGAAGGTTCAAAAAAGTATCATTTTGTAGAAACAATCCTGGCCCCACGTGAGACACTACCACCCATTTTTCTTCGGATCACGAAAACCTGGTTTCATGGAATACATGTGGTCAACGCTAACTCCGAGAGTTCAAACCATAGACGCACGTTTGTGGTGTAACGTAATTAATGAGTATGTACATATTCATTATGGTACCTAATTCAAAGAGTTCCCTTCACGTGAAAATAGTGAAAGTAAGTGCAGTGAAGACTGTGCAAGTGAAAACTAGTGGTGTTACAACAGCACTTACTTTCCCGTATTAGAGGAAACTATTGCACTTTATGCGCTACTAACATCTTGGCTTACGACTCACTGTTTCCATCGCAGTGTTGTCAGAACTATGTGAATTCTACAACTGCACAAAAATAGAATACAAAAGTTTTGTAAACTTGTATTGGAAAAAGAAGCCTGATACCCTGGACAATATAGAAATGCATTCCATAGGGCCATGATTAGGGAAGAGTGTTTTAAAACCATGCAACAAATTCTCTACTCATTGCAAATGATACAGCATTTGGTGTGAAAACTAAATATGTTCATGCAAATATCGACATAAATTAGACAATTATAACTCCTTTTCATACAGCTCCATTAGGTCACAACAATGACACTAATTCACAGATATTCGCGAGCGCAAAGTGAATTCCATTGTTGCAGACCCTGTATTGTCTTGTAATTGTAAGAAAACGACGAAAACGAAGCGCAGTCAATTCCGAGCGGGCTATTATGTTTGTCAGGAAATGATAGAAATACTACTCATATTTTCAAAAACTTCTACATGACCCTATTTGAAGATCTGTTTTTGATGAGCGTATTTCATTATGAAAAACAATCGTGTCTTCACAATTGTAGTAGTGCACAATTGTAGGAGTGCACAGTTGTATAACGTGTACAATTGCAGTGCTATAGAATGACACAGACTTTCCCGTATTAGGGTTCTATTTCCTTGGTCTTCGCTAGCTATTCGGAATTGCTACATACTCTTTCTTGCCAGCTACCATCTATCAACGCACAAACTACACTTTTTTGCCATTTTCTTAATTGTTCGGTTTCGTATTGGTAGAACGGAAATATTAATTTTAGAATATTAAGGAACACAAAAACCAAGTTCTAAATGGCAATTTTCTTTTTAAAATTATGTGCCGTTTTAAAGAAAATTGCGTTTTAGCGCTACTAAAAATGCGAAATTTGAAGCTCATTTTCACAGAAAATTTTTGAGTTTTCAAAATACTTTAATTGAAGTTATTTAAAGCACTTACACTCATAATTATAATTATCTTTACAAATTGCTGGTAATTTGCATTTTTCAAAAATTACATTTATGTAATTTTTGAAAAACAAACAAAAAATAACTCAAAATAAACTTAACGTCATATTAAAGAGTGTAATTATACTATCCTTTACAAAAGTTTGAAGAAAAAAATTGCAGCCATATATGAGAAAATGGTGTTTGAGCGTTTCTGAAAATGCAGAATTTTGAGCTAGTTTTCACAGAAAACGGTTGTTTTTTCGAGAAACTTTACTTGACATTATTTAAAGTACATGTACTTATAAATATAATAATGTGAAAAAATCGCCGCTAGTGTAAATATTAACGACGTGAGAGACAAGTCAAAAAAATTACATTTTTCCAATTTATGAAAAACAAAAGAATGAGATTTTTGTCATCTCATAAAATACATTCGGCACTATACCTCCCGAAAGTTTAAAGAACAAATTTGGAGCTGTTTTTTGAGAAAATCTTGTTCTTATAATTTTTTTAAAATTGCACATATTGCACGTAATATTGCGCGAAAACTACTGAAATTTTCAAAAAACTGCACATGATCTTAATGAAAGAACTCACTTTGTACAACAAATTTTATTTAAAGAAAAATCTCTATCTTCAATTTTGTAGTTCCAGGAAGACCCCGAAAAAATTTTAAACATTTGCAATTTTCGAAAATTCAGAATTGTCCGAGAAAATCGTCACCTTACCCATGCCACCTTAATAGTTGTATTTTACTCAATTCATACAGGAAATTTAAAGAAAAAAATTGGAGCCATGTAAGGGGATTTTTTTCTTAATTTAGCAACTGGTTTTATCCACTTTTTCGTTATCAGCGCCTGGCAACGAATTTTTTTCTGTCGAAAATTGGCAATTTTTTTGCGCAGCATAACAGAACTTTCCCTATACTACATATATCACTCTGTGGATACGTACGTATACGGGAAAGTAATAAAATTAGTGGTGCTACAGAATGGCACAGACGTCCTCGTACTAGTTAGTTTTCTAATGTCTGGTTTGGGATATCTTTTCGGTGTTGTCCCATTCTCTTGCCAGCTGCCATCTATCGCCGCTCAAAGTATATTTTTTTTTTAAATTTCTCGATTTTTCGGTTTCCTAACGACAGGGATATTACTTTAAGAATATTGAAGAAGAGTAAAACCTCGCCCACCGAAAGTTTCGTTGAAAACTTTGCAGCCATTTTTAAGAAACTGTCTTTTAGGCCCTACTGTAAATGCGAAATTTGAAGATCTTGTACACAGAAAACTTTTGAGTTTTCGAGAAACTTCGTTGGATGCCTTTTTAAGCACAAACGCAATAATGTATACAAATTGTTGGAGATGTGTTTATTAACGTGAGGAAGAGATGCGGAAGGAGAAGTGGATGTGAATTTAGCGACATTGTCTTAATGTCGTTAATAAACAAGCATTGCAACCCCTCCTCGAGACATTTATTTTTATTTAGTCTTCATAACCGACTTAGCATTACAAAGAAGTTTGTAATCGATACGAAACCTTTTTTAATGATAGATTTTAACGATGTTCCATTACTAGTTTTTAAAAGATTGTTATTTGGCAATGTGTTGTTCATGATCAGTTATGTATTATTAGCGAATCACTGGCGGCCATACAAGATAAAGATGTCAACGTTTATCTGCTAATGATGCAATTAATTGTCTCTACGTCCAATTGCAAGTCATATTCTTTAAAAAAATCAGCTCATTATAATAGAGCCGGTGATTTTTCAGTTAAAATATTCGAGTGAAGCAAATATGTCGAAACAGACAGGTCGCAAACAGTTTTTAACGTTTTTTTACGTTAAATAAATACCTAAAATGTACTATGATCTGCATCTTCCGAAGTCTCTCCGCTGTGGCACTTTGCTGGTGAGAGCAATTGCAACAGAAAATATGTTGGTAGCACTGGCTGCGGCTTGAAAACGTGACTTGCGCACTCACTACAATCATAAAAAGATATTGAAAGTGATGTTCTCTTCACCTTGCTTTCCAGAGATCTAGTTGCTACCAAAATAAATGCAGGTTTTAATAGGTGGCCCTGCTTCGGTTCAGTGCGAAGAGACTTTTCCTGGGGCACTGAACTTTTAGAAACATTTTTTAAACGTTTTATTAGTGGTTCCTTTTTAACTGAATAAAAATTATTCGTAATTTGTTTCATGCGATCACCGCGTGAAAAGGGCCACCTTTGGTCTTCCTCAGAATGGTAACCCTATTCGAAACACGCCCAATACGAAGACATTTGCCCACACAGGTTCTTCAGAGCTTGTGGGACGCGCAAACAGGTGCGGTGCAGAGAATGTTGCCGATTAACTTTCAAAATGCGTTACGACGCTCGCCTGTGAATCTAGTTGTACGTTGGGAATAACAATTGGCTTGCATTCCAGTATCGGAAATGTTTATTAGTTAGTGCGGCCTTTCATGGAAAACAATTCTTTTGGAGCTTGTGAATTCTAATTAGAAAACAGAGTCTTGTAGCATTTTTTGGCAGGCGTGGCACATCCTTTGGGGCAGGGTTGTCCAACTGGCGGCCTGCGGGCTGTATGCGGGAATCGAATGTCAGTGGCGGTTCTTAAACTTCAGGCCAGGTAGGGCACGAAAAAAGCTAGAAAATAACTAATAATTTTTTTTTTGAAGTTTAAGGGCTGTAAACTGAAAAACACTTGAAATTCCTCATTGGTTTCTCACGTATTAACTCGGATGAATGAGAAAAGAAAACAATTCAATTGAAACAAACGCACACGCTCAAGAAAAAATAACTCGCACAGAATTCACAGCTGCTGATATTATCAAGATTACGCGGGCCCTGAGCTAATAAGCATTTCATTTCTCAGACACTACGAGAGCTGTTTGTACATCTGTAAAGTGGCGCTTGCAGTGGCAGTCACAAAAAACTTGTGACCGTGAAGGGCCTTAAGGAAGCATTACCCCCTCCCTTTTTTCCTCGCACTATGGTGAAAAGCTTTGCTGAACGGGAGGGAGCTGGTCACACGAAGCTTGCGGACTTGGCCCTGTTGCCACAACTACCTCGTTATCAGCGCTGTGAAATAGTATCGATATCTCCCGTGAAAACCTTAACGTAAATTCTCTAGAATTATTACTCGATAATACGACACGCATTTCAGACCACTATTAATATTTTCCTTTACAAGTGGGAGGGCACGTGACCATGTGACCTTATGGTAGAGCCGCCACTGTCGAATGTGAAAGTCCCTTGCATCTGTCGGGCGGAAACATTACGCGCCTAGCGCATGCGCCCTGCCAACACCCACTTATAGTAACACCCTCTTATAGTAACCTCTGCTCTTACAGTGCGGTTTTTCTAACTCTGCCCCTCAAGCCCCTATGGCACGGCGTAAGATATACCGTATAGGTGTCTCAACTAGCCGCCTTTTGGACAAAATTTTTGAAGCCAGTTTGAGGCTAGTTCCTCGCTTATCCGTACGGTGCGCACGATCGAGTTGGGCATTCATGATGGCGTCTCGCAATTTAGTGGCTTCCACCAGAGGTTACAAAGCTATTAAATGGATCACCATCTTGTCACAAAAATTCCCAAGTCGTTCGCAGCGCTTACATAGCGAGAACTGTGAGAACTAGCCTCACATTAGCTTCAGTTTTAGACCGGGAGTGAACCCAACAGTATCTCTTACACCGTGCCTATGGTCACGATGGAATATCACACGGCATTTCGCGTTCTTTCTCCATCGTGCCGCTAGAAGTCACATGATCGCAAGCACTGCTTGATACGGTCGCGATCATGTGATTTCGGGCGGCACGACTGAGAACGTCGTGAAATATCGTGATATATTCAATCGTGAAGACGGACCTTGAGAAGCAAAGTTATAAAAATCGCAGTATAGTGTAAAAAAAGTTTAGATTTAAGAATTTTCTCTAGAAAATTCATAATTCAACAATGTCCCAATGTGTTTCACTGCGTTATGCATGGTAGGCCTGAAATGGTTCCTCCCCCCCTCCCGTTTCAGAGCAGCCGAACAAACTGCCGAAATCAATAATACTGGAAAGTCAGGTGTGGATCGCCTGAGTAATGTAAATATGGCCCGTAACCACATTTAAATTTTTGTTGTTCCCCTTGAAGCCGTGCAACTTGGACCCCCTGCTTTAGGGCATTCGGACACGAGCCCATTACAGTTATTACACGAGCCCATTACACGAGCCCATCCATTAGCCTATTACAGTTATCTTTTTTCTAGTCAATCTACTATCTTTTTTTTTAAATAAATAAAGTTGTGGTGTCTGTCATTTCACAATTTCTACCCTTTTATAATAACATGTTTATTTAGGAACAAAAAACAATTTAAATTGTTAAGTGATGTCCTCAATGATGTCAAGTGATGCCGTTAAGTGATGATGTCAATTTAATTGTTTTTATGATTTTTGTCTGCCTGTCAGGAGTAATCTCTTGAGGGGCGAACGGATTTCTTTGGGGCTTTAACGTAAAGGTAGATTGTTTTGTCGGAAACAAGTTTGGCTACGTTTCTCAATTTGGACCCACGGGTCGCGGATTTTGAGAAAATTTTGAAAATGTCCGGGGGGCTTCATGTAAAGTACCACCAAATTTTGAAGAAAGTTTTTAAAAATCGCGGCGCCTCGAGTGGAACCAGATCGACAGGGGAATATTCATTATGGAAGAAATCATACCTATCGTTTCGGCCCTACGGTTGTTCACAGACTAACAGACACTGACGGACGGTCTGTCGTTTTGCTTTCTATTGTTTTTTCGGTATCAAGGACCCACAAGAGAGGGTTTTGGCTACACCACGTGTTAAGGGATTTTTTTTCTTCATTTAGCAACTGGATTTATCAACTTTTTCGTTATCAGGGTCCGGCAATGAATTTCTTTCTGCCGAAATTTATATTTGTTTTTCGCGCAGCATTACATAACTTTCCCTATATTACGTATGCATACAGGAAAGTAAAAAATCATTCATCAACTATCTAAACCTTTTCTATAATGGTTGGTGGGTTTAACCTTAACCAGGGTGGCCAGCGAACCTGGAATCATTGAAAACCGGGAAAAAACGGGAATTTGAAAAATCCTTGAGAAACCTGAAAAAAAACGGGAATTTGATTTGAAAACCGGGATTTTTCGTTTTTTCTGATTTACTGATTTTCCAATTTTTAATACGAATTCACATACGTCATCGCATTCATTAATGTGCATGATTCAACTCGATTGACGATAATGGCGGGAGTTAAAATCAAACTATGTACGAAAAAATCCATAAATATATGCTTTAGAATTGCGAAGTCCTTGGCTCGCGGGTCACACGATGTCAAATAGTGCCGCGTGTGTATACATCGGTTTTTCTTTCTTGACGCGTGGGGGGGGGGGTGTCAACAAAATGGAATATTTCACGGTATTTCGCGTCGTTCCCGGTTGTGCGTCTAGGCGTCGCATGATCGCGACTGTATAGAGCAGTGCTGGCGATCACCCACTTACTGGTCGTGAAATTTGACTACACAATGAGTTAGGACTTATTTACTACATATTTTAGGATTTTTCCCCATTTTTTGAATCAAGGCTTTACAATACGGATTTTTTCTGAAAAAAAAAGTCGCAGTTCTTTTGGTGCAGCATTGTGTTACTTTCTCTGTACTACGTTCATTACTCAGTATATACGTACGTATTCGAGAAATTAAAAATACTTTTTGCTAAATTTCGTGGCTAAAAAACTCATGACGTATGGTCTACCAATTTTCAAGTAGGTTGGTCTTTTTAAGCCGTATACCACTGAGAATTTGCTGGCAAATAAGAAGGTGTAGTGAAGCTTTTGAGTACCTATTTTATTAAGCAGCAGGTGATTAAATGTTTTCAATCCATATAAACCGTGTTAAGTATAAAAAACTAAATCCCTGTTTTGAAAATATCTGGAACTATTGAAACTTAATTCAAATTGATGTGAAAAGTAGTAACATCCTAAATATTATTACCAAATATTTTTTTAAATTGTATTGCAAGATCGGTTAGGTATGTTATCTTCAAAATTCCAAAAATTAAGATATCTGCGATGTTTCAAGTAAATATGAAGATTTATTAATACTGAAAATCCAAAACTTTTATTGAATGGAAATCTTACAATGTTATTAAGCGTTCTTGTCCTATTCCCTTGTAATTAATCAAAATAAATTATCATATTTTAGTAATCTTGAAAATAGAATTTGGAAGACAAAGTACACAGTTATCCTCGTTAGGACTCATGTCGACTGCCTACTGTCGAACGTGTATTTTCAAAAAATATTCATACTTGCGTGTTGAAAACTAATATTATTCACGGCAGAATCGATTTCGTTCCAAGAGCAATGTAAGGAATACGGCATCTTAAGCCCTGCTCTGACATCTGTCCAGAGATCTATTTTCCAGCTGGAAAAGTAGTTTCTTGAATATTTCAAGCGGAGTCCAACTATTAATCAATAATAAATATTTCCTAGAAAAACACAAATATCAGAATTTTCTTTAAAACTCGTTTTTGTACAAAATTTTACAACCTACTCCACAATTGCGAGAGAAAGGTGTGCGAGAAGCATAGTTTGGTACAGTAACGAACAGAAAACTAGTGGTGGTAAAACAGCCCGTATTTTCACGCAAAATTACGCGAGAAGTATTCAGATTTTCGAAATATTGTACATGACCTTATTACAATATCTATCTTTCAGGAACAGATTTCATTAAGGAAAAATCTGTATCTCAAGAAATATAGGCCTAGTTGTAGGAAGACGCCGAAAAAGATTTGAATTTTTGCAATTTTCGAGAACTCGGGGTTTCCAACGAACAAGAGAACTGCACCATTCTCTTAAACATTCTTCACACAGTCCAACAACAAAATTTAATCCATGTTTTTGAAAATGTCCCAGGGACTTCATGTAAAGTACCCCCCTTCCCAACCAAAATATCGGATTGATGTTCATAGGGCCACTACATCACCCAGAACGATCGAGAAATATCAATTTTGGAGCAAATTGGCTGAACGGTTTAGCCGCAAGCATTGTTCACGGACAGACGGATGGGCAGACAGACATTTTGCCGTCATTCGATTTCATAGGCATAGACTCACAAAACATAGATGCAAAAATAGACTACACCGCGTGTTATAGGATTTGTTTCTAAATTTAGCAACTGTATCTATCCATTTTTTCGTTACTAGCCCTGTGATAAGAGTTTCTTTTCGGAAATTGGCCGTTTTTTCCGCACAGCATTACATAACTTTCTTTCTACTTTGTAACCGGTAGCGAGAAAGTAAAAATGTGTTGTAATGTGCGAAACAGAACCTGGAAAATTGATAATCTCAAACCTGGAAGACCGGGAAAAAACCTTGAATTTCAAAAAGCCAGATTGCTGGTCACTCTGCTTTAACTGATACGATGGGATCTATGAGACTCTCGCGATTGTTTTCTTTCACAGGACTCGCGTTGGCTTCGACGCGGAAATGAGCAGTTTTGTGTACCTTTGAATGGGTATCAGTGTTTATGGTATATCAGAGGCTCTCACCTTCTCCGATTGATAACTGATTGTGTTTCCGGAAGGGTCTCACAGACGTATCGTGCAAATTGTGATAGAGTTCTTGCTCTCGGTGATTCGTGATGGTTTCTCTGATGGTTTAGATACCAATTTTTCTTCTGTGTCTGTGTGAATTCGAAGCCAATACTAAATATAATTTTAACAGATTTCGATGCCTCGTGGTCGTTTTTGTGATGAAGCCGGTCTGTCAAAAGCCATTGCTAGTAGATATGAGAAGTAGAATGGTCCTGTGAATGTTGAATTACTTGTAGAAATAAAGGTGGTAATATGAGCCACGTACGAGTTTCGTATATAATATGAGCCTCCTAGTATCTGCTCATGCATCGCTAACATTCCAGCAGAAACGATTTTATCTACTAGTTTAGTAACTCCTTTTGTCATCATTGCTCTGTGGTTCAGTTGTGAACGAGAGCTGATGTGAAACATAAGACGTTCGTGTTTTCTCGGTTCTGAAAACTTTGGCAGGTAAGTCTTTGTCTTTTAATTAGAGTTTGCTTAGACCGATTCGAATTTCTAACGAATGAAGTACAATAAGTTTTAAATGTTGACTGCGTACAGAATCTTTTATCAAATACTGTTTATGATCTTTATCAAATAAATTACGGATTATTCATTATCGTTCCCGAAGTAATCTCGGACCCTGTGACTTCGGATATTCCTGGGAATCTACAATGTAGATTTGAAAGATTTAAAACGTTAATGTTTTTGAGCAAAATAGGAGTTATTGTTTCAATGTGTAACAAAAATAACATTATTTCTGGGCATAGAACATATCACAACATCGCTTTTATAAAGGAAATATTTAAAGAAGGGATTTGTCGTCAATAGCCTAAAGCTGATATCCTCTGATGAATTGCATGCCTGCGTGGTCCGAAGAGACCGGTTTTTTATATTCATATAAAATATTCAGGTCCGAAGAGACGTGTATTTTTATATTCATCAGAATTACTTGGTTTTTACATGCATTACTCTCCATTCCCACATCTTATTCAGCAAAGCAAAATAATTAGTTTTCACATTTAACGCAATTAAAGGACGCAATTTAAAATGAAATAACATAAACATAACATAAATATAATAAATAATAATTATAATTATAAAAATGAAATATGAAATAATATACAAATTCCAACTTACGTAGTATACAACAGTGTAGAAACACCATTTTAGGTTCACGAAGCACAGTCAATTGGGAGCGGGCAACTTACGTTTGTCGCCAAATTACACCAAAAATACTAATATTTTCAAAAATTTAACATTCCCTGATTTGAAGATGTTATGTGACGAAAACATTTCATTTAGAAAATAAATTATATCTTCATAATTGTAGTTATAGTAAGACGCCGAAAAAAATTATTTTTTTTCAATTTGCGAAATATCAGAGATAATATTACAAGATTTGCTTTGGGAGGCAGCCAGCTAAGCGCCGCTTAATTGCTGCGCCTTTTGGTGGCTGCCGCAAATGCTGGCGCGCGCTGTTCAATTGTTCGGTGCGTACACTGCATGCAGTATAAATATATTTATGTCAGAGGCTTCTGCGGGGGAGGGGGAATGAAGCCTCATGAGTAGAGACCGGATTTTGATGTAATTACATATTTTTTGTCTTTCTACTTACCGTTCTCAAAATTGTAATCTTGGCGAATCATGGCCATCCTGACACAATATCAATTTTTTTCGTTACATATTTTTAAATATTTACTACTTTATTACATATATTACATATTTTGCTGTTTTCACAATATATTTTCTTATTTTATCAATTTTGTTCTAATTCCATATTTTTTATGAAAATATGTATTTTTTTAAAAATATCAGCATTTTCCCTACATTATTGGGGAAAGCTGGGTGTCCAAATCATCACTGTCACCGCGTTTTGCGATCTGTAACCTCAATTTCGGAGAAAAATTTGCGATGACTGACGTGTAAAACATTGATGAAGATGCTACAGTGTATATTTGCTGGTCGTAGATCTTGTCAGTTTGTGCGATGGCTTCTATTGCGATTAGTCCGGCTACAAAACTACGGTCCTGGATTACAATAGATGAAACTTTTATTACTGACGAGAAAGTTGTATGATGTGAAGTGAGCAGTTTTTATAAATCTAATTTTGTATTACGTAAATGTACTTTATTATTGATGTATTTTAATATTACATATTATATCCCATTAGACATATTTATTACATATTCTTACTATTTTCATTACATATTAGTGTACATATTTTGACGTTTTATACTACATATTTTTCCGGTCTCTACTCATGAGCCTCCTCTCCCGCCGTCTGTGTGCCACTGATTACTATGACGTCGAAATGAAGGGACGAGCATAAAGAAAAAAAAATGCTTAGTAGGAGTTTCCCGATCTCAATTACTTATGTGACGAGAGTAAATGTTCAAATCAGGCATTATTATAATATACTAATATTTATTTGGCTGATTGCCAAGTAGTAACCATAAGACTACAGATTTACACAGCACACATCTACATTTAGAATACAAAAACAATTTCAAATAATCACAAGAAAAGAAATTACAACTACTACAATAAAAGATAGTGCAATACACTAGCCGCCTACAGAGACATATGGAAACCCAACCGTTAACATTTATAATAATTAAAAAAATACATACTCTTACGCACAGATCTTACATACTACTGATACACAGAGACCCCTCTCCGCAATCTGATTTATCGCATACATACGTACCTGTATACACATAAGCATCCATTTACTGAATCCCATGTATGCACAAGTATTAAATTGGTTTGTTTAGCAGCAATATTTGTTTATGTCTGTAATTCGTTGCCTCGTATGATTTTCTAGCTCTGCTAAATACAGATCAAACAGTATGTCGTGATGGAAAGGAGTACTTCTCCATACGGCGCTGCATGCTGGGAAACCCTGAAATAACAGACCGAAGTGGAGTATGTTATATCAATGGAAAGCGTATAAATACGGTGGCTCGCATTGAGCATGGCTGGAAAATTTCAGTTCGTGTGGTAGGAAGAGGTAAGATAAATCTAAATGTTTTTCAATGCTGGTTAGCAGGAGGGTCGTGACGGGCATGTGTTCCTTGTTACCGCGGTAGAAACAAATTATTCACTCTTAGGTTTACTAGAGGTTTTGTCTATTACCTTCAAGGGATAATTCTTTTGACTCTAATTTCGAACGTAAATTTTAGATGACAAATTCACTCTAATAAAAATTTTAAAATGTTTGTCTTCAAAAATGTCTCTACAGCAACTTAATTTACTTAACTATTACGAACTGTATGATAACTGCTTTGATTTAATACAATTTTGAAACCGCCATCAAATTAAATTTACCATTAATATAAAAAACACATAATATGAGCGAAAGTGAAAAAATATTCCGCCCGAAAAGGAATGTTTTTCGGATTCGCGGTTTTTTAACAGTACTATTCCCACAAAAAGTATTCGGCCGTGGCATCGAGTGCTAGACTTGTTCACTCGTGAACAAAACGGTGTTTAGTTCTTTTTTTATATTACATTACATTTCACATTACTATTATTTGTAGTAGTTATTTACATGAACACAGTTGATCTGAATGTATTGAATGTGATTACTCTCTGGATGCAGAATATATATTTGTGGATTGTAACCTAAGTAATAGGTTGTTGCGACCACTCGGTTTAAATGGAAGCCATGCTGTTGGACATATGCTGGGAAAAGGAGGATTTGGCGAAGTGTACTTGTGTTTTGAAAAGGTAAGAGTTATTTTCGTTGAAAAATAATTTAAGAGGATGTAGGGGGTTTTATCACCATACTTGGTTTGGATATCCAATTCATATAATAACGTAAATGCAAAAGATAAATCGTTGAAGCAGCATGGTATCTGAAATGTCGTTCACGCAAGTTGAAATAAGTATGCTTATTAAATAATTTATAATGCCACAAACACATTGTATTCGACATTACTGACAAGATGTGCTGTATTTTTACAAAATATTTTAATCAAATTATTGCACTACATTTTTCAGAAATCTACAACACCATTGGCCCTTAAGATTACAAAAAAGGCAAGTGATCGTGAAAGAGACATTTTAAGATCGCTGAAACATGTAAGTGTAATCCGCTTAATATAACATGTAAGTTGTATATCCATTTAATATAATATTGACTACCAGTTTAATAATTCTTTGCTTGTATCATAAACGTCCTTGTAGACTCACTATCAATCCAGTTATTAAATACAATTTATGGATTTTGTGAGAACTCCTTACATGAAATACACATACATTCTGAACGTACAATTGGTGTACATACAATATCATACCATTTTTTTCAAATTATTTATTATTTACTTTTCCCATTTTTAATTATCTTTGCGGCGGCGAATTCCATGCTCCATAGCCAAAGCTTCAAAGACCAGAATATCATTCAATAATAAAGCCTCATAAAGAATTGTCGTTGATATAATATAAACCTTCATATCAAACTGATGGATGATGTACCCTCGTCATGTCCCTTGAATGCTATTTCTTGTATTCCCAGGAAACAGGAGACACTTGCCGAACGTTTCAATATTTCACGGCTTTTCTTGACTTTTTTGTTATGCTTGTGTTATTGCTTGTGTGCATTCAACGCCAAATCAACACGCGATTTCCCAAATTCTTTCTGTATCAAAAAAGCTTTTATTTATTTATTTGGTCAAAAACAGTAAAAACTGTATATGACGTGTGGGGAAAGAGATTATTTGCGCACATTTTCTTGAGGCCCAAAATAAAAAAAATTAATGGCACTATTTTATTTTTCATGCCTTTGCGCAGCATTGAGCATTGTAAAGGTTGTTTAAATATCAACGCTATCCAGACCTTGTCCAAACGGATTTTAATTTTCCGAAGGCAAACAAAATGCATGGCCAATAATATAACATTACTTTCAGCCGTGTGGCACTCGAGTGTAGCCTTGTTTGCCTTTAACAAAGCATGTTTAAGCGTATCTCATTCCTTCGCTTAGACGAATGCCGTCATCATAAGCTAACGCTGGACGTTATAGAAAAGAAATAGTCAAGAAACGTGGGTGCTGAAACGAAAAGTTTCTCTCTAAAACTTCAAAGAAAACACTCCCTGATCTAACTGCTGAGAAAACAATGGTATTTTTTAGCAACTGAAATGACTCGGCTGCGTAAAGATATAAGTGGCTTATTCAATGTTCCCTTCGAATCTCTCCTGAAATGAAGCGGTTTTCACTCGGACGCATGCGAGGGGCACAAGAATGAGGCTTCATAATCATTTTGCTGTAACATTTTTATTTCAGAGATATCGTCACAACTTCCATTTTTTAATGGAACCCTGTAGATTTCTATACCTATGATAACGAGCTTGACATAACGAGTTCTTATGCATATTGCCCAGTGTTACTTAACAATATTTTTGAGAAATGTAGACTTTTTACGACCACGCTGATTCGTAATTATTATTATAATATTATTATTATTCCACTACATAGCGACTAAAGATGTTACGAATCGGCTGAATATAAAATCTACTCCAGGTTGCAACCAGCTACCTAAGGGGCAGATCTAGGGTCTGTCGGTGGATCTAGGGTCTGAAGACTCCCCAGTCTTTTGAGTTACCTGGGAGATAAGCAGTGGCGAAGCGTGAGGTTAATTTTTGGATAAGCTGAGTCACGAAAATATTGTAAAAACACATATTTGTACTTAATTTGTGAATATCGAATATTTTGATGATAGAGATCAAAAGGCTAAAAATTTAATAATAATAATAGTAATTATTATTATTATTATTATTATTATTATTATTTCAATAATACAACAATACTCAGATCAAGAAAACCCTACTGCAGAATTGAAAAAAATGTAAATGGTTATGCTTATTTATAATTGATGTATACTCCTTGTTTGTACAGTTTTTTGTAAATTAATTCTAAATGTCTGGTTTTCTTCAGAAAAATTCAACTCTTTCTTTAAACATAGCATCTTGCGAACACTTACACGAAATTTTCTTTTCTATTAAAATAGTAGCCAAGTTGAAGAGTCTGCTATTTGACGTTAATGAGTTTTAATTGTTTCAGAGTGCTCTTTGTCAATGAGACACAGCATAATGCAGTTGCAGGTCAACGACATTTCACTTGTAACCTGCACAGGAATACGCTATTCAGTCAACTTACGAAATGGCAAATTACACTTATCAGATCCTGTTTGATCTTTCCAGAACACAATACTACTGGGGGATTCACACGCCGCGATACCAACCCATAAATGCTTAAAATGTTTTTTTAAAATGATTGTAAGAAGGGAGGGTGAGCAAGTGGACCATATTGAATTTTTCTCTCTTCTAACAAAACCTGCAATAGCTCGTGAAGGACCACCTTCCAATTTAGATTTCTCAAGGCAGGAAGGTTGCCTGGGTTTGTGAGATGTCACCAAATGCTTTAGTGAAACACAACACATATATTTAACAAAGATATAATTAAACTGAATGATTTACAGTCGTGCTATATGAAAGCACGGAGAAGTATGCGTTAGTTGCAAGTACACTGAACACATTGAATGAATGTACTGAAAGAGAAACATTGATACAAAATCATATTGTCTTGAAAGAAGGCGCCGTCAGCGTTGGATGACGTCACCCGCATCTGATGACGTAAGGCAGAGCACACTGGAGACTGTGGCAAGTAAAATTAACAGGAACAGTTGTTGAGCGAGACGACACTGAACCAACTCGCATGATGCATTGTCGCCAACTGAGTAGCAACCAATTGTTCGCACCGAAAGGGAGTGTCACAGCATTGAGGCAAGCACATTAGGAATATGAGCATGGCTCATAAGTTTGCAGGTTAAATGTTAAGGCAATGTTAATTGATGTTGCCAGAACATTACAGTGTTCGCACTGACACGAGTACATTTTCTAGAATGTTGAAATGATAACACATATGCAGCGTAGCTGCTGTGAGCACACCTTGTAATTACTTGGCACAGCAAGAAACTGTGTCATAAGCATGGCTTATAGTTCGCTAAGGCACAAGTTGAATAAAGTCATTGTTCGCACTGACACGAGTACATTTTCTAGAATATTAAAATGATAACACATATGCAGCGTAGCTGCTGTGAGCACACCTTGTAATTACTTGGCACAACAAGAAACGGTGTCTTAAGCATGGCTTATAGTTCGCTAAGGCATGAATTACCTTGCAAGAGAGAAAAACGCACGTGCGTGGGCAACGTGATTGTACATGCGAAAAACTGAGAGCACATACATGCTGGCATCACTAGCGCAAAGACATGGTTGCCTCACAAAAGAAAAAACACGCGCCTGGGCGGCGTGGAGTCTACGACATGAAGCTCACATCACAACTGACTGCGCCTCGAGTTGCTCGCGGCGGTAGAATGCGGCGTGTGCCGCGTTTTGGCGCGCACACTGGGCGCTGTCCAATCAGAATTAACGTAACAAAAATTATGTATTTATAATTATTCTAAAAGTGAAAAGGAATTCAAGATAAAATATGTGAAACAGGCATGATTTTTAATTGTAAGAATTATGCCATCAAATGTGACTGACAGGGGAATCTTAAAATGTTTTATATATTATAACGGATATAACGGCTGACGCGTAACAGTTTGACGCGGAGTTCATAGAAAGGGGAGGGGGGTCGGATTCCGAGAACTTAAACGTTGCAGCTTCGTTGCGGTGAGGAAGCGTGTTGTGACATGTTCTTCCGTTAAACAGGAATTGCAACACAGGCATTGGAAAGAGCTTGCGAGATTGCGAAGTGCTTCAATACAGATGTAATAAAAAGAATAAAATAAAGTATGCATATGGTAACTTGTTCGAACAATGATCTTGTTTTATTAAAAGTTAACCCAATGCTAAATGATGGAGAAAAGACTGAACATTCTCAATATTGTACTTAATGAATTAGCGACAAAGGTATTCTAATACTGAAATTTGAAATAAATAAATATTTTACTTTTGTTAGTAGTGATATTTGAAGTTGCTCAATGACCTCTAGTGGACATTTCCGGAAGTTCCACGCATGCTTTAGGTGAAGAGAGCGCCTGCCGGCAGGAGTTTAAATTACTTAGCCAGTTGTAAGGCCGGCCTATCCTTCTGGCCGAGTAACCGGGCCAGCTTCTCAATGCGCATGGACGCTCACTTCCCCGCGCCCCGTCTCTTGCCCACAAACTGTCTTCCAGTAGTAAGCGGAACGGCCAGAGCCTCACTCCCCAGCCTGCCCGATGCACCGGGCGGCGACAAAGACACTTCGCATTGAATGCGCATAAGAACAGAAACATTAACTTGGTGCGCATATGTACGGTATAAATTGACAAAAATAACATTATAAATTGACAATTTTCTTTTTTTAGTGAAGATATATTTCCCGCCTTCAAGATTCTTAGGGATAGCTCAGCTTACTCTGCCTACCCTGACGCTTCGCCTGGAGAGGAGATAAGACAAGGTTTTACACAAATTCTGCGGAACAAATCCCAGAGCTCCGTTAACTATCGGTACGACCTGTGCTTTTACGCCCCACTTTCGGCTGATCTCGATTTCCAAACTCTTGTATTTAAGACGTTTCTCTGCCTCCTTGGTAACGACGTTTTGATCGGAAAGTACAGCAACATCGACAAGTAAACACGATTTGTTCTCCAAATTCCGGATAACTATATCCGGTTTGTTTACCCCTATCTTGCGATCAGTTTGAATTTGTTGGTTGTAAAATATTGTACACAATCCAACCGATGTCACCGATTTTGGTGAGGGTTCGTACCACTTGGGGCATGTGTTTGGAACTTCGAGGGCGGTACAGATCTGCCAGTGAAGGTACCTACACACCCTGTCGTGCCTTTTTAAGTATTCGGTCTTTGCTAGAATTGGACAAGCTGAGACAATATGATCAATGGTTTCTACTTGCTCCTGGCAAGTGCGGCATTTGTCATCTTGGGAAATTTTGAGAACCGTTTTATCATAATGTCGTGTTCTCAACGCCTGATCTTGGGCAGCTACTAGAACTGCTTCCGATTCTGGTTTCATTCTTCCCCTTTTAAGCCACATAAATGATTGATCTTTATTGATCTGCACCTTGTCCATTCTTTTTAGTTATTGTCCATGGAGGGGTTTGTCCCTCCACGACTTCTTTAACATTTTTTGTGTCTCACATTTCATGTTTAGTAGTACCAGAAGTTCAGTGTCTGTGTTATTTGACCTGTCTTGCACAGTTTTCTTTGCAATGCTTTTTGCTACACTAACAATGCCTCCATTTCTCATTCTTCGGTCAGATTTCATGACCTGCCTCATTAGAGGGTCATCTTGATGACTGACTACATACTTTCCCATTCCAACTATTGTATTATGCCAGGAGGCTTCAATTTGTCTGAGGCCTCTTCCTCCTTCCTTACGTGACACATAAAGTCTATGTACATCAGCTCGAGAGTGGGCGACATGATGCATTGTTAGCAGTTTTCTGGTTTTTCGATCCATGATGTGGATTTCTTGCTCAGTCCAGTCCACTAGTCCGGAACTGTACTCTACTACAGGCACCGCCAGACTACCAATTGCAGATATTTTATTCCTGGAGTTCAGAGCAGACTGCAGGACAAGTCTCACTCTTCTGTAATACTCCTTGCGATTTCTCTCTTTCATTGTGTCGTTCGAGATTGTCTCACATTCTTCAATGCCCAGATATTTGTAAGTTTTACCTGGATCAAGATCTTGAATCACAGTGTGCATATCAACTCCAATGCTCTCTGACGTCAGTTTGCCTCTTATAAATTGATTTTTGCACATTTGTCAAGACCAAACTTCATGCAGATGTCATTGCTAAAGTCATTCACGACTGACAGCATTTGGGAGAGAATCGCTTCATTCTTAGCAAACACTTTCAGATCATCCATGTAAAACAAATGTGATACTGGCCTTTCATCACCATGGAGCTTGTAACCAAAGTCAGCTTGCGACAACTGTCTAGATAGTGGGATCAAACTAATGCAAAACAGCAGAGGGGAGAGTGAATCTCCTTGAAAAATACCCCTGTTGATCTGAATACTTCTGGTTTCTACTGCTTCCTTTCTGCTCTGTATTAGTAACCTGGTACTCCACGACCTCATGCTAGCCTTACAAAATTCAATAAGTCTAGGATGAAATCGATAGATCTCCAGGGTCTTCAAAATCCAATCGTGTGGTACACAATCAAAGGCTTTTTGGTAGTCAATCCAAGCCATTCTCAAATTACGTTTTCGTTTCTTTACATCATTCAAGATGACTTTATTCAGTAGCAAGATTTCCTTACAGCCATAAGAACCTTTAAGACATCCTTTTTGTTCAACTGGCATTAGATGATTCTTCTCTAGATCTCTGTACATTTTGTCAGCTATGGCTGAAGTTATAACTTGGTACAGTACTGGCAGACAAGTGATTGGCCTGTAGTTCTTCGCCAAAGAGCTGTCTCCCTCTTTCGGTAGCAGATACGTGATGCCGTGAGTGAGCCATTCCGGGAGTTCCTTTGGATTTTCTAAAATTTTATTAATAGCCTTTGTTAGATGCGGATGTAATGCTGTTAATTTCTTAATCCAATCTGGATCTTATCAATCCCGGGGGATTTCCAGTTTTTCATGTTCTTAATTGCTTGGAAGAGATCCTCTTCCGAGAATTCGTGAACATCTGCTACTGTTTCCACAAGTTCATTTGCAGCATCAACTTCAGATTGAAGCCAAGATGCATCTTTGTTGTAGAATCTGCTCTTTTCCCAGATTCCTGCCCAAAATGCCTCGACATCATCTTTTGAAGGAGTGACAGCATTGCCATTCGGCTTCTGAGTCAGATTGCGATAGAATTTCTTCGCGTCTGTTTCAAACAACCGGTTCTGTACACGGAGATCTATTCTGCGTTTGTAACGTCTAATTCGTTGAGCCCATGCTTGGATTTTCTCTTTTAGCTTCTCAACTACCATTAGCCTGCTGGTGTCATTTTCAATTTGGTATTTTTTTCAACATTGAATATTTTTCGTTGAACTTTAGAGGTGTGCGTTGATTTAGAAGATGCCTCAGCTAAGAGTGATATTTTGCGCCGGGTGTCGGCTATCCGTTTCATAACTCTCTTCATCCATGGGGGTACAGAGCTGTTTACTATGTTTTGCTGTCGGCCGTCGGTGTTCTTCGCTGGTCCCAAAATTATCTGAGAAACTAGATATCCAGTTGCATATACGATGTGATTGATTTCAGTAATATCTAGATCTCTGCCTGGGGTCTCTACCACCTCATTTAAGACAGAATTCACTGTTTCTATCACTCTTTTAGCTTTGACATTTTCGTATATTCTCCTCAACGGTTCGCGAGATTCAAACGGAAGTTGACTAACTCTTTCTATCTCGCGCCGAAGGAGATTTCGCATCATATCCTTATTGTGTAATTCATTGCCAGATGAATTTTCACCACTGACGTGTGTTTCACTGGAATGAGATGAACCTTCCACGGGATCATTTTCAAGTTCTACATGTCCGTCATGTGGATAGTTCGAGCGAAGTACATACTCCGCATTTCTCTCAATGTCAGCAAGTTGTTCTGCTGTGAATTTTCCACTGCTGAGTATGTATCGTCGTTGACTGGCAAGCTTCTTTGATTCTAAGGTAGGTCTCATATCTGGGTTCCGCTCTCTCCATACCTTGAAAACGTCTATTTCTGAGCCCCCATTTTTCGCTTTTGCATAGTAAAAGCACCACATCACCTCCTTTAATTCATCCCGGGTCCATCTCTGACGATGGCTTCGAGCTACTGCTGGCTCTGGGTCCCTGGGACTAACATCCGTGGAAAGGGCAGACGTCGACAAGGTGACATTAGCTCGGTTTCTGAGGAGGTATGGGACATTGGTAGGACAAGGCACGTTAAGATTCATTACATTTCTTGTTCTATCCATTTTGCTAATTGGTTTGAATTGAAGATTCGCAGGATTCAAGTTCGAGTTCACAGATCACACTTAACCGTCAGGTTGTTTCCTGCCATCCGTTACTGCGACCCACAGTGGCCTCGGGGCATCACCCCGCTGGGCCCAGTAAGGGGTCCCTCCGATCGCCAGTCGGCATTACTAAACCGTACGGGATTTTCACTGACTGCTGAAGACAGCCTCCTTCTCTGGCTAATGCAAGGTTCGGGCCTCCACTCTAATCAGTGGCCTGGTGTGCCAACCCAGTTTCTCTTCTGTACCCTCCATGGGCCGATAACAGGAAGTCCAAAGGTTCATGACCCTTCCCTCTCTACTTACTTCCCACTCTCCTCAAAATGGAGTACTTCTTCGTCTGACCCCTCACCTTCAACCTATTCAGCAAGGGAGGCCCTACCGGTAGCTAGGCTACCACTGACATAGCTTTCAGGCTCATGGGGATGCTCAAGCTCCACCACCAACTGCAAGGTCGTGTACTCCCTAGGTGGAGTTGTTGTTGTTATTATTATTATTATTATTATTATTATTATTATTCTATGTTACTGAGAGACTGTGCATTTTTATGTTTTTGTAATTAGCTGCCACCGGGTTATATCCCATTGCAGTTTAAATAAATCTATCTGTCTATTTATTACATATATTCCTGAACATATTACTTCAGAGAAAACTGAATCATTTTATTGTAAAGCTGACTTCCCCATCAAATTCATAGCTCAAAGAATACCTCCACAGCTTCTCTACTTCCCAAACGCGCGTCCGTTCCCTGATAACATCTTTCCAAGTTTCCTCTTCATCTTACAAATCTACCACCCTTTTGCCCTTCAACAAAAGCCACTCTTCAATGTTCTAATTGGTCGGTCATTGTTTTACTGCCCATATCTAACACAATCGGTTTCTTTTTGCTCTCTGTTGAGTTTACTCATTTACCTTCCTATTGCCCATAAAAGGAAGCCCATTATGGGATCCTTCATATTCTCTTTAAATATAAGTTCATCGACTTATTGTTTCTGTCCGTTTTCTTTTAAATAAAACTATATTTAAAATTAATGGTTCATTTCTGTACTTGCTAACCATCTCCTTTTTTTGTTATATTTAATCACTAATAGAGCCCACCTCCTCTCTCTCTCTATGTCGAAATATTTCAATTTTAAATTGTGTAAATTAAAAAAATTTATTTCAGTCTAATTATTGGATTGAAAATTCTCTTAGCAGTAGCATCCTCCAGTAGTGTGATGAATTATTTTGGCTAATACTAATACTAAAATTTAACCTATATGAGGTAAAGAGTTGCTTCTTAGCTTCATTTCTGAAAGAGATTAATTCATGCAGAACTATTATTTGTAATTTAGTATCTCTATTTCAGGTACACGTAATAGACACTATATTCTTCATAAATGTGGGCCAAAAGAGTTTCATGGGAATGGAATATATGGCAGGTGGTGACCTGTCAGCATTTGTTCAAGAGGGAAGAGTGCTTCTAACGGAAGATCAGACAAAGTTGATTTTCTACCAGTTAGCTGATGCTGTTCTTTACCTCCATAGTATGGGTGTTTGTCACAGAGATCTAAAGGTGAGTCGTAAGTGTTAAATGTATTGTATGCAATATATGTATATATAATGTATATATATATATTTGTGTATATATATATATATATATATATATATATATATATATACACACACACACACACACACCAAATGCGAGAGGGCATTCAATATAAAGTAATTTTTGTACTCCCATTGTATAATGCTGTCATTGGATGGCTGCAAACAGTTGCATAATGATGGTCATTTCGATAGTTTTCATTATGATACAGATTCTTGACCAATCACAGAGTTGCTTACAAACCAATATTGTCACTTCATTAATCACTGACAATCTTTATAGTAAATGTTTCGTTCGAGTGTGTACATTGAAATTGCATTTAATATTATTTTATGCTTCTCATTCTTAATTTCTTTTATTAGTAGTGATTTTTACGTGAAATATTAGTTAAAATAAATTGGATTGTAATTTCACTTTGATCGTATTTGACTAGCGCAGTGGTAGTTATTGCAGAGAACATTTGAGTGACGTTAAGATCTCCACGCGGGTCATTTTGTGTTATTTGCTGCTGCCGTGTGGTTGTCCTCAAAAACCGGCCAATTATTTGGTTTAAAATATTTAATGAATGGTGGTTCTTTCTGGTGGTGTTGACATTTCAAGAAATGAAAGAAAATGCGATAATGGTGAGTCGGAATATTAATCCCAGCACTTTTGTAGTCCTTCGCAAGCGCTCTGGTAAAACAAAGCCATCTGTGCGTGTAGGGTAGAGAGGTGCCCGCTAGGTGGCCTTGGCCGAATCTTGAGTGTCAACTGCCAGGAAACGATTCAGTGGAGAAGTTTAACTTATAAAAGTTACCATAAGTCGTAGAAAAAGTACCGTATGAAACTCGATGCAATGGGTATTAATACACTCGTGTGAAGTTACGATACTCGCTCGTTCCTCGCTCGTATCGTAATTTCACACTCGTGTATTAATACCCATCATTACATCATCGTTTCATAATGTACTATTAATGCTTTAATGTTAGTTTAAATTAGAATTTGGCACCTTAGTAACAGGTGTAAATAAATGACCAGGACGTTGCTAGGGAGAACACCAATATTTTGACATGTCACGATATTTGGTGAGCGGGCACCTTACTAACAAAGATAAACAATTTCATGAGCCCGTGGTTATAGTGTAGCATCAGTCGAAAATGCGTGTGTAAGAGTAGAAATTTCGTCCAAGAGTGCACCTTGGTTATAAAAGTAAATAAATAATAAGAATCAGGAATCAGGAAAGGAATATCAAACAAAATTTTGTACAATGATTACGAGTTTTCCTGGATCGAAGAACGAAAAAATAATTAGTTGGAGCTCAGATTTCATAGCATGAGGATCATTTCTCAATTTAGGGAGTGCGTGCTCGAGTTCAGACTTGGTATATTTTTGCGATCGAAGGTAGAGACTTGTAAAAATTTCGGAGAGACAGTTCGGGACATTAACTTTTTTTCGCGAGTGAAAGTGGAACATAGAAACATTTTGGTGAAACCGTGCGCTGACTTGGATTATTTTCATTTCGATAGCGAGGAACTTGTAAGAAACTTATCAACTTTAATTAGTTTTCACCAGTGACGAAGGTGAAGCATTAGGCTAATGAACTTGTAAATATTTTGCCGAACAAGGCGAGGACTTTAATTATTTTACAAATGGATCGGGACGTGTAAACAACTGTAGAACTGTTTATTTGAACTCTGATTCTTTTCACCAATGCTGATGGTGATATGTCAGGCTAGTGCAAGCAGCTTCGGGCCCATGAATAATCGATTCAATTAGTTATACGTTGGTAGGCATCTGCATGGACGCATATGACTAGTGCATTATGTGAATGGGAGTGACTTCGTGGCGTGTCGGAAGATTCAAGATGGAAGGCATCAAGACTAGAACTGGTAACTGGTCGGTCGGAGGTGATGGTGTGGAGATACGCGGCGTGCGAGCGAAGCATCAAACGATACAAGGGGAAGAGAGCTCAGGTCAATGTTCGTACTAACAATTATTTTATTTTTCATGGTCATGGCCAAAGTCAATAATTTTTAAAAAGTGTTGTTTCGATTCAAATGAAAGCTTTGATTATAATAAATTCAAATTGTTCTAGTGCTAAAGAAAGTACAAAAAACTTGGTTATTATTGTGCAATTTAGCACGCCATTAAAATAACTTGTAGGTTTTGTCGTTTTCCGTATGGAAGCGAGCCGACAGGGAACAGATTGTGGTTGAACGATGAGGTAAGCCGAATTGTGCCCCTTGCATATTCGAACCCATGACAGTTAGAAGCACAACGTGTTAATAGAGAGATATTTGATTCGTTTCAATATATACTTACATTTTATACGTTTACGTTTATATATACTTACATTTCATCATTTACAAAGAATATTTATACAGGTTCAATTAATATAACCTGTATAAATATTCTGTACTTTGTAAACGATGAAACGTATAAATGATTCAATTAAAAGTGAAAATATGGTATCTTCATATTTAACCCGAACTTTGAACAGTCAGCCCCTGAACTGAATTATAGGCTTGATACTGAGAATTCTATGGAAACCGAATACTTGTATTTAAGGTGAGTTGTGAGGGTCCAGAAAATTTCAAAATGTCAGTCAAAACTTGACTCAAGAATACGTCATTTAATTATTTAAAAATGTATAAATTATTTATAAATATATTAATATTATTTATCAATATATTAATATTATTTATCAATATATTAATATTATTTATCAATATATTAATATTATTTATCAATATATTAATATTATTTATCAATATATTAGTATACATAAATATTCTTATTTATAAATTCAATCGTGAAGACTCACCACCTAAAGAAGTACTTAAATTACTGCTTCATCCAAAGAAACCGACGGCCAGTAACGCAAGAAACACGTCTATTGCAGCAATGTACTACACACTGGTTCGTAAAATATTAATATCTTTTGAAGTTACTGAGATCCCATTTTGATTATTTCTGGAATTATCATCATAACTCTAGTGCGTTTATAAATTCTTTAAAAAATTTAGCTCATCGAGTTTACAAAAATAATTGATTTTCAAAATTTAAATTTTTTAAAAAATTGAAAATTCACGAGATTAAATATTTTGCAAAATCTTAAAATTTAAACATGTTTTTAAGTTTCAAATGGAACTTGAACAGAATTTCTATAATTAGTGTATTCAATTCTGTGATATTTTTAAGTTAGATATGCGCGTCATTTTTAGCAAATTTCATTAAGCAATATTTCCGAAAATAATAAAGTTAGAAAAAATAATACACGTATTAACTTATTTGATACACATAAAAAATATAAAAAAATGGAAAATAATTAAAAATATGGTCAATTTTTTAAATTTTTTTGTGCGATTTGACGTGGAATGGTTCAAATGCTAGTTTTTGCATCACCAGGCTGAGTTGAATACGACAATACTATAATTACAGCCGCCTCAGTATTGTATTAGGCATTACCTTTACGTAAATTTAGCGTATTATAACGAACATTGCGCCATTAAGTGCAACCAAACTATCAATTGTGTACAAAATGTAATTAGACTAACTGTATCCACGCCAGTGAAGTGTGATTGATCAAGAATAAATCTGTTTTGTGTAATAACTTGTTTCTGTGGAATCGGAAACCTATCCTGTGCCATCCACCCTGCATGAATTATCAAAGGGTTTCGAGACTGCTGTGGTTGATGAATCAATCCAATAAGTCCACTAAACGTCAAAACAAATCGAGCCCGAACACCAGCTTTCATCTTTTACTGAACGATAATAGTTTTAAGTCGAAGGGAAGGGGAAAATTGGCTTTCATATAATTGAAAAGTTTCGCGACAAGCTACTTTAGCGCTAACTAGCACTTCGCCGCATTGCCCGATTCGCCGACACTATTGAGCGCATAATTTTGGTTCATATAATACAGCAAAAAATCGCCACATTTGGCATCACTGTCGCCATAAGAGACCACACTTCAACCTTAACCTCGGACGCGCCGTAGAAATCAGTGAATTCTCTTTTCGCAATACATGAGAGAAGAATGCTGTCTATTCTAGCTAGAAGAACCCTTTTCCCACACTTCAATCTATTCTAGTGCATTCCCGCGCCACCGCTCGGCTTTACTCTGCCTTGTCCTTACACCAAATCTCCAGGTGTACTTCACGATCTTTTTAACTAAGATAATTAAAATACCGGTACTACATGAATGTTATTTAATATGTATTAATAATAATGTTTTAATTTCATATCTCTTGTTAACTTAAAATATTTACGCATAGATGCAATTACAATAAAATTCTTACTTGCCTTTATAAATGTAGTGTATTAAAGAAAAATGGCTTTTTTTCATTCTCAAACTGTTCACCAGGGCCAGGTCTGAAAACATTTGCTAGTTGGCAAAAAAGGAATTACTCACATATATGCGTTTTATTATTATTACTATTATTATTATTATTATTATTATTAATATTTCAATAAAATATTCAATCAATATTATATATTGATTGAATATGTAAAATTGAATTGTAATATATATATATATATATATATATATATATATAATATTCAATAACAAAATATTGTCCTTGATTTGTTTCATTTCCGTTCTTTACTTTATATTTTCTTTAATGTTTTGCGTACTTTTTTTTAAGCCTGCCAACATTCTTTTGCAACATGCTCAGCCACGTACATTAATCAAAGTTACTGATTTGGGAATATCAAAATCAGAATTATTGCACAGTCCACCAAATACAGCAATTGGAACCGCATGTTATATGGCTCCTGAGACATTTCAGCAAGAATACACGAAAAAAGTTGATGTATGGAGCTTGGGAGTAATTTTGTATTTGAGGTAAGACAATGTGAATTATTAATAGAATTCTAGAACGTAATACTGAATATGTGTTTGTTCAGCCTGACAGGTGAATATGCCAGTATCAATAGAAATGACGTTCCCCTACCTGAGCTGGAAACAAACCTGCCTGTGACAAGACTTGTCAAGAGAATGCTTCAAATTTCACCAATTTACCGTGCAAACATACATGAAGTTATGAAGCACGAATGGTTACAGGTGAAGTAGTTTTTACACCACTGTACAATGGTTAGGATTATTCATCTGTAGATCTTAATAAAATTGGTGTATGAAGAAGTAATTTTAATTCATTTAAAATCCTTTTGGCATAGACACTTTTTTACTTATTTTTTATTTATTAACTGTTATTATATATATATATATATATATATTTTTTTTTTTTCACAACCACAAATAGATAAATCAGTAGGTTGTTAACTCGATTTGGTCAGAGTGTACTTTTACATTTTGCTTTAAGGATTAAGGCAGAGAGATATGGATGATTTTCCCTAAACCTCGTTAAGACTAACTTTCCCCTTGTTTTTGAAAGTTACACGTTTGAAAGTTCATTAACGTTGGAATAAAACGGTAGATTTGAATGGGAAAACAAAGAATCAAACAAATAAGGTCTAGAAGTAATAGGCTTCCGCGACCAGCGTCACGCTAATGATCTTGGCTGACCGAATGATGCCGTGTGGAAGGTTGTGGTGCCGACGTTTCGACCATCTTTTCGTGGTCTTCCGCAGGGTTGGTCTTCCAGACAGGGACCACCCGGACAGCGAAGATCGTTTGCGAATAAGGCCTTCCGTATAAGACAAAACAATATTTGAAAAAAGGAGCCTAATATGTCTAATATTACTTTTCAGTGAAAATAGCAATGAAATCCTTTTAGCTGTTCCTGAGATTACCCTGAGCAAATGTCTTAAAACAATTGAATTGGTATTTATATCATCTAAATAATCACATAAGCTTATAACTATTGATGTTACAGAATGGCATAAACTTTCTCAATGTAGTTGATTTCCTATTCTCGTCAGTTTGGGTTAGCTTTTCGTTTGGTCCCACCCTCTTCCTGCCTGTTTAACTATCGGCGCCTAAAAGACCTTGTCCTAGGTGGGCGGTTCAATGCTGTAGGAGATAATAGGAGGAGGAATTACATGTAGGTCGGCGCCGGGGCCTACCATTCGATGAGGCAACACTTCCGCGCTACTCGAACATGGCATAAGCCTTTCTCGGGCCTGTACCTTTTCATATTTGCTCATGGAAACCCTTGGTGTTTGTTGGATTGTTCTGGGATTTGGAATTCTGTTCCTGAATTTCACACATAGACTGTACACACTTTTCTCACACTCTATTAGGTCAAGATATAATGCAAGGATTAGCGAAGAGATGAGTTACACAATGGTCTCGGATTGTCGCTCAAGCCATGAACACAGCTTAAAACATTCATGCCTTACGGGGGCCTACAATGCTTCAATGTGCAGTACGGGTTCTAGCCTGAACAATGAGATAGAATGTGAAGCTATTTTCACTTTTAAAACTATAATTTACAAAGTGAAGAATGTTCGCAGGGGTCCAGTTATTTGCTATTATTCAATTTTGCTACATAAATTGTATTATTTTACATTTGTTTGTCGTATTTATATACATGTTAAATATATACATTAAACCTGGCGTTTTCCGGTTACAGTCGTCTTTTCGACAAATTAATGAATTCCATCTACATCGCCCCCCTCCCTGCCTTCCCTCTTCATCTTCCCCAATCTGCCGTACCTTTCGCCACACTGCCCAAAGCTACGTTGCTCCTTCCCAACGTCTTTACATTGTTTTGCCTCGCCAAGCCCACCTCCTGCCCGCCCCACCCTATCATGATCGCTACTCTTACAGTTGCTACTATTATCATTGTTACGGACAGCTTCAAACAAATGCTCATTTCGGTTTTCAGAAATGAACCCATTTTAGCACCTGCTGTGTTTGGCTCAAAGCCTGCTGACTGCAACATTTCAGGTCGGGAGGTTCTAAGATTCAAGTCTCGAGGTGGCGGATTTCCGATTCTAGCTTCTTAGCTGGATCGAATACAATCGCTGTCCGGAGGACAATTCTAGCGGTCGGCTACTCCGATCAGTAGTCTTCCATGTTTTTTGTAATCAATACCAAGCGAATGCCGGGGCAGACACTTAACAGACCACGGACCGCTTGCGACCTTTCCTTCCTCTTCTTTGCTCTATCCTCTCCATTTACACACACACACACACACACACATGCACATTACGTACACACATGTCGAGGGACCAGTCAGGAGCTTAAGAGCTTGTCCTAGGTGGGCGGTTCAAAGATGTAGGAGATAATAGGAGGGGGAATTCTCCGCAAACTTACATGTAGGTCGGCGCCGGGGCCATTCGATGGGGCAAGAACATCGCAACCTCCCGAGATAAAACATTCACACAGCCGGGGCTAATGACAATAGCAGTTCACGTGTCCGAAATGATGAATCAGTTAACTTTTTTGAATTTTACTGAATTTTTTCGTCGTATCGGCATATTCAAACAAAACTAAAAATCTGCCTATTCAAATTATTTTTGTTGAGGGCGAAAGAGATGGATATAGTTTTTACGAAATCTCTTGTAGACAAACTTTTTTCGAAGCTTAAATGGAAAAAAACAATTTGAAAGCTGAAATAAAATTGTAATTTTCTGCAAAAAGAAATATTCATCGTACTGCAAAAGAAAATAATTACCGGAACAAACCTTTTCCACCATGTAAACATTTTATTTATTAAGATTAATGTATTTGTTAGTGTATTTACTGCTCATCATAAGATGATAATTTTTAATTATCATCTTATCTTATATCTTTGAGAGAGAGAGAGAGAGAGAGAGAGCGTGTGTGTGTATTTATTTACGAGGGTAGGTGGAAATCTTCAAAAGACACAATGTGGCCCGTACCACATGATAGTGTGAGATTTGTACTCACTAAAACCACCTCCCTTCTCCTCTATTCTCCCCGCGGAACCGCCGTTAGGCATTACATCACGGGGAGTGGATCAGAGTGGCTTAGTCACAAGCCACTTCTCTTCCCCAGATCGTAGGAAGGATCCAAGGAGGATCAGTCGACTTCCCTTCTTTCCTTTCTATTCTCCTGAGCTCAGCTATTATGGTCTGGGCATATGCGCTCACCGCAGCCCAGTTGGTTTCTGAGGCAAGCATGCACCCGACCATAGCTTCGGGTTTACTCATAACATGCTGTCGCTGCAGGGACTAGAAGAACGCGGGCACTGGAAGAACACTTGCTCGGCGTCTTCGATAGCAGGTTCACATAGTGGGCAGAAGGGGGTATCCGCCTACTTGAACCTGTGGAGATATGCCAGAAAGCATCTATGTCCAGACAACAGCACAGACAGAGTCAGGCAGCAATTTACTTCGCCGTGCTTACGGTTGATCCACGGTGCAATGGAGGGAATCATGCGGTACGTCCATCTTCCTTTAATGGACTTGTTCCAGCGATCCTGTCATTCGAGCACTGTTGTCGAGCAGTCTGGGGGGTCAGTCACTCCTCTTCTTCGTGATATCGCCTCCGTCTCTACTGCGCCAAGATATCGACCGGAGGCATCCCCGCGATGACGCATACTGCATTGTTTGACACAGTGCGGAATGCACAAATTACCCGCACTGGTGATAACCTGTACATTGACGTCATCTTTTGGACATAGCTATTTGTTGACGTGGAGTTGGCCCATACTGGGGCTCCATAGAGCAAGATGGACCTGACAACCAAAGCCAGAAGCTTCCGTTTTTCCTGACAGGGCCCTATGTTGGGCATTAGCCTCGACAGTGCCGCATTAACTATCGCCGCTTTATTGCTGGCGTACTTCAAGTGGTCAGCAAATGTCAGAAGGGCGTCAATCATGAGACCAAAATATTTGAACGACGGCTATGATGTAACACGGCGGTCTTCAACTTTGAGAGTGATGGTTTCTTTCTTTTCCCTGCTAGTGACCAGAATAACCTCAGTCTTGTGCTCAGCTAACTGCAGCCCTGAGGACTTCAGCCACCAACTAACAATAGCGATCGCTTCGTTGCAAATGTACATAATTTCCTCAGTATATTTCGCAACGGCGACGATAGCAATGTCAAAACCAATGATATTGGTTCCTTCTGGGAGGGGAAACCGAAGGACCTCATTATATATCATATTCCACAATAGTGGGCCCAATACAGACCCTTGTGGGACACTAGCGGTGACATTGTGTACCCTCGGCCCATTAGCTGTATTGTAAATCAGGGCTCGATTACTCAGATACTCACCCACAATCTTCCTCAAGTACGTTGGCACCTTAAATCGGCGAAGAGCTTGGTGAATATTACTCCACCTGGCCGAATTGAATGCATTTTTAATGTCCAACGAAACGACGGCTGTTTTGGGCCTCCCTTCCATCTACTTCCTCCAATTGCTTGTCGCGCGGTGTTAATGACAAGCTGGACGGCGTCAACTGTCGAGCGGGCTCTGCGAAAACCATACTGATTTTCCGAAAGGCCTCCTCCTCTACAGCTTTCTCCAGTCTGGTACTAATAATTCTTTCCAAAACCTTGCCAGCTGTGTCAAGCATACACAGTGTCCGGTAAGACGATGGATCTTCGGGGGATTTATTCCCCTTAGGGAGGAGCACCAGACGCCGTTTCTTTCATCTTTCTGGATACACCCCTTCTCTCAAGCAAGAACAGAAGAGATCCACAAAGATGTCGGTGTGGGCGAGTATCGCAGTCTTGAGGGCAATATTGGGAATGTTATCCGGTTCGGGAGCCTTGTTGAAGAACGTAGGTGTCACATTCTTAACCTACTCATGACCGTCTTTTACGGCCTACCCCATAGGTCCTTTTCCACCTCGTCACACAGGTTTTTGGCGCATAAGAGCCATTCCACGTCAAATCGCACAAGAGTTGACACGACATTTTTTAAAATGTACGATATTTTTTTCTTAAATCTGGACATCAAAAAAAGAGACACGTATTTTTTTAATTGCCTGAAAATTGATTATTTGTGTTGTTATGGCTATATTAAATTTTGGAATTTACACGTACTTCACAAAATAAGATCAAATGTTGCTCCGAATGTACTGACTATAAGAATGTCTGGTTTGTTTCATTTAATACTTTGAAAAGTGTATTTTATTCCTCTGAAAATAAAATTTTCAAAAAATATTTTTTTCATTTTAAAAAATGTATTTTTTCAAAAAAAGTAAAATTTCTATATAAACTCGATGAGATAAAAATTTGAAAAAAATATAGGCGTGTTCCTTGTTCAATTTTCTATAAAATACAACAAGACAAAAAGTGGGCACTCCACACACAGAGTTCTGAAAAAATCAATTGTAAGTATGAGGGCACCCTCTGCCTCTGCTCATGCACTAACGAATTGTGTTCAGTCAGTCTTTGATACAAGTTTTGAAGAACTAAAAAAAGAATGGCCGACTGCCTCATTAGGGGTTCAAGAGTTATTAGTATTTTAGATGTTCATTCAGCCCCCAAAATGTATGACATTGTGTCATACATGTTTTTGTGGGTAACATCGTGGGTGACTTCCGGATCATCATGTTCTTATGGGTGAGAGTGAATTAATTTCTCTCTGTAAATTAATTTCTCAAAAAATAAATATTTCATTAAAAAATGTAATTAAAAAATGAATATTTCGATATGAACTCTCTCAGATAAAAATTTGAAAAAAATATAGGCGGATTTCTTGTTCAATTTTCTACAAAATACAACAAGAAAGTGGGCACTCAACATATACAGATAAACAAATCTACTGTAAGTATGCGGGCGCGTGGTTCGTGTCCCTGCACTGACGAATAGTTTTCGATCAGCCTTTGATACAAATGCCGACGAAAAATAAAACGAATGGCCGTCTGCCTGATTAGGGTTTCAAGAAACAATATTAACTCACATGTTCACTATTTCTCCACAAGGGATGGGTGACAGCAAAACGAATTCTACAACTGCTTTTCCACCTGACAGCGAGACGAATTTTACTGCATCCCTTTGCGTCCTAGGGATGGGGTGCCCTCCTGACCTTGCTCGTGAAATACAATCAACCACTTGTCAAGGGACATGTGTAAAATTTTCTCAACATCAGTCACAATACGCACCTTATAAAGACAAGAGTGCTAGTGTTTGTTCTGTGAATCGTGTACACTGTGCAACATAAATAGCGATCTCCTTATAATATACGACAGATGTTTCAATCCATTTAATCTTTCTGATCACGGTTTTTAGAAAAGAAAATCTCCAAGACGCGTAAACCACAATTGGCTGGTGGATACACAGGAGTCATTAAATTGTCAAATTTATGATTCATTTTGGAAGGGAATCGGCTTTCAAAACAGCCTTTTGTTAGTGAAGAGAGCGTCGAGATCAGTGGCTCTCGTGACATTAACAAAAGTAGCGGAACGTCCAGTGAATATAGTGAAGAGTGGAAATAAGGAAATAACAATTTAAGATCTTCAGATTGTTCGTCAAGTGTCTGAGAAATTAATAAAGAGAAGATAAACAAGAGTTTAATTTCAATAGGAGAAACCCTCGACCAGAAAAGAATATTGGAACAAAAACGGTATCCCCATAAGAAATTTCAGAAAGTAAAAAGTGCCAACACAGATAAAATTTTTCACATTGAAGGTCCTACAACGTCCATCGAAAAATCAGACAAAGTTGCTATTTAGAAACTTATCGATTCCTTTCACTCAACAGATGGCATGACGTTCAATATTAAAATTTTGACAATTTTTGAAAGTTGGATATACAATAAAATGTTTCTGCAACCGAACGCATGATAAAAGTGTGTAAAAAGTTGGCTAAAGAAAATGGAATTTTGTCCAGACCTGAAGTAAATTCGGTAAGGCATGAAAACTGTACATTGTGACGAAAGTTCAGGAATTCTATGGTAAGCGAGTACTTGTATTTAAAGTTAGTTGTGAGGGAACAGAAAATTTCAAAAATGTCAATCAAAACAAGAGTCAAGAATTCGTCATTTATGTATTTATAAATATATTCATAATATTTATATGTATTAATATACATAAATATTATTATTTATAAATTCAATCGTGAAGTCTTACCACCTCAAGAGTATTAAATTATTGCTTCATCCAAAGAAACCGACGGCCAGTAACGCAAGAAACGCGTCTATTGCAGCAATCTATTATACGCTTTTTCGTAAAATATTAATATCTTTTAAAGTTACTGAGATCCCACTTTGATTTTTCCTGGAGATATAATCAATACTCTAGTGTGTTTATAAATATTTTAAAAAAATTTTTAGCTCATCGAGTTTACAAAAATATTTAATTTTCAAAATTTCAATTTTTCAAAAATAATTGAAAATTTAGGATATTAAATATTTTGCAAAATCTTAAAAATTAAACATGTTTTTAAGTTTCGAATGGAATTTAAACGGAATTTCTATAATTAGTGTATTCAAGTATATGATATTTTTAAATTAGTGATGCGCGTCATTTTTAGGAAATTTCATTATACAATATTTCCGAAAATAATAAAGTTAGAAAAAAATAAAAATACACGTGTTAACGTATTTGAGCCATATAACAAATAGAAAAAATTAGAAAATAATCAAAAATATGAAGGTCAAATTTTGGTGTTTTTTGTGCGATTTGACGTGGAATGGCTCATAAGCGTTTGCTCTTGCGGATTTCTTTCTTCAACTGGCTTCGAGCGAGTTTGCATTGCTCTTGCAATTGAAGAAAGTTGTCTCTGCTACGAACTCTCTCGTATTGTCTTCTGGCTCGATGGCACTTCCGGCGTAATTGGGCAATTTCCTTATTCCACCAGTAAACTGGTAAGCGTCGAATGATTGCGCCCTGTCTAGACATAGCCATATCACAGGCTTTGGTTACTCATTTAATAACCTGCCCAGATTTGTCATCTGCGGTAACTGCTGGTAGTATCGTCTCCAAACATAGTCGGAAAACTTCTTCGTCAAAGGTTTTTGCTTTCCACCCACCTGGTTGATATTTCGGTGCAAAAGTATCCTCCGTTGATTTTTCATCTCGTACAAAAGGCCTGGTGGTCACTATGTGTGTAGTGTTCACTTACTCTCCAGGACACTCTCATTCGCAATAGGTTATCTGGCATGAACGTCAGGTCCACAACAGTTCCCACGCCCACTTTGCGGAAGGTGTATGTGTCTTCTGTGTTGGAGAGCTCTACATTCAGAAGGGAGAAGGATGCCAGGACCGCTCGACCTCGCTCATTAGTGGACGAACTACCCCACTCAACCGCCCAGGCATTGAAGTCTCCCGCTATCACCAAGGGGCTTCGTCGTCTTGCCTCAACACCAAGCGGTCGAGGAACTGCTCAAACTTGTCCATTGTCGCATTTGGTGAGGCATAATAGCTATAGATGTAAACACCGTTGATTTTTACCTAGACAAATCCAGATAAGGGTCTCGTCATTACTCGCTGGAATGTGTGTTTTCCACAGGTCCAGATTACCGCCTTGTTGTGGAAGTCAGATACCCACGCTGTATCATCACGGTTTCTATGCTGTTCGCATATTATTGCTAAATCAACCTCCCATTCCCTTACCGACTGTGCCAGGATATCCTGGGCGACTGCGCAATGGTTGAGATTAAGTCGTATAATCCTCATTTTCTGTCGGTTATTACTTTCAGCGCTATTTGGTGCGATGGACACCTGCTGCACCCAGTAGCATGTCTGCCTTGTTTCCCGTTTTCTTCACAAAGCAAGCACTTTGCGTAATTTGCACATGTCGTACCAAGGTGATCATCACCACCACAATTCATGCCCAAGGTGGACCAGTCGTGTGAGCTTTTGCATACTTTTCTGAGGTGTCCAAAATCCAAACATCTCTAACACCTCAGGGGGACCTTCTTCTCACACAGAGCGCAGTACACGCATCCTATTTTTACTTTACGGATGGCGAACAATTTGTTAGCCACCGTAACAGGAAGGCTCACTATTGCTATCTGCGTTCCACCGTAGGATGGTCTTAGAGATTTGACCACAGTAGCTGGGAGATCACTGGCTCGGGAAGTTTGTCCACCAGGCCCCTAAGCACTTCTTGTTTAGTTTTGACCTCATCCAGGTCCTCCACCTCAATGGTCGCGGTGTGAGTGAGCGCCCTCACATCGGCGTTCGATCCAAGCACCTTCCTTACAGAGGATTGGAAATCTGTTTGGCCTCCGGCAGACCGCTTCAGTTGCAGGAGATCGCCGCTAGCTGTCTTCCGGATGTGCGTGACATTCTCACCCATCTCCTTGAGGCTCAGCTTACATTTTTTTAAGGATGTCCGCGTACGCCAGCGCATCGTCCTTCTTCTTGATCATCAGGGCATCTGGTCTGGGTGGCCTTTTCCGCCTTTTAGAACGCTTACGTTTTCTCTTCTTATGAGTGATCACCTGCCACTCGGGCTCTTCTCGTGGCATTTCGGGAGAGGGGTTTTTGCCCGGATTTTATCTCCGTTTTTCGCAGTCTCTTCCTCACCTTAGGCACTTGGAACTCGGGGAAATCCGCGAAGGAATCACTTCTCGTTATGAGTACTCCCGCAGCCACCTTATCAGGCAACGTCTGAGTGCACTCTTCTTTCGCAGCAAGTTTGGCGCACTGAGAATCTGGGCTGAATGATCCTTTTTGCAGTGCTACCACCTCGTTAAAGTGCGTCTGAGTCGAATAAGCCAATCTCTTGATCTCACCATGCAAGGCTTAACAAGGATTATGGCAAGGCTTAACAAAGTTGAGAAGCTCGGTTATTTTCTTCTCAAGGCTACACAATGCCTATTGCTTCGCAAGATCATCACTTGTAGCAACGCAACAGATACTACAGCAGCCAAGTGGTTCGCTGCTGAAGTACTGCGGTCACTGGTTGACGACGCCTGGGAGCCCACTTGCTCACTCCCAGCAGACGCCGGTACTGGGGATCCAGGCCATTGCACCGTAGACTGAGATCTCAAAAGACCTTCCATGCTGTTTTTCTGACTGGGGTGTCCTTCCCCGCCTGTTGGTCCGTGAGAGGTATTTTAATTGCCTCTAGACCTCTATATCTAGAGATTCCTCCCCTGTCCGCCACTCAGGGACACGTCGCTTAACGGTTGTGTGGTGTGTGTGTATGTGTGTGTGTGTTTTATTCGAGCGTGTTGATTCCTCAAACAGCTAATTTCTCTTTAAAGTCTAGTTACTGACGTAAGGAGTTTCAAGAAACAAGCTATTGTATTTATTCTGTGAAAAATTCATAATGTGCATTTTAACTCTTTTTAAATGTGAATAATTTCATTTTCTCTTCCCTGTCAACATGTCAACAACATCAATATGGGTTCATTATGTGATATATTATGTTATTTTATTTAATGATGAATGTGAGGGCCTACCTGTGAGTACCTGAATTGTTTATTTTAAATCATTCAAAATTTTATCAAAACAATGTTTTCCCTGTTTTAGGATGAAAATGTGAAGAAAGAGGTGTCAGCTCTGAAAGCAGAGAGAGAAAAGAGCAGAAAGGAGAGTCAAAGTGGACCAATAAAGGTGAATTTTCCATCAGAAAATCTAAAACAAGCTGAAAATGAAGGTATGGGTGTGGCTATAAAAATCGGTTTAATTGTTGGTGGCATTGTTGTGATTGCACTTGCAATACTCTTTCGCTGACCATTCAACTACTACTCACAGTATTTAATCCAGCTTCATATCCAACTTTTTATATGAGTATTCGAGAAGGTAGAAGGGCTCAAAGAAAATTATTGTCTAAAATTTAATTATTATTTTTAAACAATACATTTATAGGAAGCTTCGTACTTTGTAAGAATGAGAAAGTGAGAAATGAGTTAATGGCGGAATTTATGATAGTGAGTAAGTTTTGTACTTTCACGATTATTGTTATATAAATGATAAAGTTGCCAATCAAAATTAAAGTGAAGAGACTGTTAAAATAATAGTACATTCACTATGTGTTATTAGTAGAAACAGGATTTCCTTGCAAATGCATGTTTTTATTTAAGCTACGTAGAGAATTTGTAAACATATGTTTCATGAAAAACCTGTTTAAAAAATGCATAATTTTTCCGTGCATGTTTGCATGTTTTGGTAGGTTTTTAGAAAAATTCATGCACAATGCATATTTGGACGTTTTTTTACATGAATACTGCATATTTAGATTTCTATCCAGCGTATTTAGTACTTTCGTATTTCTCTGCATTTTTGTGAATATTAAAACGTGCATATTTTTATAAATAGTGTATTGATCTCAGATCCTGATAGCATGCAGTTTTCCTCGGTGCTTATTGTTACACTATACATTTTAACCTTCCGGGTCACTACATAAATTTGCGACGTGATTACAAGTGCGGTGGGCAAAGATCGCGAAATGAATTATCAACGCCATATGATATGTCGCAAAGGATACGGGAGATACATAAAGCCAAAAATCAATATCCTTTGATAACTGATAATGGGAGACGAAAATAATCAAGAGTAGACTCTCAGTCTGCTTGCGTGCAACAGAGGATTAACACAATTTTTGCTGCAGAAATTATATAATTTGAAATACTGAAACTCAGAAAAAGATAAAACAATATCAATGAAATAGATATGCAACGAAACACACAAATTTAATTTTTATTGAAGTGAAAATAATTATTTGCGGGATACTATTAATAATCTTTTTAGCAGTTTGAGATTTTTCTGAGGTTCAAGCAGTTGTTTTGTAGAAATTGGCGTATTTTTTAAAATAATTATTATACCTGGTAGTACGCATATTTTTTCCCAACATTTTTCTTGACTTTCAGAATTTTACTTCTATTTTTTAATATTATTGAAAGAATGTAAATCATTGAGTATTTCATGTTTTTTCTTTTAATTGCGTTTGAGTGTACTTTTAGCATTGCTTTGTCTGTAAAACTAATATTTATATCAATAAGAGAAAGTATTACGACAAAACAAGTGCGTACTGAACCTGATTTCTATGACCGTATCTCAAATTTCATCTATATAATTTCTGCCCTGATAGTTTGAACCTGAACGTTAAGCTAAATACATTTTAGTAAAGTACACTTGTCTTAATTTAAATTGGACATTAATTTGCGTCAAAATTTGAGTAAAATTTGTTTGAAAACATGGTAATTTGTAGCAAAATTCTAATCATCTTCTTAAGAAATATATAGTTCTGTATAATGTGAATTTATTTATGCCGATTAAATGTTCTAAAAAATTTCAAGGGGTCAGCACCTTGCATCTACATCTTGTAGTGACAGTGCTATAGAAAGGAAAGAATGTCACACTTGGAGCACGCTTTTGTTACTGAGTCAACATTGTAGTAGGAAATCCAAGGTCTAAAATCTATAGGAATATACAAGACAGAACATCCTGGATCTATACACAGGAAGAAAAAATATCTTTCTTATCTTCAGAAATTAGAATCAGTAGGTCTTCCTCTAGTGGAGTCCTTAAAACTTGAAGACATTAAAATGCATAGAATTAATGTTTGGAGATGTGGGTAAGACTGCTACGGAGAAATTACATAAAGTGTTAAATTCAAATCGTGACTTGAAATTTCTCCAAAACGTGAAGAACAATGTTTGCGGTAAAAAATCTGAAAATGCAAAATTTGACCTTTCATTTCCTTAGATGCCGTCTTTGAAGCTTGCTCCAATTACGTCTTGTGATGTAAAATGTCATTTTCTGCATTCAAAAACATATTTTTAGACAAAAGAATGTATTTGACTTAGAAGAGTTTAGAAAAATTGTTAATTGTTCACTTTTACAAAAAGCAATATAACTAAAAATGTAAGTAAAACAAAATTTGATTGTGCATGTTTTGTCCATTTTGACCCTCCATAGTGCGTACTTAGCTATTTGATGGTAAATGTTTGCATGCACATTATATTATTATTTTCTCTGTATTATTTCCTATAGTTTTACATTTTTGTAATACATTTTGTATGTGCTATGTAAACTTTTGGAAAATAACAAATATGGATTTTTTATTTTATTTATTTATACCTAAACAGAATTCCCTAAATCTTTGCTTGTGACATCCTGTATTTGAGCAACTGGATAGAGAGATAATTTTTTGCTTATAATTACTGACGTTTTAAGGACATGTTATCCAAAATTATTTTTCGGAGCGGTTGACCTCATCAGCGATTAAAAAGTAATCGGTTCACATTAAAATAACTGTGCTAAATGGAACGAAATCTGGTGGTTCAGTAATTCGGTATCTTGTGTTCCAGAGACATAAGCGCATTTTTTCTTGACACCCCTAGTTCTTTTCAAGCGCTGCATAGCACATGCGGTTGAGAGACTTATTTTAGACTGAGAATGACTTGTAGCAATTCCAATGCTGCCAATCATTGTACCTTGTTCCTTCAAATTATCATGTTATAGTTATGTGAACGTGTGTGCAATAACATTTTGGGTTCACCCATATCAGAGGTTCTCCTTATGCCAAAATAAAATAGTTTTCTCTCGGTGAATACTTTTGTTATTTTAGACGTTCAGTTAAAACGAAAACACCGTGGACTCAAAATTTCAATATCTTCATTTAGTCTTAATATAATATTTTAAATACTTTTTGCTGGTTACAGATTTTGGGTTTCTCGCACTTCGTAAGAAGGAAAAGTGTTGTAATCGTTCGCCGGAAACGACGAATTTGCGGACGAAAAACCTAATGCCAGGACCCTGGTAACGAAAAAGTGGATAAATCGTGTTCCTATATATAGTAAATTACTTCTTCTAACACGTTATGTAGTCAGAATCCATTATGCGTCCCTCATACCGAAAAACCGATTGACAGGAGAACGTCAGTCGTTCGTCTATCGGTGTGTGCTCAACGCTGGCGCTTAAACCGTTCAGCCGATTTTCTCCAAAATTGATATTCTTGGATCGATTGGACTCGAGGATCTCTGGGTTTGAAAAGTATATTTTGATTTTTGAGGGTGTTCACATAATTTTCAAATTTTTCTTAAAAGTTTCTCCAAATTATTGGAAATAACTTTGCCCTCGGATAGCCTAAAATACGCTTTTAAGAGTAAAATGTAGGTCTCATTTTCGATGAAATTTCTCATTTTTTGAAATTGCAAATGCTCAATTTATTTTCGTCCTCCTACTACTACAGAATTAAAAGAGGTTTTAATTTCTAGCGACAGCTTACTCAGTATAGAGAAAATATTGTAATCCTGCGGAAAAAAGGCGAATTTTCGACAGAAAACATTAATTGCCCTGATAATGAAAAGTGAATAAATCATGTCTATGTATAAAGTAAATTATTTCCTCTAATACTTTATATAGTCGGAATCTATGTTTTATGGGTTCTTAATACTGAAAAATCGATTGTCAGAAAAACGTCTGTCCGTCTGTGTTCAACGCTAGCACCTAAACATAAACAGGATTTTCATAAGTAATATCACGAGAAGTGCTGTTCTAGCCGGTAAATTCACCACTCGCGTAGCGAGGAGTGAATTTACCGGCTAGAACAGCACTTCTCGTGATATTTAGTGTGACTATTTCACGAATAAACACATTACATGATTTGAAAGGATAATTTAAATCACAGGAATTACGAAAAAGGGACATATTACTCAAAATTACAACCGAAAAATGAAAACCTTTCATTCAGCTCCGACTTATCACTGTCTCCTGGAATAACTTTCAATCAAGTAACATTTGAATAACAGTTTAATGCAGAAAATGATTTCAAATATGTTTCAATTGTATGGTAATAAAACTTTCGGAAAACAATTATAACATGGCTACTGACAAGAACATTTATTAAAAGCACAATCATTAAAGTTGTAGGAAGTTGGTTTGCAAGTCTTGGTCTTCCATAGAAGTATTTGAAATGGAAGACGTAAAAGATGAATTAGCAGCGGAATTCGTCAATTTCGAATGGAGTGAACACACGTGTGTACTTATTAAAATATTTTCCTGAATAATTTTGGTTGTAACGTTCCACATAGTTTTTGATGGCATATTCTTTGTTCTCTTCACAATCTTATCTTCGCATATTAATTGCCTAAAACATGTGTAATTTCTTCATTTGAAATTTGTACTGTCTATTTGTATTTTCTGTCTTGACAAAATTCTTGAAATTTCTTTTACACACTTTTTCTGTTCATTTTGCTGTTTTTCGGCACTGAATTTTTAATAATATATTCTATTTCAGAGTTTTAAACATAACCAAAACGACACATTTTAAAATTATATTGCTGCACACAAGCTATTTTGGAGGTGAAACAATTGCTATCGTTATCTTAAAAAGGTAAACAAAGGTTTTACAGCGATAAAAAAGGTAAACAAGCTGATGGCGATAAACATCTGGGATTGGTTTAATTTGAATGTATCCTTGCTTACCATTGGCTACTTACGACGCGGAGAGACATGAGTGAAATAGTCACCAAAATTGATCCCAATTGATATGGCCGATGTTGCGGCCCCCGGAATTTCAAACAGGCATATTGATTTTGGGCGTTACTTTACGGTACATGAAGCCCCTGGAATATTTCCAAATTTTCAGAACAATGGTTCCAAACGTTTGAATTAAATTTTGACTTCCGATAGCGTAAAAGCACGCGTAAGAGAATAGTGCAGGTCTCATTAGTTGAAAAAACCCGATTTTTCGAAAATTGCAAAAATTCAACCTTTTTTCGGCGTCTTCCTACAATTACAATACGAAGATTATTTTTATTAATGTAATGTGTTAAGAAACAAAACGTAGGCAGTTTTACTTTCTCGCCTTACGAATACTTCGTAAGAAGAGAAATTATGTAATCGTGCGCCGGACAAAAGCGAATTTTCTCTTATAGCTGGGATCTGGCAATGAAAAAGTGGATAATACCTGTTGCTAAATTTAGAAAAAAAATCCTTATCTCGTGGTGTAGTCAAAATCCGTTTTATTGTTTCTTGATACTTCAAAATCGATTGACGGCAAAACGTCCGTCTGACCGTCTGTCCGTCTGTGGCCAACGCTAGCGTCTAAACAGTTCAGCCGATTTTCTTCCCCAATAGTTTTTACTGATGTCAAGGCTCCTGGAATTTGAAAACCGATATTTTAATTTTTGGGGGTACTTTACACAGGTCCGGATTTCTAATAGGCTGAGTAGGCTGCAGCCTAGAGCGGCAAGGTTTTAAGGGCGGTAGTTTCACAATTTATTCAAATTGAACCCGGATCTTCAATTACGCAAAACATAGTCATTAGCATTAAAGTATAAAAATATGTTTAAAAAAGTGATCTCTGATCTCCAAGAACTAATCAATTCAGCTCGAAACCCATTTTATTTTTCAGCAAATCTTGAAAGAGGGTCAATCCATTTTAAGTGGTCCAGAATTTAATAAATGAATGAAATACAAAATGAGCACTTTAAATAAGGCCATGTTCCAAAACTAGTAGTTTGTGCGTAAATTGCGCTTCAAATTTACAACAAAAAATGTTTCTCAAAAACCGCTTCAAATTTTTCTTTAAAATTTCTTCACTTATGTAATGCGGGACGATAAAAAATATGGACTTAGTTCTATTTCTGGAAAATACTTGGTTTTTTGAAAATTGCAAAAAAAATATTTTTAAAATTACAAAATTGTAGATAGCGATTTTTACCTCAGACTAAGTCTCTTTTTCAAAACTAGCTCTTTAAAAAGGTTAAGTAAAATTTTCTGAAAAACGAGTCGTTTTTGCGTAATCGCTTCAAATTTACAAAAAGTTCTCAAAAACTGCTCTAAATTTTTTCTTTAAATTTTCTCCACGTGTGTAATAAGGGACGGTAAATACATAAATAAATAAATAAACTAGTGGTGCTATGGAATGGCACAGACTTTCTCGCAGAAGTTATTTTTCTAATGTCGATCGTCGTATAAATAATTTGGATTAAGCCGTTCGCCGATGGCTTTCTTTGTCGGCCAAAAGACATGCTTTTTTCGTATGTTGACAATTACCGGTTTCCTAATGGTAGAACTTATACAATTACGTTTTGACTGATATATAAGTCTTCACACCGCAACTCCCTTCAATGGCTACGCTGGCTAAAGCGCTCTGGGTCTGAGCGCTTCACTTCGAAATATGCCGGGTTCGAATCCCAGTAAGGGATTTTAATTTGATGAATATGTAGTTGCAGAAAAAAACTATTGAAGAGTGTAGAAACATTATTGAAAATCATTTCTAATATTTCTACTCACTAATAGAATCTATGCAGTTAAATATACAGGACTTCTCTTTTTTCACAAATTGCATGTTTTAAACATTTTTTCAACTCTGTTATTCGATTTCTGAGATGTGTGTCATGTCATATCAATCGTTGCCTTGTGTACATCTGTATGAATCGATTTAAGTAAAATTATGAGTTCAACATTAAATTGAAATATATTTTAACCAGTACACATGCGATCAACATACATACCCCTAACGGTTCCGAAATTATTATTGCTTTCTCGCCTTACGAATACTTCGTAAGAACAGAAAGTTATGTAATCGTGCGCCGGAAAATGGGGAATTTACGTTTTGACTAATATATAAGTACTCATTCCGCATCTCACTCCAATGGTGAAGGCGGTTAAAGCGTATTGGGGCTCAGCGCTTAACTACGGAAGACGCCGGGTTCGAATCCCAGATAAGGATTTTAATTTCATGAATGTGTTGTTGCAGAAAAAACATTGAAGAGTGTAGTAACTTTTTTGAAAATCATTTGAAGTACTTCTCACGGATAGAACCAATGCAGATAAATATACCGGACTTGTCTGTGTTTTCTCAAATTGCATATTTTAAACAATGTTTCAACTCTGTTGTTCGCTTTCTGAAACGTATGTCATGTCAAATCAATCGTTTTTTGTATGAACCAATTTAAGTAAAATGATGAGTATTTCAACGTTAAATTGAAATACAATAGAAATGGAACGCATGCGATCAACTTATATATCCCTAATGTGGATAAAACCCTGATGCTAAATTTAGAAAAACTAGTGGTGCTATAGAATCGCAGACTTTATCGAAGATCTTAGTTTTCTAATCATTTCACGTCTCTTCTTTGATTTGTGAAGCGTATGTACCATCGTATCAATTGTTTCTTTATCATGTATTTACCATTTTATAGCTCGGTTGGATTCTTCTTAAGGCTTTGTTCGACCCGTACGGTGATAATGTGGCGTAGTGGAATAAGTGCCGGTTTGTTACTTTGAGGATCGGATTTCGGGTCTCGGAAAGGAAAAAGTTTGCTGGTAGAAAACATTTTTGCTGGTTTATGAAGTAGTGGAATAGCATTTTAGGCCATATAGAAGCAGTGCGAGAAAGTATGTGCGTTGGAAGCACCACTAGTTTTGATTTTAAATACATTCTCAGAAATTGCTTCAAATTTTCTATTTAAATATTTTTCACGTATATAGCAAAGAACGGTGAACAAAGTGGTGCTGGTCCCATTTTCGGTGCACTCTACATTGCCAAAAATTGAAAAAGAAATCGAAATGTTAATTCGAATTTCCCACGCTTCGTTTGAGGCACTGTTACACTGTGAATGTAATTTGAGAGGTGATTGGAGGCAAACACTCAAATCTTGACAAGAGAGATTACGTTTAATAGTATAAAATATATTTTAAATTGTGTTATTTGAGTTGAATGTGAGAACGAATGAGTAATTTTGTTTTGCATAGTAAGGTGCAGAAATGAGTGATTTGTGTAATGAGAAGTTTTGATGAGTATAACTATTATATTTCATTATTACATTTCTATTGCTTTTTGTTGCTAGTGGTATCAAGAATGCTGATTTGTTAAATGTGTCCAGGGGCCATACGAATTCGACCATGGTTGATATGACATTGCCACATTGATAACATAAGGCGTTAGGGATGGCCGCCACTGGTTCATTGTTAGAGCAAGCAAACTATATATATATATATATATATATATATATATATATATATATATATATATATATATATACAGGGTCTTTAGTTTATCTTGCAACTCATGTCTGAGAGCACTTGTTCGTGTTTTGGTAATTTGGCAACCGCGTCTCTTTTACACCTTTCAAGACAGCCGTGCCTGGCACGTCGGGACAGCAGAGGAGGCAACCGTCAGGTCATAAGCTGCAGCAAGTTTCCTGTTTCTTTGTTGATCCCATTCAAGAGTGTCGGCGGGCAGGTACACGGCTCTCATGCCGAAATCTTTTCACGCTGCACAGTGGGTGGGATGGGGTGGGCTGAGGCATTAGCGTTGAAACAAAACGTCTCTTTAAGCAATTCTGCCCAGTATGCTGAAGAAACAAAACTGTAATATTAATGTGGAGGGGAGTTATCGATTTATTTACAGCAACGTAACAATAATTATTTAAGTAAAGCCAGCTCAGAGAGAAATCGAAAAGATATCGTGAAATATTACCTTCATTTTATAAAAATAATAATAATGAATTATTATCTGCATATTAAGCAAATAAGAAAACATTAGTAACAGACAATAAACATACCTAGAAATGTTATGAGAGTAATTACCGCAGAGGCCAAAAGTTGAAAATCGAGGTGGAGCGTAGCGGAGCCGAGATTTTTAATTTGGACGAGGCAGTAATAATACTGTAACATTTTGTGGTATGTTCAGCATTTTATCGGTCAATCTCATGATTTATGCGAAAATTTATATTACTGCGATGTAAACATATGAATTCTGTTGTTGCGGCATGTTACTATGATATTGTGGGGTATTGCTTGCGATATATCTATTTAAACAATATACCGTGGTTTGAAAAAAGATGGATACAAATAATTCTCCTGAAGTTAAAGATAACTGAAGGAATGACGTTCGGTGAGGAAGTTGGCGCGTCGATTTCCAGTGGCGACACCTCAGATCGTCAGTAAATATGATTACCGAAGAATTTCATTTGATGGAATGCGTGGAAAATGAAATTAATTTACCTAAAACACATTTTAACTGCACTATTAATGAACAATAATTATCTCAAAAACTACTATGAGTTACTTTTATTCTGAATTATTTGAATCTGATTTGTTTTCTACACAGACTTGTTTCTTTCTTAATAAACATTTGACTTGCGATGAATCAATGGTTGTTTATTCACGTTGCCAAAGATGTGAAAACCCGATGCTATATTAAATTGCTTAACATACCGATAGGTACACGCCTGTAAAGTTGCATGTTAAAATGGGCTAAAGACGCATGTGACCGATAAAATTATTAAAAATACTAATAAAATGTAACTAAGTAGTACATTAATAATTATTGAAAATAATTAATAAAAAGTAATAAAATATAATTATCTTAAAATGACCAAAAACTGACAGTCGAGTAAATGCTCAAAGTGACCACCGTTTATGAAGAGACAGGCGTTTACTCTTTTCAATGTAGTGGCTGCAGTACGTTGAAGAGTAACAAGGACAGAATACGTGCTTTCCCTTTCTTCCAACTAAAATTAGACACATTCTCTCAGCCCGAAATCTGAGGGCACGCGACCGGGCTTCGCCTAAAGTGAAAGGGCGTCGAAGGTATTTCACGCGTTGCCAAATTGGCAAAATAAGAGTTGGTGTTTCCAGACCTGGGTTGCAAGATACGATAAAGACCCGGTATATATATATATATATATATATATATATATATATATATATATATATATATATATTAGGGTGTCCCTTATTTTCCGACTTTCAAATTTTTGACCGCTCACCCTCCAATTTTGTTCGAATGACCTTAAAACATGCCTATACAAAATTTTCTTGAGATCGGAGCATTCTAACCCGTGCCGACTTGAGCGCGAATTTGCATGACGGACATGTCCAGTGCTATCACCAACCTCTGAGTAAGGAGCCGAGCACAATACATGAATTTTAATCGATCGTGTCACTCGTGTTTTTAGGTCGCTAATCTAACATAATGTCATATGTAAATGTCATATGCAGTGCCGAAGAACGTGTGTCTTTAATAGGAGATAGTATTAATTAATATAAAACTCCAAATAACTGGAGCGCAATTTACCATGAAATAAACAAGTGCTTGAGATTTTATTTTATAACATATGGGAAGTAAAATGAACAGTTAGTGCAAGCGCTAAACTTGTGGCTCTTGAGTGCATGATGTTTTGGAATAAATCAAGAATTCCGACAAGAGCTTATCAGCATTGTTCGCAAATACGTATTAAATTGTACTATTCGGAGTGAAGAAAATTACAAAAAACGCAAGCAAATGTGAAGATATTTGGAAGCACCGTGGGTAGTTGAGAAATAATGTGAACAATCTATTTGATATTGCACATCCGAATGCTTTACAAATGATTACGTTGGAAGAAGACAGGATGTTTTTATTTCAGCAGAAAGAGCCAGGATGTAAAAGCTATCTTGTAGCACTAGACGAACATCTCGCGGATAGAGAAGAAATGGTGCAACGAAGATCAATAAAATAAGAAAAAAGATCATAAATTCTTTGCTGTGATACAACTGCAACAAACACTTGACATTTTGATGGAATATAGGTCTTTCTTGAAGAACATTTGGACAGGGCATCGTTCTTTCCGTACCGTCATCACATATACGAACTTATTTCACAATGTGTGTTTGAATGTAAAATACGTAATGTAGCAAGCAATCCTGACACAACTTTTTTTGCATTTTAAGGAAATCTAGAAAAGATTTAATACCATTAATTTTGAAAGTGGTAAGAGAATACGGGACTGTTATTTAATGAGTCCGAAATTGTAGAAATGTTGGACTTTTATGAAAATAACAAACTAAAGATACATTTTCCCGGGGTAATGCATCTAGCTAGATAGATGGCAAGAGATATTTAACATTTAAAACGTTTCTGCTAAGATCAGAATTTAAACTATCTTGTGTAATTAAAAATTCCTTAAATAATATCTCTCTGTTAATTGTAACTATTTATGTGAAACCGTGGCTTTAGGACAGTGGAGCTGCAAAAGATCCTTATCAAGATGATTTTTTTAAATGTCTAACCTCACTTGAAAGGATAGATTCCACAATTTCAAAAGTATTTAAAAATGTAGACACCGTATGTAGTATTTCTTAGAAGAAATGTCTATCGTAGCGCTTTCTGATGAAGTAGACGTTACAAATCAAAATCAAAATAGTAGTGAATTTAGCCTGAGTAAATCTACACATGGAAGAGTGTTATATTCCTTTTTGTGAAAAATTGGACGGAGAATAATGTGGCTCAACTGTAGCCCGATGACCGTTCTTTAATTTTTATTTCGAACAGGTCACTTCGGACAACGCAGGGATGCTGAGAATACAGTTCATCATGGAGGATCAGCATTACGCTGGAACCATTTTTACTTTCCAGGGTTGTTAGCCCTGGGTATGGAAGATGAATGATGATAGTGAGGGGTGAAAGGACACACACACATAGACATACACAAATACACCCCTACCCGAGGCGGGACTTAAACCCACGACCCTGCGGTGCGAGATCGCCTCGACACTACTGCTTTAAAGATTTCGGCCACGGAGCCGGCCAGTTCTTTAATTATTAATTCGTTAATATATAATATATCTCCTAATTTAATTTAATCTTAATTTCAATAAAAACAATAGCCGAATTTGTGTGAAACAAAAGCAGATAAGTTCTCTTGACTGAAGATGGATACTAGTTTTATTCAAAACTGTCCTTTGACCTGGTAATGGAACTCTTCATATTTAGAAGCTAAAAGGTTATTTATAAAGTTGAAAGCTGTAAATGACTGCGCTGAAACGCCTGTAGAATTAATGTAAGGTTTTCATGGACTACTGGACTACTTTTATGAGGAGCGAAAGAAATTTTTTGTTGTATTGTTCAAGAACATCGTTCACTACACGTATATTGCAAAAAAGAAACACTGAAAAAATGTTTCCACAAGAAATGTTAAAACCATAACACAGTCTAAAGAGTGAAAATAAATTAAAATGTAATATAAAATTATATTAAAAATGTATTAGTAGTTTTTCACTGACTTAACCCAACAAAACCAATAATCCCTAACATTCAAATTTCGCGCTCAAGTCGGCACGGGTTAATATCGACATATTGAGATGAAATTTTATTTTCGAGTAAATTTGACCAAATGGAAAATATTTAGAGGGTGAGCCCAAAAAAAATTGCAAAAAAATTTTTTCGGGCAATATAAGGGACACCCTAATATATATATATATATATATATATATATATATATATATATATATATATTCAATGTATTATCTAAAGAAGCTTTGCACATTCCTATCCGTATTCTATGTCATATTATTCACCTGGTTTCTACCAAGCTCGCCAGGTTGCGACACCTCTCGGACGCTTCCTCAGAACCTCAGCGGCGCTGCGTCACACCCGTGAATCACGTTCTGTTTCTCACGCTCTGCCTATACTGCGATTTTTGTAGGAAGAGCTCTCAAGGCCACTCAAATCCCATCTTCGCGATGGAATATGTCACGGCATTTCGTGTCATTCACAGTTGTTCCGCTTGATTTCGCACGATCGCGACCGTATGAAGCAGTGCTTGCGATCATGCGACTTCTACCGGCAAGACCGAGAAAAGACGCCAAATGCCGTGACATATTCCATCGCGAAGATGGGATTTGAGTGGCCTTGAGAGCTCTTCCTACAAAAATCGCAGTATAGCGCACACAAAGATCAGTTGGCCCAAGTTTGTCCTCGCAAACGGACGTGTCGTCCCTTTCCGCAACTCCACGCCACTCCTGCGAACTGCTACGCGTTGCTTCACAGCTATTGGTTCTCTACCTCGTATCACGATCCAAAGTGCCGAGTGGAAAAACTATATCTCAATTAACAATCAATTGGCTCATAAACGTGATCGCAGATGCAAGTGTTGTCCCGCTCCTCAATTTGTGTGCCGTTCCTTGCCGTTCCCGCTCCACGTGGTCTCGTAGCCATCCATTCTCCGTCTCACATCACAATTCAAGGTGGCGAACGGGAAGAACTATGAGATATAGTTCTTCCCGTTACTTGAGATAATGAGTAATCAGTTTATCACCTCCCCGCTGTGATTGCCTGCCCTCCGCGACCTCCCTGCATCGGCACGCGCCGCCTTCACGCCGTGCGTTGCAATGGCACGTAGTCTGCCCGCTGCGACTTCCAGGAGGTCACATCATCAGCATCGCACGTGGTATCCAGCTGGATCTCAGCAATCATTAGCCTGAAACGGGCCTGGGTTCGCCACCCGCCCGTGCTTAATCAGTATCAGCTACAAGGCTGTGTATTTCACCAGCAGGTGACATTTTGACCAATTTACAAATGTATTTGACTGTCCGCATCAGGGACATTGCAACCAATTCAATTGTGTCAACCCACAACAATTATCACGTGTGAATTGTATTTCTTTCTTCTTTAATCAATATGTGTATTAAATTATTCAGTCTCTCATTGTAACAACTACATTAAAAGTTACCAGTCCATGCAGTCCTGGGCCTGCACCAAATGCCCAGGTGGTTCTCCGAAATTAGAATTAAGAACTAGTTATAAGAAAATTTCATTTTAGGCCGAGCTCCAAGAGGAATATTTGGGTTTGGTTCAAAATATAATCACCAAAGTCCACTGTACTCGAACTACCTCAATCATTCATATTATAAAGCAATCATTTTGCTAATAGCTAAAATACGCATCGGGCATTGTTGACACATTTATGTAGAACGTGAATACACTGAATTCAACGGCGGAAAACTGTTTTCGGTTAAACGTTTGAATTAAAAAAGTAAAATATATGTATTTTTTGCGCTTCATTCGTTTAAGGATTTTTGAAATCCTAGTTGAAGTGTAAGACAGAAATTCTTACATGATATTACAGAAACATTAACAATATTGCGAGAAAGAATGTGCTGTTGAGCACCACTAGTGTTTTGTTTTGTTGCTGCCTGCCTTCTTGGTGTAGGCAATCCGTCGTACAGAGGCGTGATATCGCTTCAAAGTGAGGTTCATATTTGTTGCGATTTGTGTAGAAAGTCTTTCATGAAATATTTTGATTTTAAAATTGAAATGTAAAACTCAGAGTGTTTCTGAATTTCTTTCTACTTTCGATAAAAGTAAACAAAAGGAAATAACAAAGCGAAATTGAATGAGTTAACTTTAAATAATAATAGTAATCATCATCATTATTCACATTACTAGCGTTGCGTTCATTCTGTCGTTCCCTCGTATGTGAGAACCGGTGAACCAACGTCGACGATCTTGCTGTCATTTTTCATTTTTTGAATTTTTTGAGAATCGAAACTCCAATTTCTTCTTTACTTGCAAACTACGTCTTCACAAAATACAGAGTTCCTAGCGTACCTGTGCGAGAACTCTCGCATGTTAAACTCCACCCATTTCCTATCCATTTGTCTATCCTTTCCATTAAGGAGGAGAGGAACTTCTAATGTACTTACGGAAAATCAAACAAAATAACAATGCAATTGATGTTGGAAACAAATTTTCAATAAAAGTTTATTCAGCATTATAGAGAGATGTTCTTGGAACAATTCATACTTCTTTAAAACCAACATTTGAAGAAATTATTCAGTCTTCCTTGAGAGTTAGCTTTTCACTTTCCTTGATAGTCACAAAGATTTTTACTCTTGAGAAATCCAAGTAAAGTAGTGCGAAAATATCAGATCGGGGAAGTACAAACCTACTCTTTGCAATATTATTTAACTTTCCTTGATTTGTTATGAGGAACAGACGGAGAGTCAGGGTGCCAGCTTGCTGGGATGCGAAAATTGAAAAATTATTTTTATTCTAAAAAGTATTGGATTCTTTTCTGCGTTCTTAAGAACCTTAAGAAAATAAATTCCAAGCCAAAAAATAATCAAACTAATATTTTCACCTTTGGGCACTAAATATCATTTGTTACCATTAGAAAATATTTAGTAGGCTTACACTTCACTTCGGTACATGTTCAATGTTGTTTCAAACGACGTTTGCGTATTGAATATCTTAACAAACATACACCTTGAGTTTAATATCAAACGGAGTATTATTTACAATATGAGATTGCAGCTCGGCGTTGATGTACATACTTCCAGATACCGCCAACATTTAAATCGTGCGTTTGGACTGCGATCGTTGGCAGTTGTCGAGTGACTTGCGCTATTCTTTCTATAATTTTAAATTTAGTTGCTCATTAATTAATTCACGTAGTACTTAGGATAATGCGTTTTAATTTTTATTTTTTATTTATTTCAAGATATTTTACTTTTGCTATTTTAAAAGTTTGTTCTTTTGTGTTGTGCCATAGCACAAGTTTTCCCCTATTACCTCCGCGTACCCGTACGAGAACTCTCGCATGTTAGACCCCACACTCATCGCTATCCTTCTATTTCCATTCTAGAAAAGGAAAAGTAGTTAACGAAACGTGTTTATTTGTTTAAAAATCTATAAAGGTAACTTTCAATGTACTAACACAATTACAAATAAAAATAAAAACAATGCAAATGATGTTTAAAAGAAATTTTCAATAAATATTTATTCAATATTATGGAAAATTTTCTTGGAACAATTCCCAACACTTCCTTAAAGACAACATTTGAAGTAATTATTAAATATTCTTTCTCAGTTCGTTTTTAGCTTTTCGTAATAGTCACAAAAACTTAAGATTTTTACTTTTGAGAAAGCTACGTGTCTGAACCCGCTGACAAACATTTCATCGAATGATAACGAAAATATTGGTACATATGTAACACAAACACAGACTTCACTCTTCACTGCACACCCACATCCGTCCACAATTAAATGAAGCACTTACAGAGCACCGAAAAACGTTAATGGCCTTGATAGTACTGAAGCGCGGAACCGAAAATTTAATTGAATGTCGAGGAATATCTCATCTTATAGACTATGGTGGGAAAAACGTTTCTTTGAGACCTCAAAATTTTAGTTTTTAAAGCCCTAAAACGCTTGGTTTAAGAGTTATTTGACGAAAACTTTGGCAAGTGTCGCAGGTTGCGTTTGACTTGAATATTTAGATGCGTTTTTATAAACCATAGCCCGCTAGTATGCCTAACAGCCGCCGCACTTCGCCGATCCTTATGGAAGCCAGCGAACGGACGAAGTTTCACATTGTGGCCGCTGGAGCGCTGGTCGCCGACCATTCGCGAGACCTTCGGGCCGTTTTAATGCACAGGGAAATGCCCGCATTTCGGACGATTTTGGTCACTTACTGTGATATGAGGCATTGCAAATTCGTGTTGATGGTAATATTAAACGATACTGAAATTCTATTTCACTGTGCAGTTTGCTTAAAAGAAATTGTGGGGTGAATGCTTCAAATTAACCCTCAAATACATACCATGTGTGAAATATACTTGGTTAGTGAGCCAGTAGTGATTCTTCTTTACATATAAAATACAATATTTATTCTTAATTATTTCTGATCTTTACTTCTATATTTAGGTATTTAAAGAAAACTATAATGCACCTACTGTCTTTAAGGTTTTTAAAGACAATGGATGAAACGAAAAAAATAGAAAACTATTATTTTATCAGTTTTATACTATCTATTTTTATATTTTCAAACTGTATTTATTCTTTAATCTATATTACACGCTCAAAAAAGTAAAAATTCAAAATAGAAGTATTCGTGAAAAAATAATTGCTAAATAACTGGAAGAAACTAGTTCTAAAACGGACGACGGGCGCTGTTATAAATAAATGTTGACGCTGCTGTAAACAATACTCAAGAAAGTTCACACAAAAAAAGTACTCCAAATCACTATTGCCCTGGTAAAAACGTTCTCACCTAGAGATAGAGTCATAAAATTACTTTCGACCTGCGAAATCCATATTGGCGCTGTCATGGAGGTACAAGAAAAAACTAGAGATTTTCAATAAGAGCGATTAAAGTACAATGTAGACATTATTTCTAATTCTTTGCGTAGTCCGCTTCCAAATTCCACAATTATAGAACAATAAATCAAACATCAGAAATAAAAATCAACAAACATCTCCTGATATCCAATGACGTTTGTGAGAAAATGTGTCACTTTTTGATTGACAAGTGTTACAATACGAGAAATATCTAAAGCTGTCTTAAACGATCATTCCCAGTACATGGAGCCTGTATGTTTTTATTGAACGTAAACAAAAAATGTTTGTGCTGTTTGTGCTATTTGTGAGTGTTTTTTCAAGATTTGTATCGAATTTTGGAGAATAAACTGAATTGTTAGGTTTCCGAAGTAAGGGTTTCATATTTTATTAACGTTCAGAAACATCAAGAATGTATGTGAATATTTATTTATAATGTGAAAGTAATTAACATGGGTGATTATTAAATAAATAAACAAATCAGTCTCATCTTTAAATAACCCTGAAGGTTATTTGTAGTAGAACAATTTATTGTAACACAACTGTACCACAACTTCCAAGGTTTGTTGTGAAAAGAAACCTTCAAAAATATATTAAGCCAGCTTTGCAAAGAAACAGTTTCCTTGCATGTGACGAGAGCGTAGATTTAATAACGATCATTGACATAATTTGTGAACATTTTTTTTATCCGAGGTCGTGAAGAACATTGCTGCTGTTACTACAGAAGCAGTGGAGATGCCTAAATACTTGAATTCAAAGCCTGTAAATCGAAAAGTTCTGTGTTTGTAATGCATATCTCCGTCTATTTGCATGCAGCAGCAGATCGAGGAATGGTCGGCGTGCAGCGCGCCAGCGGTCAGTAGCGGAACTTTTAGCTATAACAAGGAGGTGGGCTGAGCGCCGAGGCTTTTAAAGCATACTAGCGGGCTATGTTTAAACAAATCCTTCATATTCTTAAAGTCAAAGTGCAATTTGTCAAGACTCCGTGAAATTCTCTTTCTTTAGAGATCTCATTTATAAAGATTGGTTGCGTGTGAGAGCCGCAACGGAAAGTTATACTACTGAAATAATACAGGAGACGATTGAGGTATGATACAGATTACAATAGTGGGTACCACCGTGTGCTTCATTCCAACCAACGCCACCAGGCTACGATGCCCCAACTATTTTGTCAGGAATTATCTCGAACTATAGTGCGATTTTTATAAAGCTGCCTCTTAAGGCCCCCTTTCACGATGGAATATATCACGGCATTTCGTGTCTTTCTCAGTCGTGCCGTGAAATATTCCATTGTGAAGACTGGCCTTGAGAGGCGGCTTTATAAAAATCGCACTATATATAGAAGAAATTATGCGAAATGATCGTTTCGCACTATTGCAGAGGTAAGTCAGAACATTGTTTCCATTCCATTTTTTCATGAATTTTTGGGAGCGCAATATAGACCATTATAAAGTTTGTATATTCAAAATTTAGGATTTTGTGGTCAAATTCTGAAATTAATAAAAAAATATGCGTTTTTCTATTAGTGTTGTGCTCGTCTTGGTATTCAAAAAGAGGTGAAGTTTCCATTGTGGTTCAAAAGGTAATAATATTATTTTATTTTTATTCTATACGCAGTAAAAAGTAAGAATAGGTGATGAAGTAGGCTTTATATACTTAAACAATGTAATTAAACTATTTGTTCCAGTTATAATTGAGAGTAGATTTTTCAAACCTCTTTTTGGGATAAAATTAGTTGGTACACATGTTAACTAAATACGATAGCCAGTAAGCTCTTCGTGTCTTACCTTTAGTATCCTTTAATAGTAGTTTTGCTTAACCTATTACAATTTTGTACTTAATCTTTTAGTCAACAGCTGTAGCCAATGCTCTAATACCACAAGAGACAAAGAGCCTTGAGTCTTTTACGCAATGGTCTCATCAAATGTACATTTTGAATCCACATAACAAACGTGAAATGAAAATAAATTTTTTTAATATAAATAATTTAATTAATAATAATTAATGTTTTCAAAACAGTCAATAATTGACTGAACTTGTGTACTCTCAATAACACGCGAAATTCATAAAATGAAGTTGCAGCCAGTGTCAGACGAAGAGAGAATATCGGTATTCACCTCTTGTGCCGCGCCGTGCTCGGCGCCCACATCCTCCACCCATGGATGAAAACTGGTTGCAGCACCAAATGCGCTATGTTGAAGCGTAGGGTCAAGGAGTAAATGCAGTAATCACGGAAGTAGTACCAAGAGCGTGACATGGTGTATTCCTGGGAGAGCACTAACGGCCGGAGAGAGTGCTCGTTGGGCACTGTTTGGTTTCAAAAAAGATTTCGTATTCATCGATGTTGCGACAATATCTTGAATATTGAATGTCATTAAGAGGAAAATGAATATTTCTAACAAATTACAATAATTTTCTCGATTATCTGTGGACTGTGCAACCGTGTAACCTAAAGCATGGGCCGCAATCGCTCTACATATTTTCTTATACATTACATCTTACAATTTCATTTGTAGAAAAATGTCGAAGTCTAAGTGCTTTTAAAGAGCGAGTGGGTTAATGTAATTATTTTGGAGGATTAAGAATGGTGAAAAGCTGCTACTTCTTCTATAAAATAATGAAAGGGAAAGTAACTCGTGCCAGATTTCACTCATTTAATAAGCGGGTCTCACCTAGTATGACCTAATGCCATAACTGCTTAGAATAATGTTGATTTCTTAGTTCTCAATAACTATAACATATTAGTGAATTGATAGTTTCCATAGTAACATAAGTAAATAAAGTGTATTATGTATTTTCAGTATAAAATTTGTTAAATGAATGGCGAGATTGCCATTCTGCCAAAGGTAAGTTTTACGAGTTATCAGTTTATTCACAGAGGTCAAATATCAAATGCGGTCATTCACAGGAGTTAAATTTTTACAGCTCAGAAAAATCCTTCGGGACTGACGGACGCTGTCCTTTACGAGAAGTCCAGCCGCCAGCTCCATCAGCGTGGCTGCCACTTCCAGCCAAATTCTTTGATGCCAAATCTTACAACGTTACATTCAACCTGAGCTGCTACCATCCCTGTGCTGTAGCCAAATACAATAGCGCTAATACGCTAATATTACACGAGGACACGTAAACATGGCTTATAGAGCTATATATATCTACAGAAACGTATAAAACAATATTGCTCACCATCTGTTACCAAGGGCCTAACTGGTCAAAGTCATATATAAATATTCAATAAAACTTGAAGGGATTGGGGACACAAATATTTACTAAAAGCGAGGGGCTGCTTGTTGTGGTGTGGCTTATTACTACCACAAGACGTATTTGAAAGAAATATGTTGATTTTTAGTGTGGATAAACGGGAACATATAGGATCTGGTAAACAGATGAACTCTTAGTATTAACCGTTAGAAGAATTCTTGAGAATTCTAACAATATAAATTTAAATAACGTGAGTTTTGTGGAATATACACGAATTAAAACAAAAACATTTATTAGCATGATGGTGTAGATTGAGGCATTTCAATGACTGACTCGACAAGATATTTCCAACTGTAAGAATTTAATATCGTAAAGCTTACAATACATCACTTTGTGTATGTTATTTGTAGAACAAAGATAATGTGATAATAGAATTTACTGAGAAAATGTTAACCTATTGTAGAAATCATAAGTTCGTTTATGGATGTTCTCTCTTTGTGGGAAAAGTTTAGAGTTGGGAAATTATTTTATTAAATTTTTAAATGAAATAATGAACAACAAACATTAATTAAAATATTTAATAAAAAAATCACAGTGTTTTATAGAGTAGAGAACTATACATGCAAAAAACTAAATCTTTTCACTGAAAAAGTATTCAGTCGGTTGGATTGTGTTCTTAGATTCCTTAAAAATGGTGTAAAGATTTGATAAGAAATGTGAGCATAATATTTCGACAGCCGTATTTAAAAAGAGGTTTTTCAAAACAGTCTTTAATTATCGCCTTAGTATTGAATAGTACAAGCAATGTGCGCAAGTTCAGTAAAATAGTTAAGATTATTTTTATATTCGTTAAAAAATAACGAATAATCCAAACAAAGAGTGAATATATCATACGTGGGTATATGTAACCATCACGCCGAAAACTCTGAAATGGGTGCACATGTGAATCTGAACGCGTTCGTGTGTAGATTTCGTTTTCCTCTTTGGCTCGAGGGATGGGTGCTCGGTGTATTGCGTGCGCCAGACATGTAGATATCTCCAGTAACGCCGAGGGGCGGACACCGCTACCTCCTGCCACTGTACTCGTATATTGAGTGAAAAGTAACAGATGTTACGTTTACCGGGCGCGTCAACTGAACTACGCAATTCTTTACAACTCTTCTGGACGAAATTCTCGGAACAGCTATATCAACGACCGGGCCGCCGAGCCGCGAGCCAGCTCTCAGAACGGTCGGCCTGGAGCTGCTTGAGCGGTGCCGTTTACACGAGGACAGCTAGGTAGCTTGCTGCTAGTTCGCAAGACAGCGACTGACCTCGACTGCCATGGAAGGGCGCATCGCTGTCTTATCTTCCGTGGCAACTGCAGAGGCATGCATGACGTCAGTCACTGCCTAGCTCAGAGCGACTAAAGGTGATGGGCCTCTTGGCGTGCCCTGGCCTAGCGCATATCTTCGGGTGATTGGTTGATGTTACCGGGCGCGTCAACTGTTATGGTCATTAAATGTAATGCATGTTTATCGCGGGAGTAGGCAGTGATCTTCATCTGATGGATGGCGAGATACGGCACCGACCTACACTTCTGCTTCCGCGGTCTCCCCCAGCAGGTATCTCCCATAAGCGAAGCATCGTCCCAGCCGGGCGAAGAGGCAAGCTCCCGACTGATTTTCCGACATGTGTAGTAGTGCTGTGCATGTAAATGCGTGTGTGTAAGTATGGTGAAGATAGGTGAATGTAAATAAGGTGTATGTAAGGTGAAGATGGGCTGTGACGCATAGTGCGCTAAAAAGAGTCTGCGAGAAGTGCGGCAACAACTATCCAGTGAGAAGGTGTGTTTTTATGAGATTCACAACTAGTTTGACAATGATTGGAAAAAAATATAAAACTTTAAATATTAAAATTTTTCAACTTCGGAAAACAATTGAAAAGGTGTTAGTAAGAGAAAATCAAAAAGCAAAAACTGTAGATAAATGTTAAAAAAATAACCTTATTTCAGTGAACAAGTCGTGAAATACTTCCTTTTACCTACTTGTCAGAAATATTGTTTAATATTCATTTCCATTTGATTTCTTCCATAAATAAGTTTTATGATAGTATATGTTTTATAATTATAATAAAGTCATGTTACTAGTTTCAGGGCGGAAATATCAATAAAAAGTATCAAAAATAGACAATCTTGCATAAAAGGGAAACCTCCCTAAACCGGAATTTTTTCTTGTCCCAATCGATTCCGGTTTAGACAGATTTTACTGTAATTTGTACACCAGAGCCTCCAGGGCGATATAAAGCGGGCAGTTCGTTGCTATCATTTTCAGCGGTCACTTGCACTTGCGACCTCAGGATCCTTCTCAATAACGTTGTCAGCAATTTGCCTTTTTGTTTCTTCACGAGGGTGCTAGGCAGTGGCGGCTGCTTCTAAAGAGCTCTAGGGCGGCGCCATCTCCAGAAAAACCAACTTCGGGAAAAGTTGCAGAAAGTATTACACTAGCAATAAATCGACCCGTTTAATTTCTGCATACCACCAGCACAATTTTTAATGACGAATTCAGTTTTAAGTGCCCGAATATGCGAAAGATAATTTTTTTGGAATGCCTAGCATCGCGGACCATCAGGAGCTCGTCCGTACCTGGTGCATGCGAGGTAATGGAAGCTTGAGGAAGAGTGGGGGTTCTGGGATTGAGTGGGGCCCGGTGCTCCTATTAGGGTTGTGTTCGGCCGAGACCGCGGCTATTAATAAGCTAAGAATACTGACCCTTTCATCTGATTTCATGTGCTACTGGTTTGTTTGCTGGAATTAAAAAAAAATGTCTTATTTTCGCGTGAGCACAATTATATCATCAGTTATGAACTTACAAGTTGTTAAGACAAGGATTACCCGATACGTGCAAGTCGAGGGTACTCTACATGCCATAGTTTTCCTCGGCCAACAAATATTTTGAAGATGTAAAATAATGTACTCTCTCAGTCTGAATCGGTGAAAAAATACTGATTGACAGTGACTGCCTCTGACAATCAGTGAATTGAACTGAACAAATGAGTGAAAATCGTGTCCACTTTTTGAATCACTGAAAATCATCATTGTTTGAAGTCAAATCTGTGAAAACAGAAACATGTGATCGACTGAACGATCAGTGAGCGATGGTAGCGCAGCACTTTTACCACTGACGACCAGTGAAATGCTGGCGGTCATTATGAAAAGTTTCGCATATTCGCTGATTGTCAGCGAAACTACACATTTCAACTGAAGATATCAGTGACTTCGGCTCTCACTGATTGAATCAGTGAAAATTTCACTGGTTCAGATTCAGAGAGTATGTGATTGTTCAAACATACACGCCGCCCCTCCTAATTCGCAACCCAGCGGCCGCCACTGGTGCAAGGGCAGAGCGCGCCTTTCTAAGCGTCGTCGCTAGTTTACATAAGAGTTGAAAGGCCCAGTAACGTCCTCCAGTAAACGGCCCTTTTGGGAAGTAGAGGATTCAGTTCCCTTCCCTACACATGTGGCGCAAGATACACCCTTTAGGCACGTTCATCGCTCAAATGAAGTCGCAGACTTCCGAGGCCAGAGTCAAGTGAATGATCTTGGCTGTCGGGTGAAACCGCGTCGACGTTTCGACCCTCTTTTTCCTGTTCTTCCTCAGGGCTGCTCTCTCATTCTGAATCAGTGAAAAACTGCTGATGGACAGTGACTATTCACTGATGGTGTCAGTTATAACCCTGCCACTGACAATCAGTGATTTGAACTGAACAAATCAGTGAAAATCGGGTCCACTTTTTGAATCAGTGAAACTTCACTGAATCAGTGAAATCTGTGAAAACGACAGCACGTGAACGACTGAACCATCAGTGAGCGATGGTGACGCGGCATTTTTACCACTGACGGCCAGTGAAATGCTGGCGGACATTATGAAAAGGTTCGCATATTCGCTGATTGTCAGCGAAACTACATATTTCGACTGACGATATCAGTGACTTCGGTTCTCACTGATTGAATTAGTGACAATTTCACTGATTCAGATTCAGATAGTGGTCTGCCCTGTGGAAGACCACGAAAAGCCGGTCGAAACGTCGGCAACACAGCCTTCGACGCGGCGTCACCCGGACAGCCCAACATCGTTCACGTTCATTGCTCGTCCCGGGCGCGGGCCGGTGCGGGGTCGCCCCCGCCCGGCGGCAGCCCTTGGCCACGCGCACGCGGTACACGCGCCGGCTGCCGTCCAGGCAGCGCAGCTCCACGCGACGCCGCTTGCCACGCCGCCTCCACGCAGCGCCGGCCCGCGGCCCCGCCCCCGCGCCCGCGCGCGCCGCCGCCTCCGGGCACACGGCCTCCAGCAGCGCGCGCGTCGACGCGCAGCCGCCGCCGTCCCACAGGAAGCGCTTGGAGCGCAGCGCGCGGCACTCCGCGCCCGCCGCCGCCGCGTCGCCCGACAGCCACCCCGGCGCCGCGGACGCCCCAGCTGCAAAACGGAGAGCCGGCAATTTAGGGGCTGCTCTGGGAACAACTCTCGGAAGAACAACTTGGGGAGCGCGAGTGTTTTCTTTTAAGTCCTATTCGCAGCAGTGTTTGATGAACGACATGCTGTGGAATATTGTGGTGGGTACATTTGTACCCCAAGTAGCAAAATCAACATTAATATTAGATACTATATTATTATTATTATTATTATTATAGTTATATTTTAATTCTCATATCGTTAAAATGAATAAGAGTCATGAGTACAACGTCCAATGCAATTCTCCGCCAAGCAGCTAACACACCCAATAAACGGCTGCAGCGACGCCCTGCGCAGCAGTCCACCTTCAGTACACATAGGAATTCCAGAGTCGCAAAGTGTTTTACAAGGCTCTACTGCGTCACCCACTCATTCCGCTCATCTCACTGCTACGTGCTCGCTTCTGGAAAGTCAGGTACCCAAACCCTACTTCACTACTCCGCTTATCTCAGGAACTCTGAAGTACGACGAGGTTACCAGTCGTACGTTATCATCGAAGAATTTAAAATGGCGTCCGCTTTTAGGGTCTCTGCTCGAACAGTGCAGGTGGCTTCGGATCTACTGCAAGGTCTAGCAGTAAGCCGGCATCGTGTCGCGACTACACCACTCTGCGAACTCCAAGGAGGACCTTTAACCCTGCGCCATTCCCACGTTCCAAAACTTACGCACGCTCATTGCTCGTTCCCACGCTCCAAAACTTACGCACATTAACTGTAAATACCTCTTTCAATTTGAAGTGCTTTACCTTCATCTTACGTCCTCTTTCTGTCTGCGCTTAAGGATTACGATACCGACCATCAACCTTAACGGAGAATGACCGATATAAATTCAATGTTATTAATATCTGGAAATGCCCTACAATCACGCTGAATAATATGTGACAGCTGTCGTTGCATCAATGCGACAAAAATATGATTGACGTGTCGTTTTCCCATCGCTGCATAACTATCTTAAAATTACCAACAAGGCAAGCAGTTTCAGATGCGCGTGTACCAAGACGCTGGCACAATTGACCAATTAATCAGAACTTAACAGAGTCATTTTTCCAATTTTGACACCACAAACACCACCACACACGCCTGTGGAACTGCCATCTAAGCAATATTGCCACCAAAACGAGTGTAATAACACAATGGAATAAATTGGTGATCCGGTCAGTTATTTGGCGGGTAACCAATAACGATATCGTCAGCCAAAGCTGAAAACCACATAAAGTAATTGTAAACAAAGCTATGTTAATTGTAAACAAAAAATGTACGTTTTCAATTAATTTTAATTAAAGAAATATACATATTCGAGTATTTCTATCAAATAACTATTAGTATTAAAAATAACTATAGTGGAAACCATACTTCTATTTCATACTAAATTTGAAACGCGCCTCCCTCCGTCCGTCCGTCCGTCCGTCCGCCCTTCTGACCTCGTGACTTTCCTCCCAACGGACCGACTGTACACCCGTCTGTAAACAATTACAAGTGGCTAAATCGTAGGGAGGATTTTCACAAGAATTGATATTTCCCGATCGATTTGACTCATATCGCAGCCCCTTGAATTTAAAAGATTTTTTTTTTAATTTTGGAGGGAACTTCACATGAAGTCCCAAAAACATTTTCAAATTTCCCTAAAACATATTCCAAACTTTCTGCAATTTTCTCCAATAGAGCAAAGTATACTTTTCAAAGTGGCGTAAATCCATTTTCTTTGAATTATCTGAATTTTTGAAAATTGCAAAAGTTACAAATAATGCGAGAAAATGTATGCTGGGGTAGTAGACTATTATTTGTTTTAAAAAGTAGATTGCCTATTAGTTTTTGGAAGTTTTTTTCAAGTTTTTCAGTATCTGGTAGACTGACTTTCAAAAGAATTGGCTGATTAACTTTATACAGAATTTTCATCTCTTGGCTTGGAAATTTGAAATTTTGTCTCGTTATACAGTCATTGAAATATCAGTGTGTATTTTATTGTATTTGCTCTAATCCCTTTCTCTGTTGAAAGAAAAGTTCAATTCTGTTGAATCAATGGAAAAAATATAATTTTGATCATTAAAATTGATGCTTGTTCCTTTATCATTCGTGTCAAGACCATGGATTGCTATAGTTACGCCTCTATACCTCACCGCTAACCCTCTCAGTCTTCTCTATACCCGAACGAGTCACGGCTCTGTGAAGGCCACCGTCCCAAAAGGTGACTGTTAATAAAGGAATAATGCCTACTAATAAAGGAAATGCCTGTTTAATTGAAAATCACATGCCAAAATGTAATTTTATTCTAAAATTACTATCAAAATATTTTAAAAAATGAAACAAAACAAAGTTCTATTAAAAAATCAAAGATAATTAAATTTCTCGAAAATTAACAAAGTAACAAACAGTATTTCTACAGCATATTTCTTGCCCCATGATACCGATTTGTTTAGCGAAAATTGAATTTCTATATTGTGAACCGTTTAGAAATTATTATTAGACCCATAACTGGTGGGACACTCGGAACGTAAAGAAAAAGATACATCTTATTCATATTGGCATTGCATTAATGTAAAATGAACTGGCACTTTTTTAAACTTGAAAATGTCTCAAACACGTTTACGGGGAAGAGTAGGGAGTGAACATTACAGAGTCAAGTATCTGACCGTTCCAAACACTGAGATTTTCAAGAGATCGCTACTGAATGAATATCGAAGTTTGGATAAACTAATAAAAATAGATCAATTGAAAATTGGTGTTTTTTAAACAAAGAATCTATGCAGACAGAGGTATGTTAATTACCCGTTCAGTTACATAAAGAATTTGATACTGTAGTTTAAGAATTATAGGAAAAATAAAAAATCTTATCTTTGACCTCTGGGAATACAACGAACATTTTTTGGACGTTTTATCAGCCTTCCATGAACCTTACTGTAGATTTCGACCATGAATCAGTGCCTCAGGGACTTCGCTGATTAAACTACAGAGTGCAACGACGTCGTAAAGGGGCGGTTCACTTTGTTCTGCTCCTTTACGAGCGCCTAGATGGAGCCACAATCGGCGGCTTCCTGCCCCCAATACGCATCTTGCCAATTTTGTTCCCTCAAACATTAGTCACTAATCGATGTAGTTATGATTGAACATGTGCCTTCATGTATTGTTTGTTAATACTTTATCTATACATGCATTTTGAATTAAAATCCGTGGATTCTGAAATTCAAACTTCTAAAGTAACTTAAAAATTGTCAAATTAACCGGTAAGTTACAAATCATTTAAAAATTAATTTGACTAATTAGTAAGCAGCAATTATGACCTTTATAACGGCCGAGTGTTATTTCTTTCAAAATTAATATCTTGTTGTTTAAATATTGGCTAATCGGAAATTAGAAATAAAATGTTTTATCTTTCTGGAAGACATGTATCAGAAACAAAGTCGCTAAGCAAGGAAAAACAAGCATTCACAATGACAGCTTACAAACCAGCTACTCTAAAATGTCATAGTTTATAAAGATTCGCCATTAGTTTGGTATCAGTTAAGTAAGTTTGTAGGTTTGAATCTGTCCTCCTGAATATGGCATTTAATCGAGAGTCAAGCGTGTTTGATGAAGCATCTCTGAATAAAAAAAAGTGTAAATTTCATTCTGTGAAACAGTTGGCATAACCTTAAACATCTATATATTTGATGGAATATATTTTACTTCAGTCTCTCGAATCTACCATTTAACAGACTCTTAATACAATGAAATCACACTTCCGCCTTCTTTCATATATGAAAATACAAGAAACTTTCGATTTTCCGAACTTGGGGTGGGACCCCAGTTTGGATATGAAGAACTCTCAAAACAAACATTTGTAAAAAGTAAGTTATTGTCAGGGTTGTTGTTCGTGGAAGAGGTGGGGTAAAACTGTATGTATTTATGAAAATAGAATGAAATGTAGTGAATAGTGTGGCTATAGCAGTAGCTATAGTAGTACTTTTAAACCATTGTCTTCCCTGAACAATCTACCTACATAAGTGATTAAAATTATATATACAATATTTTAATACTATTGACAAATGATAATATGTTAAGAACGCGTTTTAATATTTAAGATTTTAAACCCCGACTTACTTAATTACATTCAAACCATTTCTCCACAAACATTGAAATATTCATTATATAATTGGGACGAAATAAATGTTGTAAAATTGGTGATTTTCATAGATTATTTGTATATTTATGTATTTATAAAGATTCACAATTTTATAAATATAATGAATATTAAGTAGCTTGTAACAGAATTCCTTAGCCATATTCAGTATTTTAAAAAAAGGGGGTTTCTTTAGTTTTATAAAGAGGCCCTGTCCGAAACATTTTCTGATGCTTTCCATGCACGCTATGTTCGCATACATTGTTTCCATTCCTTGGACGGGCTTACCTGGAGCGGCGTGGGTGCCGAGCCTGTGCAGCGTGCAGATCACGAGGAGTGCCAGCAACAGCAGGGGCCGCCGCCACGCCGCCATCGCGGCGCTGCGCCGAGCCGTTCTGCCGGGCGCTTCTCACCAACGCCCTCTGCAGCCACAGGCCTACGCTTGCATGGCGATCACGTGACGTGACGTCACAGAGGGTAGCTGAGGATCTGGCGAGCTGGCAGCAGTAGTTTTCGTTTGTTTCTGCAGTTCTCGCCGATTTATCGTTTAATATCCTTAAGTGCAGTTCTTGCAATTCTTATGGCTTGGACTGATTAATTATTTCGTGATTCCAGACGTGTCAACTGCTACTTGCCCCGTTAGTGTTGTGCATGTTTTTTATCATGGGAGGTGGTGGTGTGGTCCCACCTCACTGGTTGGTGAGATCCATTGTCGACCTACAGGTATCCTTGTGGGGTATTCCACATCCAGGAATCTCTCCAGTCGGGACAAGCTCTAAGCTCGCAATTGGAGATACCTGGTTTGGGAAAACTGCAAGATGGGTGTAGGTCGGCGCCGGATCTTACCATCCAGCTGGGGAAGATCACCGCCACCTCCAGGGGAACAACTTCACTTACGGGACTAATGAACGTGGCATTGACGTGCCCGGAATCACCAATCAATCACTAACCAAGAACTTTGCTCTATCCGAAGAGAACATAGCAAAAATCTTGGTGCAATTTTTGAGAAATTTGTGAAAAGATTCTTTTAAGATTTCATATAAAGTACCCCCCCTCCGCCGAAGAACAACAAAAAAATTTTCGTTTCAATTTCGCAGGGGTTCTGGTGCGTCCAGATCAATGGAGATTTATCAATTCTGGAGAAAATAATCTAAGCCGTTTAGGCTCCAGCGTTGCACACACACGAACAGAGAGACATTTTGCTGTCAGATAATTTTTCGGTGTCAAGTTCCTACAATACTTGAATTCTAAGTACGATAAGGAAATAATTTACTACAATTAGGAACAAGATTTATCCACATTTCGGTGTAAGGGCCACAATACGAGTTACTCTGTCGAAAAATCGCTGTTTTGTCTCAACATTAAAATACAAGTATTTTATCTTTACTACATAAGTACTAAGCGAGAAAGTAAAACTTATGGTGCTACAAAATGGCACAGACTTTCCTCTTCCCAGCTGATATCTGGTGCCTAAAACACCTACCAGTTCCTTCTGCCGCCCCTATCACTCCTCTGGACATTCCCTGGGAAGAATACCTTCGCGCTCCCCGAATATCGCGTAGTAGGTTTTGTCTCGACACTGTACCGGTACATACTTGCCCGTACTATACCTTACGGTACCATTGTTCTCGATGTAGGTATCAAGTTTCTAAATTATGCAGTTTCCTGTCATGCCAAGAAATCATCCTCTTTCTCTTATACTACGTTTATTACTTTGTATACACTAAATCATATGAGAAAGTTCGAGTGTGATAGGATAAAATTCTGGATTAAATTTTGTTTATGAATTTTTTAATTGTCCCAATAGCACTAAAACAAACGTACAAATTGCACAAAATCTTGAAAAACTGGGTATAACATTTAATGATTTAATTTTCAAGAACAAATTTGTTTGAAACAAAATGCCTATCTTTAAAAGTGTTGTTGCAGTATACTTCAAATTGAAAGTTCAAATTATTGTAATTCTAATTTTTGAAAATTCAGAAATGTTAACTGGATATGTGCCATTTTAAGCCCATACTTTCACTATTGCAAAAAGTGTACAGAAAAATGTTTGAGGTTCTTGAGCCATTTTTGTTAAAATTTTGAAAATTCGTTCGGGTTTTATGTCACGTATTCCCCAAATTAAAAGATTAATTTTAAACGTGCAGGGCTTTGTTGAGCCAGATACATTCTGGAATACTCATTTTTAGGAAAATTTAACCTATATTTCAGGTGCTAGCTTGTGTTGTTCACCAACAAAAGACAGAAGTTTTGGAAATAACAAAGCACTTATTTCGGTATCAGAGCCTCAATATCTGCATTGAAATTTAAAAACAAACAACAACTCCGCATCGATTATTCACAGCATTAAATAAATACCTCTATGCTTGGTATAATATCCACAATTTTGACGTAAGTATGCGTAAATAAAATTTTATGTAAGAAATACAGGAATTATACATAAATGTGTACCATTAATTAATATTTATGTATAATTAATAATTAGCCGCTTTCGGTGAAGGATACACTGTGATGTTATTAACAATAAAAAGGTGGCTTACCAATGTGTTCAGTTTGCTTCATCTGACAAGTTTCTTATATCTGCTTCCCTTACCACAAAGAACCATAAAATTGTTTCTGAAAATAAGATAAGATAAATTTATTTACACCGCAATTGGGTATAACCCGGTGGCAGCTAATTTCAAATAAGGTAATATAACTAACATGCAAATTAAACAACGATAAATAATAAAAATAATAGAATAATAAGGGTAAAACAAAAATACAAATAATAATAATAACAATAATCTAAAAACTGACTGATTCATAAAATATTAAGTTACATTAAGAAAAAGAAAACTTCTATAATCTAACTCCACACTGAATATTTGTAAAATTAAGACGCACACTGCACGGACACTGCATTACACTTCACATCACTTCACTTAACTTCACTATAATCCTTTTATTTTATTTTTTATTTTATTTACATAAAAAACAGTTAAAACCTGCGTGTGACGAGCTATGGGGAGAAGTGAATTTTGTGCACGTTTTCATAATTCTGTGGTCTCCATCCTAAACCATATTCTAGTCGAATTTTGAATACAGAAAAGAGATTTTTTTCGAGTTTTGTTGACAAAATATTCGCTTCTATATAATAAAATATATTTTCAAAGGTAAATTAGCTATAAATTCCTGCCCTGAACCCTCATGTTCTTCATGAAAGAATATTACTTTTTGCCGCGATAATATGAAAAACGATAATTTGAATAACTATATTTCCCACTGAAATTCAAAAGACGTGCACAAACAGTGAAGTTACATTTATCCTTAAATCGCTTTTTTCGTTTCTTCTCTGCTCAGCACTGCACGACACCTCACTTCACAATACAACACATGTGCATCGCTATATGTCCTACTATTGTTACTTAACTCCCTTATTTACTTAGTAATACCGTAAATTAACTTCCTAAACTGTTGAACGCTTCGAGGAAAGGGTCCAAATGTTAGTGCAGGGAATCTATTCAATTCCGTTATCGTTCGATTTGCGAAAGAAAATTTCCCGTCATCCGTTCTCTGCAGTCTTAAATTTATTTTGTGCCTGTGATTCCCTATACTGAGGTATGTTGGAATACTTAACCGCCGATTAATTTCTTTCCAGGCTGGATGGCCGCTATAAGCTTTATACAATGCACAGAGTCTTGCTACTGTGGCGTCATTCAGGTTGCAATAATACACAGAAGAGAGTGGGTTAACTTATTGCTGGGTTCTTAATAATTAAATCCACCACCGAATAAACCTTATGTACAATCATTAATTAACGAAATAAATCGACCCCACTATTAGGAGTTATAAAGATTCTACGGCTACCATTCCATTATCGGACGAACAAGTGATAAATAGGCAACTTCCTTCGTGTTTGTCGTACTCTTTTTTGAGATGCGCATTACAAAGTGAAGAGATCTCCAGACTTTCCCTACAACAACTTGACTTTTCAAGCATAATTTACTGTCGAAATGGATTCCTAGGTACTTGCACGAGGAAACTCTCGGAATTATGTCACTATTTAAGTGGTAATTTGCTTTTCTGTAATTATGTAATAAAAGTGATAGATTTGCTTTTAGAGCTATTTATGGTCATTTCATTATTTTCCGCCCAAATATTTAACGCATCAAGATCCCGTTGCAGAATTTCCTCATCTTCTTTCAAATTCATACTACGATATATTATGCAAACGTCTGCAGATAGCCGAACATTTGAGATTAAGTGCGCTGGCAGATCATTGACGAACGCTACAAATAGAAGAGGACCAATGACACTCCCGTACGGTATTCCCGACGTATCGCGTGCCCCGGAAGATAACTCCATAACTCCATCCGCCCAATTCGGACTTTCTGTTTTGTGTCTCGCAGAAACTCGCCAATCCACGCCACTACCCTGCAATTGATGGCTGAATTTATTAATCTCTGTATAAGCCGATCTTGTGGAACGACATCAAAATCTATAACTACTGCGTCTACTCTTCCGCCCGCATCAATTTCGTTCGCTAAATCCTGAAATAGAGTGACTACCTGACTTTCGCACGAGTAACCCACCCCTGAACCCATGTAGGCCATCATAGAGCCATTTTTACTTTCCCGTGTACTATACGTGTGGGGAAAGTTATGTAATGCGCGAAAAAACCGCGGATTTTCGGCAGAAAACTCTTATTACAGTGCGTCAAGTGATCTCTCATTTCACAACGTGTTATTTACAATACTCTGTTTAAAATATCGTGTCCCTTCAAGAAGGTAAGGTACTTACTACATAACATAAGTGCATAGTAAGGCGAGAAAACAAATGATTTTATTTCAGCTTAAGTACTACCTTCAAGACTTCATGAATTGGCTGTTTATGATGCTTTGATTTTGCGGTTTTTTCATCTCATTCCTGGCTGATAGGAAGAGGTTATTTTCGCGTTAATAGCATGAAGAGGCTAAAGTGGTCGCGCTTGTTTTTTCAGTTCATATAGATAGCTTATTTACAAGAGCAAAGCCTTTCTAAACTAATATAAAGAGCCTATGCATTTTCTCATTCGATTAATGAATCCTTAGATAACGAGGATATTTTCATATCTTGGAAGAATTTTAACAGATATTCACTAGGTAATTTTAAGAAATACTGATAAGATCAAGTTATCAGAAATGATTTTCATATTTGTGTTGATTCTAAGAACTTTTGAATACGGAATATTGCAAATCTTTTGCGCAACATACATAACAATATCTTACCGTGATAAGAAATGGTACTCCCCAGGTGGATGTCCTGATATTCACAATCACGTTTTCCCCTTCATGATTATCGGGCTTGAGTTCAACGTACACTTGAAAGAAATGTTCATGAAGAAATCTAGGTGTAAAATACATCACTGCTGTAGAGACACCGACAGTCACTATTGTAGATCTGGATATTTTCAGGAAGCTAGTTCCAACCTGAGTAGATTTTATATTTAACCGACACCTCACATTTTTACTCGCGAATTTAGAGGAAAATAACTAGTTGTATTTGCACGAATATTTCGCACTTTGTAAATCATTGTTTACATAGTATACTAGTGGTGCTACAGAATGAAACAGACTATCTCACACTAGTTAGTTTGGTTATCTTTATAGACTAGGCTAGCTTTCTGGTATTGCCCCACCATCTTCTCAGATGCTACCTATCGGGACCAAAACGAACATTTTTCACGTTTTCTCAATTTTTCAGTTCCCTGAAAATAGAATTAAAGTATGTCTTTAAGAAAATTACAGAAGAGTAAAACAGTCTTATACGCAAATTTTCATCGAAAATTTTTTAATCAATCTTGAAAAGATGTTGTTTGAGCTATTTTGGAAATGCGAAATTGTGTGTTCATTTTCACAGAAACGTTTTGAGTTTTCGAGAAAGTTCGTCAAAATAAATTGAGGCACTTGTATTAACAAATGCTATAATGCATGAATATAAAAATGATCGCAATGTAAATATTAACGAAGTGGGAGATACTTAAAAACATTTGTATAATTTTGAAATATATTTATTCATGTTTTCGTAATCAAGGCCTGGCAATGAATTTTTATCTGCCGAAAATCCGCCGTTTTTTTGCGCAGCAAAACATTGCGTTCCCTATACTACGTATATTACTCCGTATATACTTGTGTATACGGGAAAGTAAAAATATTTCTACTCCATATATTTAAGTAGAATGAGAAATGTAAGGTATATTTATTTTTATAAAATAATAAAACTATGTATTTTTATACAAGAACTTCTTAATGATATATATTCCTATGTTAAAAATATAATTCATCTCTTAAAAAGTGGTGCTACAGAATGGCACAGACTTTCCCGTATTAGTTTTCTATTTCCTTTGGTTTCGGCTAGCTATTCGGACTTGACACATACTCTTGACAGCTGCCATCTGTCTCCACCCAAACTACATTTTTTTTAATTTTTAGGTTTCTTAATAGTAGAACGGAAATATTATTTTAAGAATATTAAACAGCACAAAAAACTCGTCCTAAATGACAATTTTCTTTTAAAAATTTGTAGCCGTTTTTAAGAAAATGCGTTTCAGGGCTATTGTAAATGCAAAAATTGAAGTTCATTTTCACAGGAATCTTTAGTGATTTAGAAAAACGTAATTAGAAGTCATATGAAGCACTGTAACTCACAAATACAATAGTGTTTACAAATTACCGGAAATATGCATATTAACGGTGTGAGAGATCATTAAAAAAATTACATTTGTGTAATTTCTGAAACAAAAACCCAAAGTGAACTTCACGTCATATTAAAGAGTGCAATTTGCACTATCTGTTCGAAAAGTTTGAAGAAAAAATTTGGAGCTATTTTCGAGAAAATGGCGTTTGAGCGTTTCTGAAAATGCGGAATTGTGAGCTATTTTTCAGAGAAAACTATTGAGTTTTCGAGAAACTTTACAGGACATTATTTAAAGCACGTGTACTCATATATGTAATAATGTGAACAAATCGCCGATAGTGTAAATATTAACGACGTGAGAGACAACTAAAAAAATTAATTTTTGTAATTTTTGAGAAAACAAAACAATAGAGCAATATGACGTTTATGTCACCTCATAGAGTACATTGGACCATATCTCTACCGAAAGTTTTAAGAAAAAAATTGGAGCCGTTTTTGAAACAATCTTGTTTTTGTATTTTTTTAAAATTGCTCATATTGCACGCAATATTCCGTGGAAACTACTAATATTTTCCAAAAACTGTTCTACACAACCTTAATGAAAAAAATCTCTATGGAGAAAAAATGTAATTTGAAGAAAAAATATCTATCCTTAACTTCGTAGTTGTAGGACGAGGACGAAAAAATTCAAACTTTTGCAATTTTCGAAAATCCAGAGTTAACCGTGAAATTATGACCTATGCCACCTTTATAAGCGTATTTTGCTCTATTCTTACAAGAAATTTAAAGAAAACTTTTAGAGCCGTTTTTGAAAAAAATTGAAAACGTCCGGGGGCCTCCATGTAAAGTATCCCTAAATTTTAAAGAATCTTTTTCAAAATCGCAATGCTTTGACTCGAACCAGATCGACAGTGGTTTCTTCAATTTGAAAAAAATCGGACTTATGGTTTAGGCGCTAGTAGTGTTCACAGACGGACGGACGTTTTGCTTTCAATTGTTTTTCGGTATCAATTACCCACAAAAGAGGGATGGATACACCACTTGTTGGGGGATTTTTTAATTAATTTACCAACTGTATTTATCCACTTTTTCGTTATCAGGGCCCGGCAGTTAATGTTTTTCTGCCGAAGATTCGCCGTTTTTCCGCGCAGCATTACATAACTTTCCCTATACTACATATATTATTTCGTATATACGTACATATACGGGAAAGTAAAAATTAACAGAATATATCATAATGGCGTTAAAGTCATTTGTTCAGTGCGTATAGCATTGTACTTATAAAAAAGACAGGAATGTGTTTGAATGGCGAATTCTGTTTTTATTTCGTGTAGTGTTCTGTTTCATTAAATCGTTCAGTTATTTGTATACAGGAGTGACGTGAATTAAGTTAACAAGTTTCTGTAAATTAGCAATTCTCGCTTGCCGACGGTCAGCTCTGTTATAACAGAAGAATTTTTTTGGTAAATCTCCTATCATGAATATAAGAAGTTAAAACAATTATTCCACTCTTAAAGTTTGGAAATGAAGATTCTACCAATTCGAAAATTTCGTTTTATTCAATTTACAATATGAAATCTGACTGTTGTATTATTTAATTTTAATATATATTTTCTTTGCTTTTGTAGAGGATATGAGAATTAATATAGGTCCGTTTGGAAAATCCCTCCCGGATAGCTTATTGGTCAGCGTGCTCGCTTTCTGTGACGCGACCCCGAGATCTATTCCCAGTCGTGCAAGATACGAGTATGAGTTTTTCTCGCAAAGTCCCAGTACATGTTGCTGAGTGACGATGAGAAAACCCACTTCTCAGGCTGAGAAGACCAAAATACGGTACGAAGACCAGAATACGATCTTTGTGCTAGTCACACGTACTCTCTTCACCCACGGCTTCGAGTCTGGGACGCTTCTGGTTGGTCATGGCCCGCACGCGGACTGTAGCGCGAAGTGCTGACAGATATTAGGGGAAAATCCGTCAAAAAACTTCTCTATAAGTCTGTCATGAGCCAGGTATTTAGTGACGTACCGCCACTCTGGAGCAATTTTTACAACCTATATTTTTAAATTACACGCCAGTTGCTCTGGACGCAGTGTCCGCGGACTCTAGTGCGAGCAAGTAACGTCTTGACAGGCGTTGTTGAGGAGTTAGAAGGAGATTTATAATGGGGTATTTTGTGTAAATTTATTAATATGTATACATTTCTTTCTCTGGTGTTTTTGTGTTGGCTGAGTATTGTAATATATTTATTTATGGAAGAAAATATATTTTTATTTAAATTTCGGAATTTCTTTTAAAAGTTTGAGCAATGCCACAGATGTATACCGAGGTAAGTCACTGATACTTCGTAATTCATTTACATTGCTTATTCATCAGTTCGTCGGAATTCAGAAGGTGATAATGTTAAGGTAAAAGGGGACCTAAGTTCTAAGTAGATTAAACATCAATTATTCGAAATAAAAAATACCTTAATGAATTTCTGATACAAAAAAAACTTCTTACACATATAAGTAGAAATTACTTTTACGAATACACAGTGCAATCAAAATCCACGTTTTGTAGGTTTTTGATAGTGAAAACGTTTTCCTCAAACACCCTGCCCTCGTAAAGAAATCTGCTCTTCAAAATCAAATGTCTAAAGAATATCAAGTATCGTATATTTTCTGAATAAATTCTGTGGTTGCAGCAGATATTTTGTGGTAATCCATGATAAAGTTCCAAGGATAATGAGGTAGCAACACAATAGCAGATTAACATTTTTTAATATGTAGAGAATTTAGTCATACACATGTTTCGGGAATGTTTTTCCCATCATCAGTGAAACTGTAATACAGAAAATTCAGTTCACAAGTTAGGATATGGAAAATTACATAAGTAAATAAATCTATTTAGCTTAAAAACTATTTAATTATAATACTTACCCAAGTAACACAGATTTAACACCCATAAGTAAATGTTAGATTAGTGCTTCGTCCAAGGATGCATCCGATCCATCTTGTGCATCGCACATGGTACGGGGACAGACTAAGGGAAAGGGAGGGAGGAAGAAAATAAGAAACTAGTCAATAAGTTTAAGATGAGGCTGTATTTAAATTGGGATTGTTCATTAATTATATTAGGATTTTGGTACAATTTTAAAATTTCAAAATTTTCTAAAATATTCAATTTACGACCTTTGTTTTTAATACATTTGGAAGCGTCATGGTTATTTCATACAAACGCAAAATAAACATTCGACCAATAAATGAACACATTAGTAAAAGAGCACATTACTTCGCCTACAAACTTCAAACTTTGTTGTGCAATACGGGTACGTATTAAATCAATATTCCTACAGATAAATGTAGACCATCGAACTTTCACGGTGGACGGGGAAAAACATATTTAAAGGTGAAGTTCAATATATGATAGCGCTTTGAAATCCACATTTATCTAAAGACGATAAGACAGATTGCAATAATAAAGCGAGAAGAAAGTGAAGGAGTTGTCTTGTTGCACGTACTGAAATGCTCATTCGTGTTCTTATTCCTGTCAAGCACAATGGCAAACAGTGGTGAGAATTGGGGCTATCTTCTCAATGTTCCGGTGGGATCCGGCGGAGTAGGTATGTAGTACTTTTATTAATTACATTTTTTAAAGATTCTGTAATTCATATTCTCGTTGCACTTAGGCACTGAAGATTAAAACTTAGGAGATGAATTGAAGAGCTTATTTTCAAAGTGACGTATCTCCCTAAAACAATTTTTCAGAAGGAAAAGTATTCATATTCAGCTTTAAAGTTCAGGATATGATTCAACGGCCTTTTGGGAGAAGAGCAATATTTGATAGCACGATGAAGAGGTGTCTTAAGAATATATTGATACTTAGACTAGAAAAAAAAGCAATGGAGGTACGACGTATTTGGGAAACATGCTCTTCAATTTTCCTCCCCTTCTCTTACACATGATTTGTGTGGCAATTCCGGTCCATCTTTTAATCATTATTGCCTACACACTTCCAGTAAATAGTCAAATCACGACACTAATAACTCCTGGAGTCCTCTTCACATGACTGGCAATGTAATCTACATCAGTGGCGGCTGCTCTTTGAGGACTCTGGAGCGGCGCCCCCCAATAAAATTAATAAACACGAAAGGTTTCAGAATTTAACAAACACGAATTTTTAAATAACAAAAATATTGGTATGAGCTTTATATCGCATGTATCAGAAAAATTAATGTGTTTAGTATGAATGTATTTTCATGGGCTGCACCAAGGGTCAATGTTCTCACACAGAATGTAGACTATCGGACTCAGAGGTCCGTCCCAGCCGTTGCCCATTCCCTTTACGGAGGACGAGGCGTAGTGGGGGAAGTGGGCTCCGGGTGGGGGTGCATTGGAAGGGTGCTTTGGCGGCGACAGAGTCCGAAGAGATTTTCCGCAAACGTAATGTTGTTGTGTGCAGACAGAGTGCGTTAGCATATGCGATTTAAGTCATTGCGAGCAATAACGCCAAAATCACGTGTGTTGAGTTGAATAGTTGTGAATATGAGACCACGTGAACACTTTTAACTGATGGTAGTCAGAATCTCAGTATTGAAACAAAAATTGAATTAAAGAAATTAGAGCCGCCAAGACTTAACTTAAAAATTACGCAGATTCAAAATGCCTGCAAAAGCAAAAGTGTATACACGAGAAAATTTAATTCCTCTCTGTACAAATACGCAGAGTGGCTATGTGGTTGTGACATAGTATTTTTTTTTGTTATACGTGCCTTGTTATGAATGTTAGTGATCGTGCATGGACAAAGGATGGTACGGATGACATTAAACACCTTGCCCAAAAAGAGAAATACAAATTGAGTGAACAACACATGAACAGTACAATAGAATTCACCATGCTAGGCAAAATTGATATAAGGTGTCAGCTAGATTCAGCTTATGATGAGAATTAAGAAAATTAATGAAGATGCTTCCAAGAATCGTTACAATTTTAGTAAACTGATAGACTATATTAAATTTTGCGGGAAGTTTGAAGTTCCACCAAGGAGGAATGAAACAGATGGATCAGACGACCCTGGTATTTTTTGTGGTTTAGTTAATTTGATAGCAGAGTTGGACTCCACGTTAAAGAAAATATTGAGAAAACAAATAATCATGGTTCTTGGGGCCGCCCCCCCCCACCTCGCAAAGCACCGGCCGGCACTGATCTACATCCGTATCCCCATACAGCGTTTGAGTAACTGCTAGTGTGCGTATGTGCAACTGCATGTGTGTGTGTGTGTGTGTGTGTGTGTGTGTGTATGCGTGGAGTTCCGTCATTCATAGCTAGACCACTTCCTGCGCACCAATCGAATCATATGAGGAGTCATTCGACGCGTCTCAGTCTTCTGATGGCGAACTGATATTTTTTTTTCGTATCCGGCCAGAATATTTTAAGAAATTTTCAAAAACGTGTTTTGCGTGTTTTGGCGCTGCGATCTTAGTCCATAGGTAGAGAATTAAACCCACGCCCTCTAAATAGATCTATGTAGGTAGCCCCTACACCCATTGGCAATTTGGTCGCTCCACGCCATAATTTTCTTTCACGACAATGGCAACGCTAGTTGTGGCTATTTCTAAGTTAAACAAAAGAATCGTGCGGCAGATTTCATTTCATTTTCATTTGCGTTATTGTATCTATTAAAATAATTTCGCAAAATGAATATTACTAACAAATTATTCTTGTTAAATTTAACTAACACCTTATTCATACAAACATAGAAAACAGTCACCTTTTAATGTTTATTTATATTCGCCTATAAAACGATTAATAGAGCAATTGTTGAGGTAGAAGTGAACACAAATTTGACTGGACTTTTAATGTCTTCAAAAATTAGGGGGGAAAATATGGAAGTGTTAAGCAAATAAACAGAATTAAATGAAGTTGTAGAAGATTTTGCGACAGAATTTTTGGAACTAACTGCGAATGATCTTATTAGAGAAAAACGCTGAAGAACTGCTTACACGTTATCTTTTTTTGGGCATGTTAACAAAAAAAGCGTACGGAGTATAGCTGTAAATTCTAACTTCTCGCATCACCCATACCTGCAGGTATTTTTTCTTATTTACGTCGGTAAACACGGACTTAGCTTCTTAGCAACCAACCATCTGAACAACGCTTTAGGAGCGTGTCCGTAGAAACGGCTGTTAAAATGCTCGAGAGTCCATTAAATGCATTTTAGCCTCGGGTTTAGATTTTACCATCTTTGGATAAATATGTCCCTTTTGTCCCATTTGCATGGGCTGGAAACATCTCATTAATATAACATTTTCTGTCCTTATGATGTAAATTAGTATTGCGGATCCGTGTAGAAGATTCTAAGAAATGTCCAAATATGTGTTTTTGCACTGCAATCTGGCGGTGGCCGCGCGAAGCGCCCGCCATGGTCCGAGCCCACCACATCTCGCCTCGAAAGATGTCTGAACCAGCTGTGCTGAGAGCGGAATTTGACTTGAATGAAGCGGTGAATGACAGGCCGGTGTCGCTCAAAAATGAACTCTTTTTTAAACAAGCCGCCTTATATTACACTGAAAACGTACTCTTCAGAACAACTCTTCTGGGAGCGTTCCAACACCGTATCCTGGAGTATATAGAGGGCATAGCCATGAAATTCGACAAGACACATTTTGTATATTTTTATTATTTAATTTTAATCCTAAAATCTTATTTTTTCCGTACTACTTCCGAAGAAAAACAAACAGATAACTGTATGTTTAAAGTATATTTTTTTTTAGAATTTGCTTACTAGATTTGTTAGTATTTGTAAATATTTTTAAGCGACGGCGACGCCACATTCAGCTAGTTCTTAAGTACTGTGTATCCTTATCAAGATAAGAGGGAGATGTATGTACTACACATAGTTCAATGTATACGTACATTTCATTACAAGAAATATTGAGTCTTACTCATAAGACAAATCACTTGTTTTCTTAAAACATAATAATTAATAGCGTTAAGAACCTGATAAAAAAATCAACCTATTGCTGATTACATTAGGGAACAAACCACTTTTTTTTTCATACCTCCAGGATGAAAGTATGTGATTTCAAAGGAAACGATCACGCTGATTTCGAAAATCATAAAAAGATTCTATTACGCAAGGTTCAAAAGATACGAAAATATTGAGTATTTGAAATAAACAAAAACCTATACTGATTTCCGCATTGTCACTCCGGTTATATTACTAGTTCAAGTTTATGAGCATGGTTCATGTGAGGTAAGAACAAGTTAGAAATGGAATACAAATATTCGTGCAATTATATGTAGACATTAAAATGGTTTGTTGGCATTCTCCATAATGTTGGTAGAGCGAATGGCAATGAGTTTTCCATTGAGACCATTGAATTGAGTTTTCCATACAACCACGACCTAAGGTACGTCGTACAGGTGTCACAACTGCTGAGCAGCCGTTGTTTTGTCGCGATCTCAAACACGACAACCAAAGTATGAATAATACGCAAGCTTTATAATTACATATATTTTTTCCCTTTGAAGTTTGGGTGTAAATCTTCCACATATGTATGTAACAGAAGTTATCGTGTTTATTCGCACACTTTTGATGTTAAATGACGATTTGCATTTGATTGAACCGATTAATTTCTACAGATCATGTGTAGAATTTCACTTTATAAAAACAGAATTGTAATGAATTAATGTTCTTGAGACACACGCAAACTAGACACGAACTTCACGCGCACTGCGGGTACAGTTCCATATGACATCGACTGACTCAGAATCTGCCACCCCAACAGTTGGATATTTGTATTACCTTACTTTACCTTATCATAAGGTACCCAGCCTATTACCTTACCTTACCGTAAGGTAAGGTAAGAGGCTGAAATAATTCCTTTCGGTGAGTGATGCGCATTAGGACATATGATGGTGCACGTGACTTGTTTTCAAAACATCTACTAAGACTTCTAAGACCTCTAAGACCTACTCGTAATTGAGCGCGACTACCACACGCAAGAATAAAGACGGCAATCTTCGAATATAGAAGGTAAAACAAACAAACACGAAAGCCAAATTTTGTTGATATCCCACGAAAATGGCATAGATGAACCAAATACTTTATTTTTAAATATATTTTATGCAGATTGATTCTACATATCTTACAGGTGCAATTTTAATGTATTTGCATTAATATCAAAAGACGTTATGATAGAGTATAAAAATACAGTATATTTAAATATTGTGACGTGATATGACATTTTTATTGTGATATTTATAATCTACTATAAAATTGAATATGCTGCGCACTCTACCTGCCTGGAGGTAAAATCGTGTTTCCTAGTGTTACCAATTCGTCATAACTTAGTTGCTCATTGCAATACCTCTAATGTATTTCTATCTGAGATTAAGCCTAGAGAGTATCATAGTCCTTATTGAATTATTTGTTTTTGCTTATCAAATACATGAGGACTCTGAGGTCTTAATATTTAGTGGCCGAGGTTTCACAAACTTCTTTTAAAGTAGCACTTGATCAGACCTTGTAAAAAAATTTGCAGACTTTTTTTTCTCAAAAAATGGTAAACAATTATTCAAACTTTCTGTTCATTGAGTTAAATATTTTGAACCGCTTGACACACGCCATTTTCATTGCACATTACTTTATGAAAACACTAGCGTACCCGTGTGAGAACTCTCGCATGTTAAATATCACTCTCTTTCGTATCTTTCCTTTTCCATATTAAGAGAGGAAGTTGTTACATGAAAGTTTAGTGGTTAACCATACCAAGTGCACGAGTACTGTTATATCACAAACTTTTCACAGAAACAAGACTGTCAATACTTACATTCGATAGATGAACGGTTGCACTATACACATGTTCTAAACGTTTTTCTTCAATTAAAATATTATCAACTAAACTATGGGACCGGAAAGAAAATTGAGATATAACAATAATTCCTGTTTTTTATATCTTCGTTATTTCACAGTATCTTCATTATGTAGTATTACAGGAAACCAAACTAAATTGCTGTACTAATGAAGAATATCTGAAAATATTAAATTATATATATTCTGAGAAGTTTTCTTAATTTTAAGAAGATTTTTCATTCATGGAGGTAAAAATGGTGTTTTTAAAATGGTGTAAATGATTTTGAAACTTTGTTAACATTATTGCTATGGGAAATAATAGTGATGAATGTTATTGAAATGAATAGATTCAGTGTTATTAAACACATTATTGGACATGCAAGAAAAGAATCAATATTTACTAATAGAGTAGGTTTTAAAAAGTACGTTCTATTTCAAGCAATTTAGTTAAGAACGTCTTGCTTTCACACGATATACCTGAAATATTAAATGTATATTTACATACATTCACAATCAAATTACACAACAGTTACAAGTTGTACAAAAATAACTGTGCCATTTTGTAGTGCCACTAATTTCAAAATCATTTACAAACAAGTAATTTTGTTAATGGGAGTAATTTTTACTCTACTATGTGCTTCGTTACTTTAAGCCCTGCCGCATCAATGTTCTTCCATTACCATTGGGCAACGTAGCTTTACTGTGCAACGCATCGCCCGAGGACAAGCTCTTCTCGGCGGCAGCCAGATTCAACATTCTAGGCCAATAGTTATATTCGGCAAAGGTGGGTATTTTACAAGCCAGCCTTTTACTTTCTCGACCTTAATTCGTAAGAAGAGGAGAGTATTATTATCCCGGGATAGAAACAGCGAATTTTCAGCACAAAAACTCTTATTTTCGGGCCCTGATAACAATGAAGTGAATAAATCTCGTTCCTATATATTGTAAATTGCTTCCTTAAACACTCTGTAATCAGAATCCATGTTTTGTGGGGCTTCGATATCCAAAAATCTGTTATCAGCAAAAGTCTGTCTGACCCGTCTCTCCGTTTGTGGTCAACGCTTTCTCTGTCCCTCCGTCCGTCAGTCTGTGGTCAAACCGTTCAGCACTTTTTACCAAAATTGATGTTCTCCGATCGATTTAAATGTACTCCAGGCCCCCTGGGTTTGAAAAGTATATTTTGATTTTGGGAAGTAATTTATATGAAGCTCCAACATTTCAAAATTTTATCAAAAATTGCTCAAAATTTTTTTGATTAAACTTTGCTCTTGGATGGCGTAAAGGACGCTTAAGAAAATGATTTAGGTTTAATTTTAGTCGAAATCTCTGATTTTTCGAAAATTTCTAAAATTTCTAGGCGTTTTCCTACACCTACAATACTGAATATTGATATTTTTCCATTAATGAAATATGTTATTTAAAGGCATCTTAAAATAAGTGGTAGAATTTTTCGGAGATATGATGAGCAGTTTTTGCGTGAAATGTTGGAAATATTTATTTTTTGAATACATGGGCCAAATATAATATAATGAATTGATTATAATATGAACAGACATATGAAAATTAAATAATTGAAATGCTTTCTACACGTAATTTTATCTACACGATATGTAATACATCGCTTATGCAATATCTGTGACTATATGCAATCAATGACCATATTCTTGATTCTTCTCTTTTGGGCACTGCTAACACATTTAACATCAACAATATCACATGTGATGAAATTCGAATTGCTATAAAAAAACTGAAACCTAAAATGTGTAGCGGTCCTGATGGTTTACCACCGATTATATTGAAAGGCTGCTATGATGGTTATCCTGTCCTTTACACATTATTTACAATCTTATTTTAAAAACTGGAAAATTCCGTAAGAAATGGAAACTTACTAGTGTATGTCCGATACTTCAGTCTGCTACTAATATAAAAAGACGAGAAAGTAAAATTGAAAATTATAGACCTCTTTCTATAAATTCCTCTCCTGCTAAAGTATTTGAACAAATAATGTTAAAATTTTTAACCATTTTAAATGTTACTTATCTGATTACCAACACGGTGTTACTACTGGTAGATCCACTACCACTAATCTTGTAAATTTTATTCAGTATGTTTCAAGCAGTTTAGACCATAGAATTCAGGTTGATACAATTTACACAGATTTTTCTAAAGCTTTCAACAAGATTAATCACAAAATACTTGTAACTAAACTGTCTTTTTTCGGATTTTCAAAACATATGTTAAACTTAATGAGTTCGTATTTAACAAATAGAGAGCAATATGTTAAATTTCATCAACACAAATCTTACGTTTATAAAACTGATTCTGGAGTGCCTCAAGGTTTAAATCTTGGACCTCTATTATTTCTAATTTATATTAATGATTTGCCTAATGTAATTCAAAGTTCAAAATGTTTACTTCTTGCTGATGATTTGAAAATTTATAAATCTATTGAACATGAAAATGATTCAAATAAATTGCTAGCTGATATTAATAACGTCTACAGATGGAGTGTAGAGAATGATTTGCACTTTAATATTAAAAATTGTTGTTTCATTACTTATACATGAAATAAAGCATATCTAAGAACAAGTTACTCAATGAATAATGAATCATTAGAACGTGTATATTTTGTAAAAGACTTAGGTGTTACTATTCAACATTATTTGACTTACCATAAACACATATTTAATATAACTAATGATGCATTAAAAATCTTGGATTTATTATTCCAAATTCCAAGAATTTCAATGGCACCTCAAGTTTAATACTCCTCTTTAATTGTCTTGTGCGCGCCAGATTGGAATACGCTTCAGTTATTTGGTCTCCTCATTGCATATCACAAGTAACCAAATTGGAAAAATTCAAAAACGATTCTCCAGGTATTTATATTACAAAAAGTTCAAGCAACCTGCTTATAAAATTTCTTATAATATTTTACTTAAAGAATTCAGTCTAACTACTCTTGCCAATAGAAGTCTTTGCTGAACAATTGTTTTTATTTAAAATAGTTAATGGTCTATCAGATAACAGTGAATTGCTGTCACAATTGTCATTTAATGCACGAGTATCAAATTTAAGAGGACGAGATTTATTATATTTCAATAAACCAAATACAACATCGCACAAATATTCACCACTTTTGAGAATGTCTTCAAGATTCAATGAATTCAGTAGAGTGTGGGATTTAAACTTTAGTTTTTCTTTTCTAAAATATAAACAGAATTTAAATAAAATATTGAATGATCACTGAATGTGGATTTATTGTGTTAAGTATTGCTCGCTATTATGTTTCGATTATTTTGAAGATGCGTTTTCCATTTTTGTAGTATTATCATTTTATACTCATTTTGTCCCTTTTTTGTAATGACTGTTTTGAAGATATGTTTCCATTTTTGTTTATCTTACTGATGTGTTATGTTTTATCAATTTTTGCAAAAATATGTATTCTTGTAATTTGACTTCGATAATTTAGTTTTGTTATTTTATTTGAAACTGTTTTTTATTATTTTGTATGTTTTGTGTATTTTTCCTTTTAATGCCTGCTGTAATTGGGGCTTTGCCCTTTTGTGGGTAATTAAAAAAATAAATATATTTGTTTAGTATTAGCTACAATCCATTTAGTAATTCCTATTACATCCACTACACGGGGCCGACAAAGTTGGATTTTGTCAATGTTAAAAGTATTGTATACATACGCATATATGCATATGTATTTTGTGTTAATACATATTCATTTATAAAATATTTAGCGTAGGTAAAGTGGACTTGAAGTACATTTAAAACTTCATCCCATCTTTGCTTAGTAATCAATTAATTTCTGCTTCCAGAGTACTTATTTGTAGATGCAGAAGTTGACCAAGAAAAATTGCGTATAATTAATTTGGATAACAAATTTGCAATTGGAAAGCTACTGGGCCAAGGAGGATTTGGAAAAGTATATTTATGCTTTGATAAGGTAAGAAAGCCTCTCAGAAGATATAACTTTGATTTGCGACGGACGTTCTCGTATTTTTGAAACGTCTTTTTCAAAAAATACGATGTCATGATATATGGAAAGGAGATTATTACTTTCGTATTGTAACTCTTTTTACACAATAACCACACGAACAAAACTTTATAAAATAATTTTAATCTGATTACAAAAGTAGACTCTTGCAATTTGAGTCGTAATCCACGAGTCTGGTTTATAGTAATTGTTTGCGTGTAAATTTTTGAATTGTTGTGAAGAATTCTAGAATAAATTCTAAATAATTGAAAATTTTGAGAAAAATGTTGATTACAAATTACATTACTTTTGGCAGAACTTTGGGATATTATTTTTCCCACTACTTCACTTAAAACAGAAACACTCTAGGTTGATTGCGAAAAGAACGACGATAATGCACCTATTGAAGAAAAAATCAAACGTACATGTTTAATATGAGGTGCGATCTTTGAAAGAATTGAATGAGGTTGACGAGCGTAAAAACGAACGAAGAAAAAATTGGATATTGATGTCTTACAAAGGAACCAATCTAATTTATAAATAAATTACACAATCGATTGTTCCATCTTCTACAACACGACGTCGGCAAACTTCAACGAAATTCCAACAAACTTGAAATGTTTTAATACTACCTGTGACCACTGATTATAACGATTGCGTCACCATAACTTGGACTCTTAGAGGAATCAGTTTATGTTTGTGTTACTAAGGGGCCGTCTGTAAATTACGTAACGCAAATTTCGAGTATTTTCAATACTCTCCTCACCTTTGTAACGCACTTTATGTAACGCTGCCTCAGACTCCCTCCCTCCCCCTTTAGCGTTACATAATTTTTGGATGACCCCAAGTACATTTTAAGGTAAATAGCGAAAGAAATGATATCAGTATTCGAAGGATTTTAAACTGTCAGGTTTTCCTAGGTAGTACAAAATGAAGTACAATTATTTGTAACAGACGAAAAGCTGTTATTTTGTTCGCTATTCACTTTGCATTGAGACTTCTCGAACTACTGTACGACGTGTGTGTGGAGAGGTGGAGGCTTTGCACTCTCCCACTTGCACATCAGATACCACCTGATTCATAAACGCTTCGACTTTGGAAAAAGGTCCTCAACCACCATATGCTGACAGGTTTCTCTTTCAAAACATGATTGTTTACTACAGGTAAAGAGTGTAGCATTTCTTTTTCCTTCTCACCTTTCTTCGTAAGAAGAAAAAGTATTGTAATCGTCCGCCGAAAAACGGCGATTTTACGTCAGAAAAACCCTTAATGCTTATTATAAAGATAAAGCGTATAAATCTTGTTCTTATACGTAATTATTTATTTCCCATAACACATTGTGAAGTCTGAATCCATGTTTTGTTAGTATTTGATAGCGAAAAATCGGCTGACGGCAAAATGTTTATCTGTCTGTCTCTGTCCAATGTTTTGGTTTCAAGGACCAACTAAACAGGGATTATGACTACACAAGTGTTTAAAGGAAAATAAAAATTAATTTACTGAATATAGAATCAAGATTTATCCATTGTTTCGTTAGAGTGCGCGCCAATGTTTTCTGTCGAGTATTCGTCGTTTTTCGGCACACGATTACAAAACTTTCTTTTCTTACGAAGTAAGGCCGAGAAAGTGAAAAAGACAAAGTCACTGAAATTTGGAATTTGTGGCCATTGGATATGAAGTAATCAAATTAATCGTATTTTAGAAAATTAATTTAATTTAGATATTATCATATTTAGTGAACCACTAATACAACTAACCAAAAATGTAATTCCCCAGAGGTTCACTATAACTGGAGTCAACCGTATACGTTCAACGATTGAAATTCGTTAAAGCGATTGAGATACCGTAAATGACTTAGAAGTCTATTGAACTTTCCAGAGTAGGCAGAGCCGCTGGTTGATACGGAATGAAATACAAAATTGTTCTATAATTTCATTTTATGTTTTGTTTTTACTTTAGTATAACCCTTAATCAGTTGAAGGAAATAACATAATATTAATTTTACATTTAATATTACATTTTCCAATTATTTATTCGAAATTAGGTTTCTTAGACTAATTAAAAAGTGACTTTGAATTATTTTCCTCTTTTTTGTTTCAGAAAACATCTGCGCCCTTTGCGCTGAAGATTACGAATGGAAGTGATCGCGAGAAACAAATTTTGTCTTCCCTGAATCACGTAACAATTGTTTATTTTTATCTTTTCTATGTTTCTGTTGCTAAAGAAACGTATCAAAACACATTAGACGTTCTAGAAAGGGTGTCATTGAAGACGGTCTTGGAGAGTGAAGTTTCAGTTTATGATAAAAAACTCTAAAGTAGTTTATGCAAAAAATATTTTAGAAAATTTTACAATTTCCCGTTTCCAATTGTCCGCATTTTATCTTGGAAAATATTCCTCCAAAGAAGCGACGATCTCTCCCGATTCTTGCTACAATGTTTATGGACTTACATTCTGATCCGATATATCTCACCGTGAAATGGTGAGACTTGGTCGAAGCTGGTGAATGTATGCCCGGGACAGACGTATTTATGACAGCCTAGCACCCGTCACCGGCCTCTTAGACCAATGGATCAATGACGAAAACGGCTTCTCTTGATCCCTTCTACCTTGGGTTTGGACAATTTTTTTGAAACCACGCAATATGAGCCTCATCTTCTCTAACCATTTAAAATTACCTTAGATTCAGGGTATAATTTCTATCATGTTTACTCTGGCAATTTTTGCCCTGTATTGCAGAGATAAGCGCCGTATTGTATCCTACTGCTGGAATAATAATACTTATAATTAAGTTGCAGTAAGTTTTGTCTCCTACAGTAAACGAAATTTTTAGTTGACTATTTCTGAAATAAGGTTGCCATAATGATTGACAGGTTTGTAAACTAAAAAACTTAGGAACAGGAATAGCTAGGTAATTTATGAGAAATTTTAGTGCGAATACTTTTATTTTGTAACAATTTCTAAGTGTTAGTAGTAATGGTCAACTTGGTATAATGACGGTCTATGAGTTGTCAGATTATTTTAATAAAAAAAATGCTGAAATCTTAAAACTTCGAAAAATTAAGAACCCAATTTGACTTGAATTTCTTTTTTCAGATACACGTAACCAGTACCATTTTCTTCAAAATGGTGAGAACTGAGGCTTATATAGGAATGGAATATATGCAAGGGGGCGATCTTAGTTATTTTATTAAACAAGGATCAGTAAGTCTTACTGAGAACCAGACCAAAGTATTATTTTATCAGATAGCAGATGGTGTTTCTTACCTCCATCAGCACGGCGTGTGCCATAGAGACCTTAAGGTAGGTCACTATGTCCAGTTCTTAAATTCTCTTAATAAATATTAAAAATATTCATTCTATACAGAAATATTGAGACAAAATGCTACTTTACTTTCTCTTATAAGTAGTATAGAGAAATTCATGTAATGACGAGTGTGATGTCGAGGATTTGACGGAAATACACGTTTTCTTGTTCCGAGTTAACAAAATGTCGATTTCCGACGCACGATACTTTCTCTTCTTACGAAGTGGGAGAAAGGAAAAGTTGTTACAATTGTGGCACTAGCTTTGAGGGGTCTCTGTAAAGGATTTTCAGTGCGTGAAAACCAAAATAACCACAAACTTAAAACGTCAAGAATACTAATTACTTACACATTACTAATTCTTAAACGTGCTTCTTCTGCCTTTCAGATTTCTCGCATGATCTGTCACAAAAAGTATGGAAATAAACAAAAACTTACACTGTTAATATTTTGAAGAAATATGTGTTGCACAAATTATGAGAAATATTCATAGAAATAGTGTTGCCACAATATTCAAGGTCTGGCTACCACACCAACTACACAATTAAAAAAAGCACTGCATTGTTACTTTTTTATTTCACCATTTCCTTACATAACATTAAACATTCTTATTTGAAGTCAAAAGAACAGGATCCTAGAGTTTGGAGTTTGTAGATGGACCATTAATACAATTGATGGCAACATCGTGCAAAACTTTCTGGTTTCTTTATAGAAGACGTCAAAAATAATAATGTTAAATCCTTTTGAAAACATCTTCAGTGAATTCCTGCACAATTTATTTCTCTTTGGAGTAGTAGAAAAGCTGCTAAAAATGTTGGAACTGCGAGTTTCCACAACGTACGCAACTTAAAGAAGCTCTATCAAATTTCTCTTCTTCAAAATGAGTCGAGAATAACTTGCTGTTTGTACTATGCTTCCAGACTTTTCGCACAATTAATCCACAGTGCTCTCCTCTTTGGTATGAAGAGAAAAACCAAGGAAATTAAGTAAAATCTTCAAATTTTACTATGTTCTCGAAACCATATAAAGTAACCACAGTGGGACGCAACTATCCGAAACGTCAAATATCCGAACTCATATTTTCTATGAACAAGTGTTTTTTAATTAGGCACCGTATACTACACGTATGAATTTTCATTTGTTATACTGAACATTGAGAATGATCCCGGGTATGATTGACAGTGATAAAATATTAACGAGATACTGTACTATAGGTAATTATCTGACTTCATTGAACTTTGACAAATATACAATAAATGCTTAAGAACTCGGAATGTTTATTATTAGCAGAAAAGCGCTTTTCATCACCTTTAAGTGCAAGAGAACTAACGGTACATTGTCAAACAACCGATCGTAAATGCTTAACTGTCTGTCACACACTCGGAATGTTCTTTGTTGGCAGAAACCCATCGCCTTTTAGTGCAACAGTAGTCTACATAGACATTATGTTCGGTTACCCGAATTATCGAATATCCGGACAATACCAGGTCCCAATTAGGATAATCGACGTCCCACTCTAATCACGTGAGAAACTTAATTCACGCCTCCCGCGAACGATTTGTACAGCAGTAAGCCACACGAGTAACAATGACGAACTGTTACGAAAGCTTGTTAATCTCATCGAGGATTTTAAATATTAAAAAATTTGACAAATGACATATCAATACGAGGACGCCTACAAGCGTTTTCGGCACAGTACTATGACCAATTGTTGATTCAGGTGGCTTCAAGTTAGTGACGTCATGCCATCTCCCTGTATTCCTAGCTCCATGGTCGAAAATGTAAAATAAACTTTTCACTTGTTCTTTCAATTTTAATTACCATTCTTGGTTGGAATAAAAGTGAAGAAAAAATTGACGAACAAATTAGCTGCACAGGATCTCACATTTACAATTAAATAATTGTAAGGAAAAAACATTGATTTTAAGCCGCCCGCTTAAGATTTATTAAATTTTGCAAAGTTCAAAGTAAGTATGAAAAAGGGCTTGAAACCTAAAATGAGTTATAAATTGATTTTTCAGCCAGCTAACATCCTGTTAACACACAGAAATCCACGAACACTGGCAAAAGTGACAGATTTAGGAATTTCTAAATCTGAAATAATGCATAGTGTAATGAGATCTCAAGTTGGAACAGAGTATTTTATGGCTCCTGAAATAAAAAGAGGGAATTATGAAAAGAATGTTGATATCTGGAGCATGGGGGTAATGTTGTATATGAGGTGAGTAATTTTTAACAATTGGTGAACACACAAGTGATGATGAAATTAAATAATAAAGTAAACGACGTGAATAGTCAGTAGAGTCAGTGAGTTTAATTTTGTGATTACTCGTAGCAAAATTCAATTGTGAAAGACAGATACGTAGAAAGGTTTCCTTGCATTCCTGAAACGAAAATGCTGGACTCCAGACTATTTTCAGCTTAGATACCATCGCGGCGGCTCCCTGTATTTTGCCTCCTCAGAAGTTGTAAATTGCCAAATTTTAATACCCAAAATTATTTTGCGAAAATTCATCCAGTTTTTAGTTTTTGCATATCACTAAGTTTCGCTGAAGGGCATCGTTTTTGGAACCAGCTGCTCCCATACTACACGTGCATGTGTTTTCAGTTGGACTGGTTCATTCGTTACCGAAACAACTCTAAGAACTTCTCTATCTAAACTTCCACCAGAATTAAATATGACAAAGCTTATCAAGAGCATGCTGGAAATTTCACCTTCTCATCGTGCTAATATTGCAGGCGTTTTACAGAGCAATTGGTTACAGGTACGTAGCAAAATAATGAAAATGTATTATTAATAGTGTCAGAGTTTACTTCGTTGGTACACCCTAGATTACGTATTTTGCATGTCTTTGCTAAAAATAGTTTTTTTACCACATACACAATTGGAAATTATAATATCAATTCCATTATGGATTGTACATACGTTCATCAATGTCTCAATTCATTCTTATTGGATTCATCATCAAATTGGCTCTTTTTACAATATACTGAAGAATGCGACAACATCACTATGAACAAATTATTTATTCAATATATCAGCGATAAATAATTGTAAAAGATTCAGGGGGTTCCAAAGTATACACTCTAATTTTACATTCTTAGTTTCCTTTCACTATAAATATGTTATATTGTGGCGAGCATTATATTTCAGAGTAATTGTGATATTTTTTAAAATAATTTTAAATTGATTTTATTGTTTCAGGACGAGACAATGAAGAAAGAAGTGATCAATATAAGGCAGGAATATGGACAAGGACCAAATCCAAATTTAGTAGAGACTCTTCGAAGAATTGTGGTCTAATATAACAGCTGTGTAGTAGTTAATAATACTAGTAGTTAAATAGTAGTAACAAAAATGTTATTGGTGTAGTTACGTATTACATATCATTTTTGTATTTTTTTGTAATTTTTTTTTAATTTGTAATTTTGGAGACTGGAAACCTTTGATTTTTAAATGAAAGTATATTTTGTTTCACACTCAAAGCTTAACTAACGCTTAACAAAGGAATATTACTAATATGGTGTCGGTGACGCTTTAAACTGTTTCAAAAATATTTGTATTGGTAAAATGTCTACTATGCAAGTTATAAATAAAAAGAAACTTTCAAAATAGTTGTGTGGTTATTTCACTCTTGGACGAAGAACGTACAAAAATGTGTTAAAAAATAAAGAGAACAAAAAATGTTTGCTCGCAACTCTTGCCGGATGTTCTTTCAGGCTGCAGCCGCTACCCACTTCAAAATAGGCGCTGGACAATCTAATCCAAACGCTACACAAGAAATTGTTCTGAAGAGTACTTTCTTTCGGTTTCAGGCGGCTTATTAAAGAAAATTCGTACATTTACAAGCTCATATTTTAAAACATTTCGTTTCATTTTTATAAATTTATACAGAATATAAATACAGAATATAATTTTGTATTTATTTATTTATTTTATTTTTTAATTATTTTTACGACAAAAACAGTTAAAAACTGTGTGCGACGTACTTCAGGGAGAAGTGTATTCTGTGCACGTTTTCTTAATTCGGGAAACCCTACCCTAAACCACACACAAGTTGATTCCCAAAGAAATATATGAGCGTTTTTGGCAAAAATTTTTAACAAATATTCACTTCGATGTAATAATAGTTATTGATGCAACAAGGTTTAATTTTCTCTGTTTTGTTGGATTCATCTCCGTCCCGAATAACAACCCCTGAACTAATTAAAAAAATGTTTTTGGTGCCAAGGTTATTCTTGCATCAAAAACTAACTTTTTTTTCGCTAAGCCTCTACAAATATCTTGAATAAAGCTTAATAATGAATAAAGAAATAATATAGAGCAGTGCGAAAGAAATGTGGGTCGTGGGAAGTGCGGATGAAATTGTGCGAAGAAAAGTTTCTAAAGTAGAGATTTCAAGCTCTAATCTTATCGAAATTAAAACTATTTTTGGATAAAAATTTCCGGAGCCATGATCAATTGAAAAGTGTCTATTTCTATGATTTTAACGTAAAATTGGCCACATTCGAGCTAATGTGTCAAATAAGTATTGGTTGATAATCATAAAATTGTTATGGGGTAATGTGGGCACCACCTCAGCCCAAAATCCGTTGATAAAAATGAGGTTAAATAATATTTATTCGTCATTTTCTAAAAAGTAGCGAAAAACGGCCGAAAAATGGGGTGTTTATGGGATTTGTGGCACCCCTAAACCCATTTTAAAGACGGTTTTATTGGTGCCGATGTTGCTCTCGCATCGAAAACTAACTTTTTTCACTTAGCCATTGAATTCTATTTTTTTCGAAACAGCCTAATGGTTATCAGACGTCCGAGTGATGAGCAAGCAAAGGGGAATGATTAAGCATTCAGAAACGGCGCGCGCCGAGTGGAGAGTCTCGGGTGTGACTTTCAGCACCTGTCTGACAGCAGAACCAGGTAAAGTACGGTTACAATATATATAAATATATGTATAATTATATATAACTATATATAATAATAATTTTATAATTATTATTTATTAACTAATTAATTATTAATTAATTTTATTTCTTAACTAATTTAATTGATTCAGATTTGCCTATGTACTAATTAACATATGTTAACTTGGTTCAATTTGTCTTTTCATATTTCCCTTCCATAATTTCCTATCATAATTCCGACTCATAATTCCTTCCATAAGAGAACATGTAGCATCATTAAACTGTTTTTATTTTCCCCTTGTAATCACGATACTTTCGATCCAGATAAGTTATGCAGTGTATTTCGAGCTCCTTATCGTAGGAAACAACAAACTATAACATATCAGAAAAAAATAAATTATATTTTTAAAGGCAAGTCAGCTGTAGTTTCGGGATCTTATCCCTCATCATGTCCTTCGTGAAGGAATATACTTCTTCCGAGCAACATGGAGAACGACAATTTGAATAACCATATTTCCCACTGAACTCTAGAAGACATGCACAGAAACTACAGGATGGCAACGCAGACGATGAAGATTTTCCTTCAGAGTTTTCCAAGCTCTGCACGTCCAAGCAAGATCTCAGCGCTAAAAATAAAACAGGTTTTTGGAGAAATTTCTAAGAATCTTCTGGATGGATCCGAAAGCAAATCATCTAACTGTGCGTGACGGACGGATGCTAATGTCCGGCATCTAACTGTGAGTGACGGATCAAAGTGTCCAACTGTAAGTGACGGACGGACGCTTGGTCGGACGGACGCATGCTACTCGAACACTATGTACTAGTTGAATTTGGCGACGTCGCTGACGTTGTAAAATGTATTCAACGTATTTTCATTCGTGAAAAAATTCTAAATGCCATGCCTAGCTTTGTGAAACAAGTTCTTGCAAGATGTGTCATTGGACATATAATTGAATAGTGGTAGCTAATAATGTTATATTCCGGATGATGTCCAATGTTCTAGATTTACTTCATGTGAAAGCACATATAAAAGTCTAAAAGCAGCCTCTCTCCAATCGCTTTTTTCTCGCCCGAGTAATATCTTCTTTCGCTGCTAGATAGCGAAAGAAGAGCAGCGAAATTTGCACGGTCAGGTGAAAGAGCAGGAGCCTCGCTTGTTGACATCATTGAATTCAATCGAACTCTCCGTGAATTTTGTTCCCGGTAAAGTGAATGATTCTGACCTCATACAAATAACAGGGTAGAAGCGGGGTCCAATCCAATTTGTACTACTAGCCGGATATTTCAACTTCTCTAAGAACATGTTTCTATAGGGTGATATTTCTTAGAAAGTCGTGGCGTTGCTGGAAAATGCGCTGCCGCTTCTACGCGCAAGACGCGGCGACGGCAGCAGCGGTGGTGGGGTACCTCCCTGGTAGACTTTCAGGGCCTGATCGATTTCCCCCACACCTTTTTTATTGATTGATTAATGATTCTAGGTGCGTCAACGGCTAAGGTCATTATTATTGTAAGTGTAGTGCATGTGTTTCCTCGGTAGGTGGCAGTGATCTTCGCCCGCTGGATGGTGAGATCCGGCGCCGACCTACCGTCGGATAACGAGGTATTCCCAATTAGGCATCTCCCACCAACTGGGCACCGTGAGAACTCACATGATAAGTAAGTCATTTCTAAGAAGGGGACCACGCCGCCGGGGAAGATTCACCTCCGAAAACATATGGCTTAGGGGCCCGCGCACTGGGAGTAAGTGACTCAGGGCATCGACTGATGTCACTGCAGTGCCTCTGACCGGGAAGCCATAGGTGGCAGGAATTTCAACACTGGATAAATAGTTAGGCCGAGTTTAGTCGCTGCCGGGAGGAGAATTCTTGCGTTCGGCTGCTCTTATCGGTAGTATTCCGTGGTTTCTCCGATCAATACCAGGCGAAAGCCGTAGCAATACCCTAACAAATGGGCCATGGACCGCGTCTAATCTTTCCTTTCTCTTTCTTGTTCTATCACACACACTTGCACTACACTATCAAATGCTGGGGGATCAGAAGGGAGCTTAGAGCTTCCCCGTGTCGGGCGGTGCACCTGTAGTGGGAGATTCCTGGTTGGGGTAAACCCTGCTAGCCGGCGTTGCATCTCACCATCCAGCGGGGAATGATCAGCTCCTCATGAAAAATGTGCATTACACTTACGGAACTAATGGCCTTAGCAATATTGACGCGCCCGGAATCACTAATCAATCAATCAATTAAATATAATTTACGCAAACAACTTTCCCAATTGAACAGATCACAACCCAACCAAATATAAATTTCTGAAAGCACCAGAATTGAAAGTAGCTAGCTGTGTGAGAAATAGAATTTTAGGATAATTTAAAGAGGTAACAACTGTTTCAATTCAGCGGTATTGTTTAAAGAAGGGCTCAATAGGACAAGTAAAGTATATATTTTAAACTGAGAAAACGCAAGAGATCACTTGTTCTAGCGTGGAGCATGGAGTTATTTTAAATTATATATATTTAGCAGTAAATAACAACCCTAGAAACCAGTTTACATGGGAAAATATGTAATGGTACAGTCCCGCTATCGCCGTAAACAATGTTTGGGAAGTTCGAAGGGGCTCTTCATTGGAAATGTCTCCAATGTATGTAGCGAGCGAGGCGCTTGTAGGTCTTTTAAGCGGCGTAATATGTCAGCCGGGGAAAGCGTGTTGCAAAGCCGAGAAGCAATCTCCGGCTCAAGAAAATAGGAAACTAACTTATCAGTGAAAGTCTATGACATTTTATAACACCACTAGTGTCTGCCCGGCCTCTGCGCATTCAAAAGTGCCGCTTCACGGTTTCATTGAGGAACTGGCGCTATCTATATTTCGATACTGGAAGAACTTTAGTACGGCCCACGGCCGGTAGATGGAAACAACATCTGTTGTTAGTTTCTAAGGAGCTGTTTGAGGACGCGGAATTCAAGGATCTGATTTGGAATTGTTAACGAGGAAGGATTGCTAAGGAGGAAACCGCTTCTGTTGTAGATATTTTTGTTTAGTTATAGATTTTAACAATATTTACTAAGTATTATTAGAAATCAAATAAAATCTATTTTTGAGGAAATTCTATTTTTTGCCAAATGCAAACATTCTCTGCAAAAAAAACAACAAAATGTACTTTTGCATCTCTTCGACGAGTTAAAGTACAAAACCACAGATTCTCAGACTAAGAATAACATTATAATGTAATTTAAAATCCCAATTTTTTTGTTGCTTAACTTTGGAATTTGATCCTGTTGCTTCTGGCATGATTACTCTTCAGTCAGAATCGGGTTGACATACATTTTCGTATTTAGTGGCCCAAGGACCAATCTTGCCACTGTTAAGTTTTCAGACTGCCATCATTTTCATTTAGTATTCATAAACGACAATATAAATAGTAGATAAATATATTTATATGTGAAATACGAATAATATTAAAAGTGATTGTACTGCTGATATTTTTTCTGTGAGGTTTATGTGAATGTCTTGATATGAACAGCACAAACATTGCGGATCAACATGAAAAGCTCTTGTGTGTTTTCATTGTTATTGGGATTAATCATAACACATGGTATAATAAAAACTCTTACTACCTCTACGGGTACATGCTGGTACTCTCTGAGTGAGATATCCTTGAAGTACATGTAACAGTGAACAGTAACATGTAACTGGTACAGTGAAGCTGAACCAGAGTATCCAAGTCATTTACATTAAATAAATACGTAAAAATATTATGCTAATTTACATATTCTAAAAATATATCATTTGAAAATGATTTGATATTCGTGAACTACTTTCACTCTGTCCTGGTTTAGATAACTTTATTCTCTATTTTATATTTTGCCGATTTTCTTAAACAAAAAAGAAAATGGATCAAATGTACCAAAACCAGAGCTGCCAGATTGTGGAATTGTGTCTCCAAAATGGGGAAGTTTTCGTCATAGGGAAAGAACGGGGAACACAAATAGACAGGAATATGTTTGGGGACGTTTTGGGGAAATTATTTTCATCCGGAGTGTAGATAGAAATATTATTGTCTCAATTATTAGGAATAAAAGACAAACAATAGAAGTTATTGCCTCTCATTTTTGTTTCAAAACGAGAAAAATAAACGACAAGCCTGGAGAAAGAAAAACATCAGAAAACGAAGGTAATATAGGGTTTCAAGCAGCTCAAAGGCCGCTGATTGGTTGATTTGAAATATTTGATTTTACGGGGACAGCCAATGGACGCGCCAGGGACGAGCTCATGTCGTTGGTCCATAATTTGGAGAATATTTATCGTTTCAAAGATAGGGAATTTGGATTCATTGGAGAGGTTATTTGGGGAAATTCCGAAACAGCGGTGGAGAAAGAGCTCGCAATACATCTGGCTGCCCTGACCATAACGATCTTTCTTTTTTATTGTAGCTTCCAGAGAATTCAAACAACATTGGCTACTAATGTTGATTATCACGTCATTTTCGTGTCATTATAAAGTTCCTGCCTTGACTACGCCGACAGAATTACATTTTATCGCTTGCTGCAACTCAATCCCTCGTACAAGGCTGTGATTATCATTTCATATTAACTCGATTGTACTTAGAAACCTGATTACTAGTATCACGTTGGTTCAGTCTCTACACGGCTGAATAGATAATAATAGAGTACGTGCACAACATCAAACTAGTGGTGCTAAAACAGCACGTACTTTCTCGCGATATTGTTAATGGCTACATAATATGACAATTTCTGTCTTACACTTCAACTACCATTTGAAATTATTTTAAACCAACGATACATAAATACATATACTTTTTAATTCAAACTTGGAAACGAAAACAACTTTCTGTCACTGAATTTATTCACGTTCTACATACTTTCCAACGATGCGCTATGCGTATTTTAGCCGTAAACGAAATTATTAGTTCATATTAACGCGAACGAACGGCGGCTGTCATTATCGCCTTTTATTATCAGTGCGGCGTTATAAAAATGTGTTTCACAAGCAACAGTGACCATTAATTCGAATGGGATACATATTTTGAAAATTAGCATTATTGATACCTGTTGCAAGAAAATGAAAATGGAAAGAAGAAAATAATAATTAAATATAATATTGTTATATTCATCAGAAACTACTCGGGTTTTACACTCATTACTCGTCATTTCCACTTCTTATTAAGGAAAGCCAAATCATTTATTCGTTTCACATTTAAATCAATTAAAGGACGCAATTTAAAATATATTTAATAATTAAGTAATATTAAATGTAATCTTTCTAATCAAGATTCGAATAAACAACCTTGTAATTATTCCATATCTATGTTCACCAAAGAGAAGAATTTAAGACATTTCATTATCTTATCTTGTCGGCGTTCAACAATGAACTTCTCAAATTTCGAACGCTCCATTGTTTCCCAAGACAGAGAATGGTAATATGAAATTAAGGTTAAAATGTTAGTTCAAATTTATGGTACTTAATTTTTTCAAATTTTCTTTCTTGTAAAGTAATGTTAATATAATCCAAACCCAACCAATTCACAGGAAGCGTCAATGCTGAATACATGAGTATATTTCCATAGCCAGGAACAGTAGTAATCTGTAACTTTTACGTATAAAACGTACCATAATCAGTGTTCAAAAGTCATTCAAATTGGTTTAAAGACAATAAAAATTTCATGCTTGACACAAAAGTTCGCAAATAATACTCGTATTTTCGAAAAATTGAAAATGACATTATTTGAAGGTCTGCTTTTGATGAAAACATTTCATCCAGAAAAAAATATTTATTTTCGTAATTAGAGTTGTAGGAAGATGCAGAAAAAAAATTTAATTTTTTAAATTTTCGAAAAATCAGTTTTCAACGAACATGGGACATGCACCACTCTCTTAAAAGTCCTTTACACTATCCAACAACAAAATTGAATCAAAAACGATGAAGCCATTTTTTTTGAAAATTTTGAGAATGTCTCAGGGGTTTCGTGTAAAGTACCCCCAGAATTCAAATATCGATTTCCAGTTCAAGGATCCGCGATATCTGCCAGATCGATTGGGGAATATCAATTTTGGAGAGAATCGGCTGAACGGTTTAGCTGCTAGCGTTGTTCACAGACAGACGAACAGACGTTTTGCTGTGAATCGATTTTTCGGTATCAAGGACCCAAAAAACATGGATTCTTGCTACAACACGTGTTAGAGAAAGCTTTTTCTAAATTTAGCAACTGGATTTATCTTATTTTTTGTTACCAGGGCCTTGTAATAAGAGTTTTTTTGCCTGAATATTCGCCGTTTTTTCGGGAAGTTACACGACTTTCTCTCTACTGAGTAAGCGGTAGTGAGAAAGTAATGAAAGAAAACAACATATTTCCAAAACTTTGTTGAATATTTCAAGTTCTAGTGGTACAAACTTTTTTTAAAAAATGTTCTATTTTCAGAAAATGTCCATCATTTGCCACATTCGGCCGATAACTGTGCTTTTTCTTAGGCGTTTTCTCGAAACTCAAGTTTTTCAAGAGTTCGAAAATATACTACACGCCAGATATACCGGAAAGTGAAAAAAATTACAATAGCTACGTTTGCAGACTATATTGCCATATTAGCCACGGATGATGATCCTATTGAAGTGCCAAGAAAACTACAAGATAATCTTGTATTGATTGAAGAATGGGCAGACCATTGGGAAATAAAAATAAACAGAAATAAGTCAGCTCGTATAACTTTCACTTTGAGAAGACAAAATGTCCCATCGCAAATATTAATAATAAGCCACTTTTGCAGATTGAAAGTGTGATATATTTAGGAAAACATCTGGACAAAAGGCTTACCTGGAAACCTCACATACCAGCCAAGAAGAAGCAACTTCAATTACAAGTGAAAATACTATATTGGCTACTAGAACAGTATTCGAAGCTATCCCTATAAAACGAATGATTGACTAACAAAACAACAATAATACCTTATAAGGACCTATGACATCCGAATTTGGGCCACTGCAAGTAGGTCAAATCTCTACATTTTACAGAGATTTCAGTCAAAAACGCTTAAAATGATTGATGGATCACCACACAAGGCCAACACCACAGAAAACGGTTGAGTTTTCGAGAAACTTTAGTTGACATTATTTAAAGCACATCCACTCAAAAATACAATATATGAACAAATCGCCGCTAATGTGAATATTAACGACGTAGAAGACAAGTCAAAGAAATTACATTTTTGTAATTTTTACGAAAACAAAAGAATAGAGCAATATGGGGTTTATGTCATCTCATCGAGTACATTTAACACTATCCCTACCAAAAGTTTAAAGAAAAAATTTGGAGCCGTTTTTGAGAATTTCTTTTTTTTAATTGCACATATTGCACGCAATATTGCCCGAAAACTACTAAAATTTTCAAAAAAAAATGTACGACGCTTTCAAAAACCTGTATGTTTTAATGAAGGACCTCACTTTGGACAACACATTTTGTTTGGAGGAAAAATCTCTATCTTCAATTTTGTAGTTGTAGGAAGACGCCGAATAAAATTTCGAAAAATTTTCAAAAATTCAGAGTTAACCGTGAAAATCTGACCTATGCCACCTTAATAAGTGTATTTTTCTCTATTATTACAACAAATTTAAAGAAAAAATTTGGAGTCGACTTTGAGAAAATTTTGAAAATGTCCGAGGGCCTCATGTAAAGTACCCCCAAAAATTAATGAATGTTTTTCAAAATATCAGAGCTTCGACTCATGCCAGATGGACAGTTTCTTTAATTTGGAAGAAATCGCACGCATAGTTTAGGCGCTAGTGTTGTTCACATACACCGGACAGACGGACGGACGGACGGACGTTTTGCTTTCAATTGGTTTTTCGGTATCAAGGGCCCACGATACAGGGATTCTGGCTACACCACGTGTTAAGGAATTTTTTTCTTAATTTAGCAACTGGTTTTATCCACTTTTTCGATATCACGGCCCGGCAACAAATCTTTTTCTGCCGCAAATTCGCCATTTTTTCGCGCAGCATTACATAACTTCCCCTATACTACGTACAGCATATTACTTCGTATATACGTACGTATATGGGAGAGTAAAAATAACATTACAACAAATTTAATACATAGAGTGAAATACAGACATGAGTACCCTAGATGCAAACAAGCCAACGGAAATATATACTCATCAGTAAAAAATTCACGGCAGATCATCCTCGTGATATTTAAGGAAATGCAGAGAATGTTATTCATCAACAAGAATCATCTTGGTGACAATATGTCGCAGATAAACTTGTGAAATCAACAAAACTTTTTCTGAAACTCTCAGCTAAGGACTTTATCGGAGCAATTAAAAATATGTGTAATTTCCAGGGATTGATAAGATTCAGAATAATTGGATAAATAAATTGACACCATTACATTTCCATCTAGAAAAGGCTAATTGAATGCTTGGTAAACTTGAGAAACTCTGGGAGTGTGACTCATGCGGCATCACTTACCGGCTACCAAAAGGGGCAGACAGTACTTTGGCAAAAAATTACAGGTGAATCACTTGCCGCAAATATTGTACAAAATCCATTGCAACAATAGTTAAAAATGTAAAAGCACCTACAGGACAACTATATATTGCCAATTAAATAGAAAAATGTGTAGGGTCGTAAGGCAGGAAGTAAATCTTACCATTCAACAATGTTATCTTAGACGATGTAAAGAAACGAATATGTAATCTTATGTTGACCACTAGGTCTTTGGCAGCGTACTTCACGATTGAATACTGAAGGTTTCAGACTCTAACGATTCCATCCTTAGCGTCACTGACGTTTGTAAAGGCAACTATTAAGTCACGGCGTAACTATGTTACTTCTACACAGCTACATTGCGAACCGCGCAAGTAGTAGAAAACAAGACATATTCATGTAAATAGTTCACTTTTTAAAAAGATTTATTTTCCGATCTCTTGCGTTGAAACAGTTTGATTCCACTGGCTAAGTAATAGGCTTTTCTTGACCTTCGTTACAAGTTCTATGGTGGTGAACGATCACTGTGTGTGGTCAGTCTCCAAAATGATCCACTTTCGAGGCTGGTAATCAAATGTGACCATAGACTTGAATAGAGGCTTTCAAGTGTGCTATCAAACATTGCAAAGAAAACTACGTAAGATACGCAGATAACGAAATATCTAGAATAAGTAAAATGAGAGGGATGAAGTAGAATAAGTAGAATGAGAACAGAATAAGTAGAATGAGAAGGGGAAGAAGATAGAAGACGTGGAGGAAGAACGGGAGAAATTTGCAGTGCCCATTAACACAAAATTCAAGAAATTATAGGGAACTAAAACAACTGCTTTGAAAATATCTTGAAAAAATGGACAAAATACAGATCAAGAAACACCTTAAAAAAGGAAAAATTAAATCAGAACTAGAAGCAATTGTCCACGCAGACTGCCCGAGGTAAGGCATTATGAACACGATATTATGATAAAACGGTTCTCAAAATTTCCCAGGATTATAATTGTATTTGTGTGACATTGAAACGACTGGGTTTTGCAGTACCCAATTCGCCCACCGTTTGCTTCATTGGGAGCAGCCTATATTTTGCGCCAAGTATTGTAGAAACACCCACAATTACTAGATCTGCTTCTCAGGAAGCTGGCCGCAGCCTGGAGCAGATTTTATAATTAAATGTCACCTAACATCTTAAAACCTGGATTTAGGGGAAGTTATTATTATCAGTAGAAGAATAAGTAGAATGAGGAAGAGGAGAAGAAAATAAGAGGAGGGGGACGAACTAGGAGAAATTTGTATCTAATGAGAACATGTTCGGAGCTGGTTTCGACATCATCTTCACTGTCTCCACTCCTTCACCGCGTGGATTAACCGCATGCAGTACGGTCGCGAGACCGCGTGACCGGCTGACGGCGCGACTGCGGGTGGGCACGATCGGTCAAGAGTAGAAGGAGTGCGGAGTAGTCGGACCTTTCCCCGAAGGAAGGGAGTGTGGAAAGGTGGGAGGTGTCGTGCGGGGGCTCCTTCGGTCGGAGGGCAGCCGAGGCGAGGGCAGGGAGAGGCGAGCGCGGGGCGGGGCTGGGCGGGGAGGGAGCGGAGCGGTGGGGCGGGGCGGAGGGTGGGAGGAGCGGAGCGGGAGGGCGGGGGCGGAGCGGTGGGCGGAGCGGAGCGGTGGGCGGGGCGGAGCGGGGGGACGGGGCGGAGCGGTGGGCGGGGCGGAGCGGTGGGCCGGGCGGAGCGGTGGGCGGGGCGGAGCGGTGGGCGGGGCGGAGCGGGGGGCGGGGCGGAGCGGTGGGCGGGGCGGAGCGGTGGGGCGGGGCGGAGCGGTGGGCGGGGCGGAGCGGGGGGCGGGGCGGAGCGGGGGGGCGGGGCGGAGCGGGGGGCGGGGCGGAGCGGGGGGACGGGGCGGAGCGGAGGGCGGGGTGGGGCGGAGCGGAGGGGCGTGGCGGGCGGAGCGGGGGGCGGGGCGTGGCGAAGCGGGGGGCGGGGCGGGCGGAGAGGGGGGCGGAGCGGGGCGGGCCGGGTGGGGCGGGGCGGTGGCGCTTATCGCTCGCTGGCTCGCGGCCAGGCACAGATTGCGGGCACCATCCGTCTTCGACTCGCGAGGGGTCGCAGCGGGACGAGCCAGGCAAGTCTCCATGCGCAGTGGGCCGAAATTATTAAAAAGGAGTGCGTAGGGTGACCATATGCACCGGCCTAGGTGTGGAGCAGGACATTAATTGATGTCACTGCAGTGCCTTTGACAGGGAGGTCCTAGAGTTTGAGTTACGATAGAATAATAGACATGTATATCAATAAGGATATCAATTTTTTGATCATTTCCCTTGACGTCTTTTTCGGCTAGACTGACACTGGAGCTAATGATAGTTATTGTTGTTGTTATTCTTCTTCTTACAATGAATAAAAATAATAATAATTATTATTATTCCTATCATTATTATTACTGTTGTTATCATTATATTTCTTCCGGGAGTTGCAAGTTTGTAACCTGAAGTGCCGTATATGGGGAGGACCTAGTTTCAGGTTTTCACGATAGCGCATTTTTGCCAGCAGCTGTAACATCTGGCTGGAAGCCGACACCTTACTGGTTGAAATTGATAATACCAGGCTTGCTCGTTTTCGTGGTTTCCTCAGTTCAATTCCCAGCGAATGCTAGAACAGTGCCTTAACCCTTAACCACCATAGTGCGATCACTGGGACCGCAGCAAATTTAAAATCCTCCTCTGCAAGCCGAAATGTAAAAGATTTGTTTTCTGGAACTCACTCACCTTATTGTAAGACTGTTGAAAGTTACCCATCTTGATCGGAGGCTACTAGAACGTGTGCTTCTTTATGTAGGTGAATGAATGTTCGCCGCGACCCCGGTGGTTGCACTTCACTGGCGCAGTGAAATTTGAGCATCGCTTATCTAAATGTCTTAGTTTATCAAACCGACTTCGAGGAAGTTCTTCTGAAATGTCGTGATACGAGTGGAAGTAATTATATGGTAAAATAGATCATCCCGGATGCAATATTTCAATATGTTACAAAGACAGGGGCTCCAAAACACTTATATTGCTATTTTATTGAATTGAAGTTATTTATTGTAGTTTCTACAAGTTTTCAAGTTGTTCCAAGTTTGAATTTAAATCTTACAACACATTTCTAGTTTTTCTTATTTTCTTAACATGTCAATACTTAAATTTTTTCACGGCAATGGCAGTGTTTGTGTTTCATGCCGTAACCCACTAGATACGACAGTTTTTTGAGAAAATTAATTTTTGCACTGTTATATTTTTGAAGAGAACAATATAATTTTTAGAGAACAAAATATGTATTGTGATTGTTCACCGAGGACAAAATGATATTTTTTTTCTTTCTGAAAAGAAATATTTTAATAGAACGGTCAAGTAAGCACATCACTGTGTGCGCCTGATTCAATTAACACCACAATGGATAAGGATAAGAAACGAACCAAGGAACCACATCCTTCCTTTTTAACTTCCATCCTTTGTACAGGAACGCGACTCGGTGTGTTTATAAACTCTATGGCATTGAGGGCGCGAGCATTCTCGATTATCTAATAATGCAACATGTTAACTGAACAGAACAGTGTAAATGAATTGTATTACATACACAAATACCCACCACTGTCGGGATTCAAATCCTAGGTCCCGCCGGTTAAAGCATTGTAGTGGGAACAGTTATTGTCCTGAGCTACCTCAGGATCAGTCCAATACCATGTTTCAGATAAGAATGCCTAGTGCATGAACTGACAGCTTGTGTTACAGGATTGCACGAGTATGATTTATGATATTGATGCCTCAAGGAGAAGAGAAGCTTCAAATTACAAACTAAACTTACATTTTTAATTTATTTTTATAACGTTTTTACTTTTTTGGATTTTGTCATTTCTGTAATTTTTGTTGATTTATTTTCTGATAGTGCATGTGTATATTGTCAAGAGATATAATTTATTTCCTTTATAAATACAGTTAAATTTGTATTGAAATGTTTGAGTATGTTTTCTTTTTCTACTAAATGACTTTCACGAGGATACATTTTTGCTAGTTTGAGAAAATGTAATTTTTTGAATTTTGATTTGTAAATATTCGTATCAAGAAAGATACAGACCTAAGATAGAGATCAAGCGTAAGTATATAAACTTGGGTATATATAGGAAATTATCTGAAAATTGGACGTAGTGTTTTCTCGAAACATGAATCGTAGCAAATTGTCTTACATACAGGTTAGTCAATAAAAACGTCCACCTAGAATATATTTTTAACGGTTCAAGATGTTGAGATGGAATTTTCACTAAACGATTTAGGACTAAGGGCTTATCGGTTTGGAGCTTTCTGATAGCGTTCTTATTTTAAAGAAGACACACACTAACATCGTTGTGTTCAACGAAACACCATGTTTATTTACACAAATAGTTAGGTCTCGAGAAGAAGAATTCAACAACAACACATACCTTGATATTCAATGAATAATATTTAACACTAATGAGTTTTAAAGCACCCCGCTAGAGAAGGTTTCGAAGTTCGCGGTGCGGCTATCATTCACCCGTTCAAAGCGCCGCGGGCTAAGATGTGTGGCACATGTGGTGATCTCTAAAGGACAATCGACGCCGCAATAGAGAAATATACATATGGCAGTCTACAAATAGTGAAAGATACGTTTGTCGCATACCAAAAATGTTTAGAGCAAACACTTGTAACCCGGTGGCGCGTCGTGATACAGAACCTTTGAATTGATTTAAAACCTTTTAGAAAAATACAACCCATCTGTGATGTTATTAACACCATGATTTCTTACAAGCTATTTTGGTTTATTAATGGTTTAAGGAAAATTCACGAGTAAAAGATAAAAAAAACTAACATTGAAAGATATTTAATGTCAACATCGCTGTTACTGAAGAAGACGCAACTCACTTAACCATGCCTTTGCATAGCGCGATTTTTACCGCGATGCAGATAAAAATATTTCTGTATTTTTTCTGGGAGAGCTACCGAAACCGTTAACAGCAGCGTTATGCTTTCCGGCGTCGCACCACAAACTTTCGTTGACTTCTTATTCGTATGACGACTGATTTATACTCTTTTATATTGGTAATTATTTAATCATCAAATAACAACACATCTTGTATTGCTGAATTAGTCTCACAAGACCTATTTATTCGAGTAAAAAATTAATGATGTTACATTTAAAAAACGAAATCAGTTCAATATATTTAAAATAAAAAATGCTATCACAAAGCTAGTCACCACAACTTCTGTGCCCCTATGTTTTTAATAGCTTGGAGGAAATTTCAACTTAATATGTTAAACCGTTAAAATATATGACATTTTTATTGACTAGTCCTGTATTTTCTTCTTAATATGAAATATTATGCCGTTTCCCTTACACCTGGGCATACTGGGTTGCACCACAATCAGCATCAACTGACATGTCATATTACTACCCAACTGACGGTGGTAGGAAACCTTATTTATTCTTTATTTATCTAACATTTAATGTTGCTTTTACGTACGCGAATGTTACATTGTCATCGCGTATAGAGAGCACATTGAGCAGATAACCTAACTTTGCATTCCAAATAGCAGTATGGGATGATAGCAATTCAAAAGAAAATAAATCTGTGTATGTATATAAAAATGAAATCAATTTGTAAACAGTTTTTTCAAATCATGAAATATGCACCGTACTTCAATACGTTCTTCATCAATCGTAAAGTTTAGTATTTGCGAAAACTCATGTTTAAAAAAATTAAAAACGTGTGAGGAACAACCAATGAATGTGTGATACGAATACTGTGAATTCTCTAGGAATTCATGTTTCTGAGAGGAAGCTTACCAAGAACTATTCCTGAACTTCCGATGGCTCTTAAGGCGAAATCAAAGATACGTTACGAAGCCGCCTCAGCAATCTAGATTTCAAGGATGCAGTGAAATGAATGAAAGAGAAACACTAATGTTACCTGAATTCTTGTTCCTAGAGAACAAATGGTGCATGGATCGGGTGATTTTGATTTCTGAAACTCAGAGCATTGCTGCTCTATCTAATTAGACCTCTCGATATTTTGGGCCATGTTTCTCATAAGATACGCATTTTCAACTTTTTGTTCATTTTTTGTACTTTCTCTCTTCATTCTTGGGTTCCCTTTTATGTTAATGATTCATCACCTTATAGTATATGAAAACACTCTAATTTTGTATCTAGAAGACTTCACTATTTTAACCTTTCAAGAAGTGGTTAAGTACTTTCCTGCGGGATCATATGTTTTAAACTTAGGCACAATTTATAAATATCTCGAAAATATAATAGAGAAACATATATCAAATGAGAAAAAATATTTTCTGTAAATATCTGCTAGAAAAAGTCACGTATCGTGTGAATAATTTGCTGTAGTCACATTTCAAATGTAGAATATTTTTAGCTCCACATGTGAAATGATAATTTTTCAGCTTCAACCGAAGTCTTTAATATTAAAAATACGTCGAATTGATATAAAAATAATAATTGATTTTCATTAACACATATATTCAGTAATTTTTAAGGTAATTATCATTGTAATTATTATAATTTTAGGAAAATGAACCCATTCCGTTTAAAACGGGCTACTGTTCAGTTATCAATTACATCTGATAAATATAGAAATAGTTTCTTGTTTTACTTCTGATTTAGGTTTTCACGACTATCTAAAACGTCACAGTTATAACGCCACAAACTGTAGCTTTTGAACGACACTAAATGAATTGTGCATACCTCGTTCGGTTGACTGACTGCAGACTTTGTTGACTGGAAAAGAGTTATTTAGTGAATTGCTCTCAATCTCTTGCTTTGCTTTGTCAAATTACGCAAAACCTGTAAAACTTATAATATGCTTCTTGAACAACATGCTTTTTGAAGGTTTGTCATTAATTCTGAAATACTTGTCGACGTTTTATCGGCTGATATAATTACTTTTTTGTTGTTCAGATTATAATTGCTGTATTAGAACACACGGATTCATTGAAAATAATTATTTGTGCACTAAAGACGTTAGTTATCAGGGTTCTAATGATCGAGCGGCAACGAAAGGCCCGAAGACCTTTGTCCCGATGACTTTTTACTGCCCGAGATAATTAGAACCAGTCAATTCCCGCGGTACACATATAATTTTATTTTTTAGCAAATTTTATTGATTCGTATTTACTTATTTACTAATTAGCTAGATACTAACTTAACTCGATTTATCTTTCCATATTTATCTGTCATAATTACCTCCATAAGAGAACACGTAGAATCATTGACCTGTTTTTCATATTTTCCTTGTAATCACAATCCTTTCGATCCAAGTACGTTTTGCAGTGTATATCGAGCTTCATATCGAAGGTAACAAGAAGCTATCTCGTTTCGGTAAAAAATAAATGTATTTTTTTTATTCATTAGTCGAACATAAATATATGAGTACATTGATATGACCTGTTTAAAAATTCAATGACCACCCCATGGTACAAGAACTGAGCAATGTTTTACACAGAATTACTACCGTCTTTTAAGAAATACGAGCAACAAGCAGTTTGTTATGGAGAAAGAACAATCACGGAGCAGCAAGTCTTCGGAATCTGCAAGAAAGTTGTAAATAAAAAAACATACCAGGAAGGTGGATGCACTGAATGAAATGAACAAGACGTAATAAGAACGAACATACATTCATAATAAATACTCATACATACATACTCGCGGGGGCGCTGGCGCGTTGCGTGGCGCGGCGAGGCGTGGGGGAACGTGGCGGGGCGTGGCGGGGCGCGGCGGAGCGCGGCAGGGTGCGGCGGGGAGCGGCGGGGCGCGCCGGCGGGGCTCTGCGAGCGCGCCCCATCCCCGCCGCACCCCCTGCGTGGCGAGGGGGGGCGCGGGGCGCGGCGGAGCCATGGGCGGGCAGCGCTCTGCCCCGCGCGCCCGGACCGCCCTGCCCCGCACACTGGCGGGGGGGGGGGAGGGGTGACGAAGAGCCGGTCGGGCTGGAGGTGAGGTCGTCACTTGAGACAGGCATCTCTCTATCTCTCGCTCGTTGCCGGTATAAAATAATTCCGCGCCGATTTGTGAGTCACAGAGAGCCAGATGTGAAACGTATGTAGGGTAGAGTGTGAATCGACCGCCCTAGTGCTCTCCCTGGAATACAATTTTTTTGTCTTGAGATAGTATACAATAAATGTCACTCGCGAATTGCGTCCTTTTGTCACACTCTTCTCCGAAAGGTCTGTCTTATCTGTGGTACAAGATGGCCTTCGTTTATAAGTATTGCTGATTATTTCAGTCACATAGAAATATTACAAAATTATATAAGAGCGTGTAGATGATTGTATGGATTAAGCTTTTTGACAGTATGTACAAAGGATTAGAATATTCAAAAGCCACTGCAACCATTATGCATCACATAGCTGCAAACTCGTAATTGTATTTATTCGAGCAATCCCTTCTTGTAAGCCAAGTAAAGGTGGAGCGAATGTCAAAACGCATCAATCGCAGTTTTGCTTTCAAAGATTACTACTACTGGGAATATGTGTGGTTCTCTTGCAAAAATCTATGAGTCTTCGTGAGACTTTAATAGTACATTCCTGAGAGTATTAAGCTGAACAAGAAGCACATTTTCCCAGAACCTTGCAGCATTTATTGACTACAATAACTCACTCCTCATGAAAATGAGGAGAACAAAAGGTATCAATTCAATCATGTTTTTCCAAAATAAATTATTCTTGGTACGAATGACGTACAGGTTAATAGCATCACAAAAGTGTACCAATACACATTGAAACTTGCATGAACTATAGGTATGATGTGATTTATGTGCAAGGCCTGAAGATACCAGTTTTAACTGCACCACATACTCAACTTTCGGTGCTTGGAAGAGCGAGTAACAGCTACAGACGTAAAAGGTCTAGCCTGTCTGACGTGGCAACGTCACTTCCGGATTCCCAGAGTTCGAGTGGAAGCCTAAGAGCAGAACCCTCCGACTTCTTTCTTTTTCGCTTGTATTTCCATTAGGAGCAAAAGTTTTACTCCGAATGCAAAATTGCTGATATCTATTATTCCGTCTGAATGTAGGGATACAGTTACATCAAAGCTCGAGAACAAATAAAATGCAGAACTGTTAATGCAGACAGAGCATTGGTCGCACTCCTAGTGAAATGTGTGCATATTCTGTAACGCATGGGAAACGAAAGAAGAATAGAGGGGTCTGCCTAAGAGCGGTTTTTACTCACACTACCACAGTGTATTTACTTTAGCATGACAGTACGTATCCGTTTAGAAGAGAGGTCTTCTCCAGAATGTCCAGTAACTGCCTAACACTGCTGCAGAGCGCAGTGACCAAATTAAAAACATCAACTTTTCGGTCATGTTTACATTTCTGCCAAGGTTATTCTTCCATTTTAAAAACAGAGTAAGCGTCACGAAGGTGGTGGAGGCAGATCGAATGTCTCCCCATCATGAAGCGATAGCCACAGTACCAAACAGTTGCGAAGTGCATGCTAAAATATACAGTACATTTCTGTTCCAGGCGCGGCTGCGCACGGTTGCTCCACGCTCAACTGTTGCCTGAGGAGCACACTGTAGGAAGTCGCATGCAACTCGCGACGCACGTCGCATCTGCCGCTTTTGCTGTTTCCATTAACTGAAAGAGATGTCTACGAGAAGATGCTGGTTTGGTTGAAACAAGCGGCTCCGTTGTCCCATGCAAAGTGGGGATAAGCCGTGATAAGTCAAGGCCGCTACACAAGCGCTATGAGTGTGTGAATGCACGCACTGCACGGAAATATGGGAGATGTTGGTCCGCTGAATTTTAGATTGCAGGGGTCAGAGCGACTTTGACCAGGCTAACATTGTGTATAAAAATCTCCAGTACCGGGTGTTTCCAGCATCGTTTGGAGAACAAGGAATATCCAGAGCTCCACGTAGGCTCATATTGTTTTAAATGGTTAGAATACCTGGAGACATGACTATGAAGATACACAAAACTACGAATATTTTGCTTTCATATTCGTAAATTCAATGTTCAAGATCTAACAGGTATCCGGATCTGCGGATATTTATTCATTTTGCGCTATCTAAACGTCTGAAGCTCAGGACACCGGTGGTGTAGTTCTAGTTTTGAAATTCCATGCGCGAATTGCTAAGCGTGAAGTGAAACCTGAGAGGTCGTGAGATGCAGTGAGAGATGGCGCTGGCGCCTTAGAACTGTCTAACGATTCGAAGGCGCGGTCATTATTTATATTGGAAGCTACCTAGACCACACGTACAGATATCATCTGTCCAGACAGTTTACAAAGCTCACCAATGTTTTTCGAACGATAGTTGATGAATGGATAAGAGGTACTTAGCATATACTTCTCACTTTGTTGAAGAATCGATGTAAGAAAAAAATTTACATTTCAGACCTAGCAATAGTCGAAATAAAGGTTAATGAATAGTTCCTTCAACAAAATAATAGATTAAATGAATATTGAGTTCAGACGAAATAATTTGAAAAGAAAACGCAGATTAAGATCAATTTAATCATTTTCTTTTGCGAGTCTGATCACTTTTAATAAATTGAAGAAGGTCTGTTGATTACTTGTTTAAAGCACGAGTTTTTGAGTGGTGCTAATCTGTCAGGGTAGGCTAAACAGGAACACTGAATACCGTGGTGTCTAAGAACACGAGAATACGTGGAAAAGTTACTTTTCATTCTCCAAACGAGACAAAACGCACGAATCTTTGCTGGTGTCTTCATTGAAGCGATGTTGTGGAAGTCCTAGTGTATAGCCACAACGTTGCAAATTAAGGTATTCTATAAAAGCGTTGCGTCCATTTGTTGATTTTCACATCACTGCTGATGCCGTTGTCTCGTTTCGAAAAAGTAATTAGTAATGATATCAACGTATTCCATTGCATTATCAGCTAATAGCATTTTTACACCGTACTGATACAACACATCGTAGCACTCAATCGCGTGAGACGTCATTTGAGCGTACATCTGGGCGACTGTTCATCTCTGGACGCGACCTACACAGCGATGTGCGAAGGAATGGCTAACTTCAAGGGCAGGGGAGACGTGCCGAGCAAACCGGTACGCAGGATGCTGGGGTTCCAAGTCCCGGGACAACGGCGACGGGGGATCGAGACGGACCGAACCGTCGAGGCCGAGGGGTCGGGGTAGAGGGCCACAAGAGGGCGCTACAAGTCTACTCAAGCGGTGGAGCTGTCTCGGGCGGGCCGCAGGCGGCCAGACTACGTCATGTGAAGGTCTCCTTTTAAAATGCGCGTGAAGGTCTTCTTGAACTGCTGGTTGGCGAGCGCGTAGCAGAACGGGTTCATGGGGCTGTTGGCGTAGCACAGAAAGTAGGAGAACATGAAGAGATGCTCGTTGGTGCAGGGCGGCTCCGCGCAGAAGCCCTCCACCAGCGCCAGCACGTGGTAGGGCGTCCAGCACGCGACGAACGCGCCCAGGATGAAGGAGATGGTGCGGAACGCCTTGCGCGCGCGGTTCTCCGACTTGGACTTCTGCCGACCTGCGCACACACACGTAAGCGCACCAGGCGGCGTTATTGGGACATACAATAGAATTCATTTCTCTAGTGAAGAACATCGGAGCAATTCAGACATTTTCCTGTACTTCATAAATAAAATTGATGGGGAAAGTAATAAATGATGCGGAAATAGGAAACTGTGTTGATATACAGAACGGGAGAAATTATATTATATAGTTAATATTACATTAGAATAATGCAAGTACACAGCGACATTGTTATGAAAAGAAATGACAGTCGTTGACTTGTTTTGACAAGTAACAAGGCAGTTGAATACCCAGAGAACAAACCAAGAATTAAAAACTACAACAAAAAAAACAAAGAGACGAATGAAAACAAAAGAGATGTAGATTTATAAAAGTTATCGGCAGAAGTGGTATGATTGCGGTAAGGTACGGATCGTGAGCTGTAGGCTGAGACGTGAGATTTTTTTAAAGATATTGGCAGAAGTGAGATGCTAGGGTGACGAGATCGAAAGTTACAATGTTCAGACGCGACATGAACGGTTAATGGAAATATCTAAATTACGTAATTTTTATATGTGGATGGAGCCGAAATGGATTTTGCAGCCTACACGAAAGTAATAATTTATGGTAAATGGTCGCAGCAGACGACGGTCAAGAGTGCAGCACAGACTGTCAACATGGGAAGTATAATCGCTGAGGAAATAAGATCATTAAATCCGTCACAGATATCGTTGTTCAAGGCACAATAATGTTGTAAATTTAAGTTAAATTTAAGGTTAAGAATAGGAATTGTTATCCAAATTAGTTGACTGACTATCTCAAAAGAATTACTAAAATCTGAATTTTGGAAAAAGGAAAAAGAAAATTAAACAATTCTGAAAAGAGATCATTAAATAAAGAACGCGTTCGACACTTCATGTCGTTGATGTTACAGAGAAATACTATTGTTGTTTTTAATTGGAATAGGAATAGTTCATAAACCCATCCTTTTCATTTTATATATGCTCGTAAATATAATAATTATCAACCGGAATCTTGTATAAGCGGTATTTTTCAGCCCACAGTACCAGAAAGAAAACCCTGAGAGTAAGTATGGTAATGTCACGAGAACGTCTGTGGACGCATTACTGAGCTAGCCACCCTAATTATTGCGTCCATAATTCGGGGCGAACTTAAAGTGTTATATAATTCTTTGAGAGAGGTAGGAAGCATTACACTAATAATAATAATAACAATAATAATAATACAATAATAATAATAATAATAATAATACCAAATAAAATCAGAAAACTGCTTACAATGCATCACGTAGTCCCCGCTCGAGATGATGTCCAGAGACTTTATGTGTCACATAAGGAAGGAGGAAGAGGCCTCAGACAAATTGAAGTCTCCTGGCACAATGCAATAGTCGGGACAGGAAAGTAAGTAGTCAGTCATCAAGATGACCCACCAATGAGGCAGGCCATTAAATCTGACCGAAGAATGGGAAATAGAGGCATTGTAAGTGTAGCAAGATACATTGCGAAGAAAACTATGTAAGACACACAAAATAATACAGACACTGAACTTCTGATGCTACTAAACATAAAATGTGAGAAAAAAAATTTAAAGAAATAGTGGAGAGACAGTTCTCTCCATGGACAGTATCTAAAAGGAATAAACAAGGTAAAGATCAGTAAATCAATCATTTATGCGGCTTAAAAGGGGAACAATGAAGCCAGATTTGGAAGCAGTTGTAATAGCTGCTCAAGATAAGGTGTTGAGAGCACGACATTATGATAAACGGTTCTGAAAATTTCCAAGATGTTAAATGTACATTTGACAGGAACAAATAGAAACCATTGATCGTATCATCTCAGCTTGTTCAGGTCTAGCAAAGACTGAATACTTGAATAGACACGATAGGGTTTGAAGATACTTCCAGTGGCAGATCTGTACCGCCCTCGAAGTTTCAAACTCAAGCTCCACGTGGTACGAACACTCACCAAAACTGGTAATGTCTGTTGGACTGTGTACAATACTGTACGACCAACAAATTCGAACTATTCGCACGATAGCGGCAAACAAGCCGGATATTCTTATCCGGGATTTGGAAAAAAAATTGGTCTACATGTAGGTGTTGCTCTGCCATGTGACCAAAATGCCGTATTCAACAACAATCATGTATATCAGTAGCGTGCGGTTATAATTTTAGTAGGGGAAGTACTTTTAAAATCCACGGTACAAAAACGTCAAACAGATAAAGATGATATGAATTTTCTCGCATCTTCCATACGAACGCTCTGAGAAGGTCGCATCTTGCATACGAACGTAACTGGTCGCCCGGGAGAAAACAGACCCAGGGAAAATTTCGTTGCGTAAATGCCTTCTAACTGTTGTAAACAAATATAATTCTGTATTTATGCGATTAAAACGTAACTTTATTTATCGAGTACTTTGTTATTTAAAATTATTAACACAAATGTACAAAATCCTATTAATGCATTAAAGCATTTTTTTCTTTCATAAAATGAAAAATGTTTGCATAAACTTTAATATATGGTTGTTTTGAATGTTGATTTGAAAATGTATCTATAGAGTTCAGTAATAATGTTTTTCACAATCTTTACAAACATTGGATATGATGTCCGTTCTACTGTTTTCTTACACTTTTCACATTCTCTGTATGCTCTGCGGTTTAAATTCCTCGGACAAATTTCACGTCTTGTTGGTTCTCCTTCTTGCAATTTGTGTTTCTTGTTTTTGCTCTGAATGCAAATATTGTATTATTTTAGGTATCAGCTCTCGCGACAATCCTCGTAGAATTTATCTCATAATAGGCCAAGGGCGAATACGATCCAAAACATCCGTCTGCAAATCTTATGTGTAGTGATTCCTCGAAATATCAGTAATGTTTTATTCTCCTGAAAGATTGATCGTGCCTACTTCGAACGTATCACCGGAAAGGGATCCGTGGGCGTTGTGTCGTGCCGACGGCTCTGCTTGCCAACACTGGTTCCCCCCACTTTCCTCGCCAGATGTCATGCCATGCGTCGCCAGATGCCATGCCATGCCTCGCCAGATGCCAAACTGCTCGGAATGAGCTCACCAATGCATTCCCTTCGCGCAAGGGAGAACTGCAGAACCATTGCAAAGAATTAGTTTGTTTGGAATACTTTCTTTAACTTAATATATACGTTCTCGGTATTATTAGTTATTTGATACTTTCATTGTACTTATAATGTAGTTAGCACTTACATCAAACACTCTCAAAACGCCAAATAATAAATTCTTTCGAACTTGAAATTGCTACCAGTCGATCACAACAGAACGTATTTAAATTATCATTCTCGCGCACTCACGAATCGACCCGACTTTTCACGAGGCATGACGAAGTCAAACGCCTTGCACTCTCCAAGAAGCTTCGCTGACGTCACGAGACGAATCTACACACCGTTCTGAAAACATCACACACACTTAGCCACACTTAGCTCAGAATCAGAGTCGAGTGAACAGTTTTGCTCTGGCCGATAAGCAACGAATATTTCCAATACATCAAGTATTTTTTCTAAGCTTTACTCAGGGGAATGACTCATTCCCTTCATTCCATGGAATGCACGCCACTGATGTACATAATAACGTCGTATTTAGCAATAATAAACGTCGTAGCAATAGTGGTGTCGGTATGTCACACCTAGTGGGGCCTAAGGGTTGTTGATGTACAAGTTAAATCCTCTCACAACCAAATGCCAACCTCACCTTTCCGGGGTGTGCCCTATTGACACAAACATGCTGACCGAGTATTGGCGGGATAACCACATGACAGACGATTAGAAACGGGAGGAAATGCCCACACTAATGCTCGTAAGGAATCCAAACGAGCTAGGCCAGAGTCCGGGCCGTATGAAGTCACCTCCATAGTGGACACTTGGAGGTATTGGCTAATAACCAGTATTTCTCTTAAATCCATTTATTAAAGAAACCAAAGCAAAGAATGACCGGACTACTTTGAGGAAGAAGTCACACCTAGTATGTATAGTGCGATTTTTATAACCTTGCCCCTCAAGTACCAATAACCACGATGAAATCTTTCGAATCAATGGAATCTATCTTGGTCCTGCATGATCGCAAGCACTGCTTGATACGGTCGCGAGCATGCGATACCTAGCGGCATGACTGAGAAAGATGCGAAATACCGTGACACATTCCATCGAGAAGACGGGTCTTGAGGGGCAAAGTTATAAAAATCGCTCTCTGTACTTCAGTTTTTCATTTTTGGCGCGTGAGGGTGCGTCATCAAAAAGGAATATCTCACGGTATTTCGCGTCGTTCTCGGTTGTGCCACTAGGAGTTGCATGATCGCGACTGTATCAAGCAGTGCTGGTGATCATGCGACTCCTAGCGGCACAACCGAGAACAACGCGATATACCGTGAGATATTCCATTGTGATGACACCCTCCCCCCACGCTCCAAGAAAGAAAAACCGAAGTACAGGTGTGAATCTGAATGAGGCAAGTGGGTGTAACCGTTGGGCGAGCGAGTACCTGGTAGGCCGGCGGGGGGCGTCCTGCGCTCGCCGTCTCCGCTTGCCCTTGAGGCGTCTTCCGAGCGAGCGCACCAACTCCCCTCGCGCGCTGCCTCCTCGCCCTGCCTCCTCCTCCGCCGCCGCCGCCCCCGCTGGTGGTGCCGCCCGCGGCCGCGCTGCTGAGGGCGCTGGCGGCGCTGGGCGCCGGCGCGAGGCCGCCGCCGGGCGGGGAGCTGGTGGGCGCCACCGAGTTGGAGGTGGGCGAGGTGGGCGTGGGCGGCGCCGCCGCCGCCGACGCCGCGCTCGTCGCCGCGCCGCTCGTCGCCGAGCTGGCCGCCTCCGCCGTCGTGGCCGCGCTCGCGCCGTCGCCGCCGCCGCCGCCGCCGCCGCCGCTGCACGTCGCCGACGTCGGCGCCTGCTCGGGGCAAAAGACACATTCCCAGCCTCTGAGCGATATTTCTTTTTTCAAATTTGAACGGTATACAGGTAAATTTAAAAAAAACACACAAAAAACAAACAAAATCGTCAGATTTATTAAACTTCCAAGAAATATATTTACGGATATTATTTATTTATTTATGGGTCTTTGGGGTCCCTTGAACTGCTGATGTTATTGACACTCCTTGACTTAATGATAGCGATGACGAAATGCATGGCGATGGGTAAAGGGTGGAATGAGATACAAGGAAAACGGTAGAACTCCGAGAGCTCGCTTTGTACGATAAATCCACAAGGAATGGCCAGGAATGAACCCCGATACCAGGAGTGGAAAACGTATACGTTAGTCCATCCTAACCTCCCATAAAGTGATATTGCAAATAGTTGTGTAGACTGCAAAGTAAAAGAAAATGTGGCACTACGATATGCGGTTTATAAAAATGTGACATTACGTCACTACGATATGAGTGTTTAAAAAATACACGAACGTTTTCGGAACACAATGGTATTGATCCTAAGGGTGCCTGAGGGATTCTGAGAACGGAAACGAATGCGACTTGAGCATACGAAAGGAGCTCTCTCAATTGTAGGTTGCGCTCCATTAATATTTCTTTTTTTAATTTTGTCTTGCGAACATTGCAATCTCTTCCAGGTATACACTGCGATCCCATGCTTGCGTTTTGTGGCTTTCTGGAGTACTGAATACCCCATTGAATCTCAGCGCACTTGTTCACAATTTGATTTTTTAACGAATAAAGTTGTTTTTGTTATGAAATTGTCATCTGACTTTCCGTCATTTCACATTTTACATTGGAAAACGTACTGGCTAGACGAATGATTCCTAGTTAAAGTAGTAACTATTATCCTACGATGGACATAAACGATCAGCAAATGTAACATACTTGACTGCGGATATACGATAGCGAGTCAGAGGCAGATTCAGTCGGAGAAAGAGTTTGAGGGAAAGTCCAGGAGGAAGTGAGAGAGTGAGAGGGTTGGAGGGCGGGGGAGCGAGAGGGGAGAGAAGCGGAGAGAGAGGAAGAGAGAGGGAGAGAGAAAGATGGAGGGGAGAGAGGTGAGAGGGATGAGAGTGAACGGGGGAGAGGGAGGGGGAGGAGGGGGCAGGGGAGGAGGGAGGGGGAGAGGGAGGGGAGAGGGGAGGGGAGAGGGAGGGGGGAGAGGGAGGGGGAGAGGGAGGTGGGAGAGGGAGGGAGGGACGAGATGGAGTGGGCGAGAGGGAAGGAAAGAGTGAGGGGGAAAGGGAAAGGGAGGAGAAAAGGGAAAGGGAGGGGAAAAGAGGGAGAGGAGGGGGAGGAGGTTCATGCAGAGGAGAGAGTGGGTGAGAGAGGAGTTGAGGAGGAGGGAGAGATTGAGTGAGCATGAGTGCGAGGAGAAGCATAGCAGTCCAACTCACGTCCACGGGCGGCGCGAGGCCGACGGGCGCGCCGTTGGCGCCGTTGCACAGGGCGGCGGGGGCGTGGGCGGGCGCGTCGGGGGCGGGATCGGGTGCGGCGTCGAGGGCGTCGATGCCGGCGGCGGCCGCGGCGCGCAGCAGGGCCGTATGCAGCAGCGGCGGCGGGGGCGGCGCGGCGAAGGCGGGCATGGGCGAGGGCGGCGCCGTGGCGGCCGCGCCGCCGGCCCCCGCGCCGCCGGCCAGGCTCAGCGACGACGGCGGACTCTCGAAGGACGGCGACGGCACGATCACCGAGCTCTCGTCCATGAAGCGCAGGTCGGCGCCGTCCAGGCCCACCAGGATGTCGAAGGTGCAGGCGCCGTAGCCGGCGGGCGCGCACCCCAGCGAGCGCGGACGCTCCGGTAGCATCCGCTCCGGAAGCGAACCCTACGGAACGCCACCAACATTGTGTAAGGCTCCTGACCCGAAAATGCAACTGATACTCATCCTACAACGGTTGAGGCATTTTGTTTTTTCGTACATTTCAATTGCATTGTTTACTGCTCGTTTCATTCTACTGAAATCACTTTTTACCCTCAGGAGGGTTTGAAAGTAATTTTAATACTCTGGTCAGTTAACGTAATTTAACTTAATTAAGAGATTAGGAGAGTTTATAAATGAAACAATTGAATATTGACATCGGAATGAACGGTCTACTAATCATAACAGTCTAATTTTAAAACTACAGTGAATAAAGAGGTAATATTGTATGAATAGCGGAAAGCGAAGCAGAGGTAAATGGGAAAATGCGTATGAAAGTAGACGACAACTCTCTCGGAACATCACAAGTTTTGCATGGAATGTCAGGAATTTTAACTCCAAATGAAAAAAGTTTTAACCCCAAGTCCTACATGTGCTGTAGGTGTTGTATTAATTAACATTAGGAAAACATTAGGAAAAGCAGTTGTAATATATCTGTAATGTTGTTAGTATGTTTTTAATGTGATTCCTTTAGCCTGTGATAAAACCACAGTTTACTCAATTGCTTCAATCATTTATACTTCTTGATGCTGCAACATTTATGATTGTTGGTGATTTATTATATTCCGTCACTACGAATTCAGTAAGTCTTTGGGCAGATTAAAACGATACTGAATGTTCGCAGAGCAATGGTAGAAAGAAATGCGTAGAAACGGGAGAATCCGGAGAAACTTGACACAAAGATGCAATTTCCGCCACAATATTCGTAATGGTTGACCATCATTAGAATCCCTTTTGCTCAAAGAGGTCGCGTAGCACCCTGACCAATACGCCCCGAATTTCATCGGATGGTTTACAATAAAGCAAAAAGCTTGCTTTTCCCTAATTAGCTTACCTGCGAGGGCGGGCTCTGGAACTGCGCGGGCGGCGGAATGACAGGGTCCGGGCCGGCGGGCACGTCCGCGTCCAGCAGCGACGCCTCGGCGGCCGCCGCCGCCGCTGCCGCCGCCGGCCACCGCGGCCACCAGGCCCACGTCGGGATGGGTGTTGGGCACGGGCCAGGCGTGGGCGTGGGCGCGGGCGGGGGCGGCACGGGCGGCGCGGGCCGGCTGACGGCGACGGTGGCGGCGGCCGTGGCGGCTACCGCCTCGACGGCGGCGGCGGCAGCGGCGGGCGCCGCGGGCGGGGCTCCGCCGCCGCCGCCTCCGCCGCCGGCGCGCGCTGGGGGCGGGGGCGCGAGCGCGCCGCCGCGCGGCCGCCACGACGGCCGTCGCACGGGCGCCGCCGTCGCCAGCGTGGCCGGGGGCGGCCCGCCCGCCGCGCTCTCCTCGTCCGAGTCGAAGGCCGGCGAACTGGAGCGCTCGCCCTCGACGGCGGCGGCGCTCGCGATGCCCGGCGCCGTGGCCGCCACGCCCGGCGCGCAGCGCGGCGCCCCGCCCCCGGCCCCTCCCCCGCCCGCGCCCGCGCCGCCCGCGCGCGGCGACGACGCTCGCGCGCTCGACCCCGAGTCGCCCGCGCCGCCGCTGCCGCTGCCACTGCCGCTGCCGCTCCCGCCACCTGCGCCGCGCGCCAACGCACTTCAATGCCAATGCGTATGTCGAGGTTGAATATATATATATATATATATATATATATATATATATATCACTCATTATATTCAATACTAATGCCTAGTTGCAGAAACTGTCCGCGATATTTTAGATCAAATATCGTCGTCTTTGCAGCATCGTTGTCCGGATGATTTAGCTTTCGAATTCCGACACGAGCTACAAGCTAGGTCGTGTTCAGTCGCCATTTGGAGGAGAATTTTAGTGACTGGCTACTCCGAACAATAGTTTTACAGTTTTGTCGATCAACCAAGGGAATGTCAAGCAGTTCCTAAGCAAACGGCCACGGACCGCGAGAATTCTTTCCTTATTCATTCTTCTCCATTCCTGCGCTTTTCCACATTTACACACACACACACACACACATACGCTACACTACCAGACCAGTTGCGAGCTGCAGACTTTGCCCGGGCTGGAGCGGTATTTCCACTGGGGAGTTGTCTACAAGTGGAAACCCCGCAAGTATGTGGGCATCAGATATCAGGTATAGGCTGGGAAGAAGCATCGCGACACCGAGGGCTATAACATGTACTGCACTTACGGGAATAATAGTTCTAGGAACTGAGAAGTGCCTGGAATCAATACTTACTAACCCCGCCCCCAAGCCATAGGTTGAAACCACACCAGTCTCGATGGATATTGACCGTGCGACAATCGACCGGCGATTAAACGTCATGACATTTAAAAAATTCCTGGAACACTACTTGGGCGGTAAATTAAAGCAATATTAATTCCCTGAAATTCACCATTTGGTCATTTTGCCAATGCAAATTCGATTTGGTTATTAATACTGCAGTGAGAAGAAAAATGGGCATGCGCTAACTTATGATGAAATGGAACTTCCAAATTCGTTCGTAGTAACGAAGTACTCCAGGAATAGGCTTTCTTCTCAAGCCCAGACATTTACTGCTAAGAGTCTGCAATGAAATTGAACTTACTTTTCAATCTTTGACTTTTTGAAGAAATTTCCTGTTTTCTACCTTTCCAAGGTCCAAATATACTGAGACCAGTGTCGGTTATCTGAACTTACATCAGTTTACGATTAGCGCCTTGTTTATGCTTGGAAATGTTCTCTAAACAAGTATAAATCTCAGAACGAAGGGAAATTAAGAAACATACTTTGTTATTGCTTTTTTTCTTACTTTATATTTTCCTCATAGCATATAAGGCGGAAAATTTGAAAATTAGGTAATAATGACAAAATTGAAACAAATGATAATTGGACAATGGCAAAGTTAGGGACAAGGAAACTAGAGAATTCTCCAGAAACCTACATTGATGCCGCTTCAGCCACTAAAAGTCCTATTTGGAAACATCTGTATTTGCCGTAGGAAATTGATATTAGGGGAACTACAAGGGCAAGAAATTCTTTTAGGATATTAATTGTTTTCAGCACTTCAGTATTTCTCGAACTAATATTACTTTACGTTTACCTCTTAGACTTTTCCTTTTTACTGTCTCAGTTTCTGTAATTTGAACGGAGACACGATGGTCATAGCCTCATAATCTTTGAAAGTTCACACGTTTTTACACTCTTTTCAAATACGATGTATATTAAAATTATTTTAAAATTATTTTCTATTCTCTTTAAGAAGATCCACAATGTGAAACGCGTGACGTGACGAATTAAATGCTACTCTTACTTTAATTCAATTTAATAACACATCGTCTCTTGCTCAATGGGTTTGCTGAAAGATAGTAAATGTAACTAGTTTGAGGAGCTACGTGATGATTTTGAAGTAATTTTTAAGTACGAGTTTTCCGAACTTTTTGGGAATTATAAGGCAGGTGACTTAATATAATGTGCTTAACGTAATGTACCAACGTTAGTTATTTGTCTTCTAGTTTGAATTTAATACTGCAACAAATTCAGTTAATATTATAGAGATACAGTAATTCCTCAACATTCATGAAGATTAGGTTCCCGAAAAGCATGGCGAATGCCAAATCCGCGAATGTTGAGACTAGTTTTTTAGTGAAAAAAGGTGGGTTAGGTTCCTGGATGTCGAAAAACTGTATAAAAAAGAAAGAAAAATATTACAAACAATATTAGTAGAACTGAGTAAGCACTACTACAAAGAGAATTCACAATTAACATACCAAAAAGAAGAAATAAAACAATATTTGAAACTTATTTCAAAGTTGAAAGTGATTGGATATGGGATTTGGTTATTATTTTGTTTCATCGCCCTCCTCATTCTAAAATCCAAATGTGGAAGAGTGGCCGCTTATATTTCTCTCTAAAATTTCGAAGTAGTTTCCATGTTCAGATCATATTCAAATGCCCTTTCCATTGGAGCTTGTTGAAGTTTTAGAACTCCATTAATAGTTTTGACATTGAAGTTGCTCCAGGACGCAGTTTCGTTTACGTTAGTTCATGATTACGTTCGAGTAGGTTTTCTTCGTTGATTATTTTCCGAAGCTACTCTTCAGTGAAGTCATTGCAATGAGATCATGAATTACTTTTCTGTTCGTGTGGCCAAAACTCTTACCTCCAACTTTACGCAACTGAATTAAATGATTTTAAAATTTTGTTTTTCTATTAATGTGACATTCCAAGTTTGACATTTTTACCGAACGTGATACTTTGACCTCTGGTGTCTGCCGACTTCGGTTACCAGATGACGCTGATAAAGAAAATGAAATGTGCTTGCTTTCAAAAAATATTGTACGACTAAAAGACGCACTTAAGAATGTTAAAACTGGTAGCATTCCTCTAATCGCCAATGTTCGGAACTCGCAAATAACTAATTCGCGGATGTCGAGGGATTACTGTAGTTCTTTTAGTAGGAAACGCGTGAAAGAATTTGGATACAAATATTTTATCACTTTCTGGACAATTCACTTGCTCTTTTGTGCGAAATCCAAGGTTAAGAACTGAACCACTTGCTTAGAGCTTTGACATCTCTTCAAGTCCAAGTTAAAAAAAACATCTTCATTATCATTTATATCCTAATTTCCATTTTTAATACGAGTTTCTTCCCTGGAAAATATTGATAGACACTGTCGTTGTTTTCAAAGTAGATAAAGGTGGCTATTTAATGTTGTTTTACTTCGATAATAGTAAGTTATGTTATTTCAATTATATTTCTCCCAGAATTTTGCACATCGTTTGAGGATCCACTTCAAAGCAATTAAACATAAATTTTTGAATTTCAATTTCTAATTATAATCCTAAGGAAAATAATATCACAAAGAGATAGTTTTTCTTTCTGCAGTAAAGTTTGATTGAATTCCACTGAATATTATCATGGACACTGGTTTCAGAAAAAAGAAAATTATTGTAATGTGTGCTAAAGTATATTGTAATATTACATAGTTATCCACAGGGTGATCAAGAAAGACTGCCTGCCGACGTTTGGGAGCAAGATGAAGTTTAAAAGTGAGAAAACCTTCATCACAAGAGATTCGGGAAAAGGCGCCGCTCCCTTCCAGAACCCTTGAGGAGCCTAGCCGTACGCGGAGGCGTCATTTGGGGACATCTCGACGCCGACTCCATTGAAGAAGCGGCTTGAGGGTTCTGCAGACAGCGCCTGCCCGGTCGTGAGAGCTTTTGCGGGTGCGTCAGGGTAGGAGGGGCAGGGATTGAAGTCGTAAAGGCGAAAAGGAACAAGACAGAAGGAGAGGGGAGCAAATAAAAACGAGGAGACAGAAATTGGGACGAAGAAGGAGAACAGAGGCAAGAGTAGGAAATACGAAGCGAAAGTAGGAATAAGGCGCAAAAAAAAGGTAATGGTTGGAGAGACGAACATATGTGAGGAACGGAGGAGGGGACCAGAAGAGAGGGAGTGGGAGCGTAGGTGGCGGTCGGTGACGAGGGAAAATGCAAGAAACAATTACGCGAGACAGCGGAAGAAGGTGACATGACGGGGGGGAGCCAGGGTGGTGGCGCCGCAACGGAAGGAGGGAGGATAGGAAAAATAAATAAATGGATGGACGGAGAGAGGAATGAAGCGAGGAACGGAGCCAGATACTAAGTCAGGCGCAGAACCAGGAACGGAGACAGGGACGGTGGGAGAGACGGGGAGAGGGACGGGGAGAGGGACGGGGAGAGGGACGGGAAGAGGGACGGAGACAGTGGCGGAGCCAGCAACGGATCCAGGAACAGAGACACGGATGGAGACAGGAACGGAGACACAGACGGAGACACGGATGGAGACACGGACGGAGACACGGACGGAGACAAGGACGGAGACACGGACGGAGACACGGAGGAGACACGGACGGAGAGACGGACGGAGTCACGGACGGAGACACGGACGGAAACACGGACGGAGACACGGACGGAGACACGGAGGGAGACACGGACGGAGACACGGAGGGAGACACGGACAGAGACACGGACGGAGACATGGACGGAGACATGGACGGAGACACGGACGGAGATACGGACGGAGACACGGAGGAGACACGGATAGGAACACGAACGGAGACACGGACAGAGACACGGACAGAGACTGGCACGGAGCCATGGATGGGGACAGGAGCTGCCGATGACGAAGAAATGGACAGAGAGGGCGTATGGGGCAGTGGCAAACAATAGAGAAAGGCGCAGGGAGGGTTCGGAGGCACGGGCGGCGACCACACGCGTGTAACTCGCAAAGGGCCGGGGACGCGAGGGATAGACGACGGCAGATGGGGAACAGCGGCGAGGGGCGTCGAGGAGCTCTCCCAGCGACTTCGTTAAGGCGGTGAACGGCGACGCGCTTTCCCGGACCCATCAGAACTGCAGCGGCGGTAATTACTTGTGTCGCGCCGACGATGGCGCTGGAAGCGGAGGGTGCGGGGGGGGGGCGAGGGACGAGCTGCCGAATTGCATCGCTCTGCGCAGCGCCCCCCGCCGCCGCCTCCGTCTCGCAACGAATTTTGGCGCCCCGTAGGCTCGTTAGCGTTGCCGGCTGCCGGCAGGGAAGGGTGTGAGGGAAGGGGGTGCGTGAGTGGGAAGGGAGAGGGGAAGGAGGGAAGGGGCACAGGGGCTGTCGTCGCGGGGTCGTAGGCCCATGAACACACGCCTCAGCGGAAGCATGGGAGGAGCGCGTATACAAAGGGAATGGGAAATGCATTCGAGATAAAAAGTGGGAGCAAGAAGGGGAAAGAAGTCCGGAACTAAAATCGTAAGAATCTACAAGGAAAAAGAAAACGCAAAATTTGAGAAAGTGAGAAAAATACAAGTAAAGAACAATTCTATAGATGTTTTGAAAGAAAACAAATAAATAAATGATATTGTAACTAGAGGAACGACAGGAAAATACATAATAATGAATGTATATTGATATGTATACAATAAGGAAGAGAAAAAGTCTAAAGAGATTTACTACACAGTGAGAAAATAATGTAAGTGGCGCGGATATGCAATGCAATTGACAATAACAGATTTTTTTCTTTTACTCGCAATGTGTTCTACATGCCAACGCCGATTGAGACTTACTTTTGTAAGAACACACGACTTTAGTTAGCATTGTCTCTTTCTTTTAATAGTAATTTGCTTCAACAGATGGTACTGTTGCAAAGTCCAAAACTGTCCTGATGAACAGTTTTCCTGATTTTCCCTGAAGAAATATTTTGTGTCACTTTGATAGCACTCTTCATATAAGATACATAACAGTATACACGGCGGGTTGAAAAGGAAAATCGTAACTGAAAGAAGAGTTTATCAGGGACGGGGAACGGGACGGGGAACGGGACGGGGAACGGGACGGGGAACGGGACGGGGAACGGGACGGGGAACGGGACGGGGAACGGGACGGGGAACGGGACGGGGAACGGGACGGGGAACGGGACGGGGAACGGGACGGGGAACGGGACGGGGAACGGGACGGGGAACGGGACGGGAACGGGACGGGGAACGGGACGGGGAACGGGACGGGGAACGGGACGGGAACGGGACGGGGAACGGGACGGGGAACGGGACGGGGAACGGGACGGGGAACGGGACGGGGAACGGGACGGGGAACGGGACGGGGAACGGGACGGGGAACGGGACGGGGAACGGGACGGGGAACGGGACGGGGAACGGGACGGGGAACGGGACGGGGAACGGGACGGGGAACGGGACGGGGAAAGGATCGAGGAAAGGGACGGGGAACGGGACGAGGGAAGGGGCGGCGAAAGGGACAGTGATGGGGACAGAGAGACAGAAGGAGTGACGGTGAACGTGAAGGGCGAAGAGAGCGGCGGAAAATGGAAAAGAGACAGAGATGGAAGAAGAAAGTGACAGAGAGAATAGAAAGATGTCTTTAAATAGAAAGAAGAAAGAACTGATGGGGAATGTGCAAAGAGAAAGATGGGTGGGGATAGTGAAGTGATTAAAAAGTGTAGGAAATAGGAAAGGTGGGAGTTAGTCTATAAAAATGAAAAGGTTATCAGAAGAAAGGGCAAAATGAGAAAGACAAGGCAAGTATATACATGGACGAATATAAATGTGAAGGATAGTTAGAAATGAAGGTATGGATGTAGAGATGTTACCAAGTCTGAGTTACAGCATTAACTTATTATCATCTTTTAAATTTCAGGCAAACATAGTTCACGAAACTTAAAACAAATAATGGAACGATTCACATCTCAGCACGTCAAATCATGATTGACAAATCACATTACCGCATGCATCATGGACCACGTATACAGCATTTTATTTTGTCTTACTTAAACGTCATAAAAAGGATAAATGTGTGCTCCTATCAATGTTTTGAAATATTGATCTGTTAACAACATATGTATTAAGTGTAAAAATTAGGAAATCTACAAAGTGATGAGACAGACCCATTGGCAGGATTTATTTTGACATTTAAGCCGCCGGCTCTATTGGCCGAGCATTGAGATATCTAAAATAGCTGTGTGGAGGAATAAAATAAACAGACTTTTCGTCCTTAGGGCACAGTGAGGAAAAATTAATTGTACCGCGCAGCTTGTTATGAGACGATTACTATGAAAAAGTTTTACTGAGTTGTCTTGATATTTCAGATTTCCGTTCGTTTAGTGAAAACCCTCTGGGATGGAACGCGGAGAGCTGGCGGGCAGTGGGCGAGTGGGTGGGTGGGTGAGTGAGTGAGTGAGCGAGGGTGGCGAGGAGAGCTAGGGGGGGGGCAAGGATTGCAGGTCGGGGAGCGCGCATGAGCTGCCGGCGTCTACGGCCAAGTGCTCGCGCCGGCCGATCAGCAAACCGTGTTTTGTCCCATCTTGGGGAGCGCAATCTTCACGGACTAATGGAGCTGGCGTTAATAGCGCGTGTAACGCAATAAGCAGCGCCGGCAGCGGAGTTGGCGGCGGCGGCGGCGGCGGCGAGGGCGGCGACGGCGGTGCCGGTGGCGGCGGCGAGGGCGGCGGCGAGGGCGGCGGCGAGGCGGCGGCGAGGGCGGCGGCGAGGGCGGCGGCGAGGGCGGCGGCGAGGGCGGCGGCGAGGGCGGCGGCGAGGGCGGCGGCGAGGCGGCGGCGAGGGCGGCGGCGAGGGCGGCGGCGAGGCGGCGGCGAGGGCGGCGGCGAGGGCGGCGGCGAGGGCGGCGGCGAGGGCGGCGGCGAGGGCGGCGGCGGCGAGGGCGATGGCAGTGGGAGCGGCAGCGACAGCTGCGGCGCGGATGAAGGCGACGGCGAGAGGGGGAAGGAACGCGCAGAAGTAGCTCTCGAAGGTCGAGGGAGACGTTATCCATCGCGTTAGTTCTCGTTTAATAGATTAACCGTTTATTACGTCAAAACTGTAATTCGTTTTGCGTGTGACGCTTGAGTAGAAATGAACTTTCAATTACCATTACACAGTAGTTACTACAATATCGATGGACTCGTTTATTCTAAGAGCTGAAATGAAGTTTCATATGCCTTTTTTGAAAAAACAATAACTAATAATTGAATTGTCTTCCATGATGAAGTAGTAATTATTTATTGACAGAGCAGTGAAAATTTCATGTTTACAGAACATGAAAAATTATGTTCAGAAAATGAGTGCTGATCATTTTATAAGGGAACATTCCGTAACTTTTTTTGTGCGTAAATACATTTTTCGTTTCAATTATTTAATACATTTATTAATTTGTGCCAAAATAGTAAGTAGTCTACAAGTACGGGCAGAGGTTTGAGAATGTGAGGTGGTTCAGGGGTTTGAGAATGTTCGTCGAAGTACGCGAACTTACATACATGCATTACTAGTTTAAATCTGATAATTTTGAGGAGATAAAGCCATCTGTAAACCTGTTTAGTATCACAAATCTTAATTATTTTCCCTTTAAAATAGTCAATTGCAAGAAAAAACAATTGTTCAGTCGTATTGTGGGGGAGGAAGAGGGAAAGTGGTTGGAGTTGGTTAGGATTTAGGGTGTCCTAATATTAGTCGTTGCTCTCACTACGACTTCCTTGTATATTTAGCGATTTGTAAAATATCAATGCACCCGACACTGTTTAATAATTTCAAAATTCATGAATAGGTATATGTTACCATTGTCCCTAGGGGGTAATGGCTAAGGTAGTAATCACACATCGTAAAATTCAATGACTATTAAATGTATAATCTTGAAATGCTACCTACATAATGTACAAGACTTTCTACATGTATCGTAACATACCGTTTTCACACTTTAAACACTTCATAATAGGTTACAACTTCTCCACAGTTTTGTTACGACTTTAAACATTGTTCATCCGCACATTTACAACTTAATAGGATAAACTGTCAGACATACGTCTACATAGTTTGACGTTGAAAAATTCTTGGATTTGGTGCGCGATTAATGATATTTTCATGCAAGATTACTAGCGATTTTCTTTCCATATACTCAATATTTGGGCAAAACTTGTTCAATTGTGGAAGGATGTTTGAGAGAATTCTAGACAGACCAGGAAGTGAGGTTGAACAGTAAGGCCATAGAATAAAGGACGATAAAGACCACTCGGTTGATAATGGAAGATGAGCGATGGATTGTTTATGAAGGTCTAAAGTTGAATAATGGGAAATTGACAAAATAACATTAATTGACGATAAATGATATAAGGGCAATCGAGAAAGGGCTTTGAGAGACTGAAAACAGACGATGGATTATTGGCTGTGAACGATGGGTAATTGACGATTTTCGCTGGAAATAGACGAAGGACGATGGGTGATGGCCCATGAGCGATGGGCGATAGCCGATGAAGGTTGAGCGATGAACGATGGGTTATGAAGAATGGATCATGAACGATTTGTGATGGACGATGAGCGATGAACAATGAGAGGCGATGGGGACAGGCGATGGGGATGGCCGATGGAAATGGGCGGACAAAGATGGGCGATGGACGATGGGCGACGAACGATGGACGTTGAACGATTGGCGATAGGGGATGAGCAATGAACCATGGGCGATGGCAGATGGACAATGGCCAATGAGCGATGAACTACGGTCAATTGGGCGATGAGCGCTTTAAGATGGGAGATCGGTGGGCGATGGGAAATACAAGACGGACGATGGGCAATGCACGATAGGTGATGAGCGATTTACGATGTGGAATGGGCAACGAACGACGGGTGATGGGAAATGCACTATGGGCGATGAGCAATTGACGATGGGGGAAGGGTGACGAAAGATGGGCGATGGGAAATGCACTATGGGCGATGAACAATTTACGATGAGGGAAAGGCGACGAACGATGGGCGATGGGAAATGCACTATGGGCGATGAGCAATTGACGGTGGTGGAAGGGTGACGAATGATGGGTGATGGGAAATGCACTATGTGCGATGAGCAATTGACGATGGGGGAAGGGTGACGAAAGATGGGCGATGGGAAATGCACTATGGGCGATGAGCAATTGACGATGGGGGAAGGGTGACGAACGATGGGCGATGGGAAATACACTATGGGCGATGAGCAATTGACGATGGGGGAAGGGTGACGAATGATGGGCGATGGGAAATGCACTATGGGCGATGAGCAATTGACGATGAGGAAAGGGCGACGAACGTTGGGCGATGGGAAATGCACTAAGGGCGATGAGCGATTGACGATGGGGGAAGAGCGGCGAACGATGTGTGTTGGGCGATTGGAGAGTGTCATGGGGCGGGAGGAGCTGACTCACCTGAGGTGGTGGTGGCGAGCGCGTGCGCGGGCGTGTGCGCCGCCGGGGGCTTCTCCTGGCTGAGCAACGTGCTCTGCGTCTTGGAGAGGCCGATGCCCGCCGCGCGTCCTGCCATGCCCTGCATGGCCCCCGCGCTCAGCGCCACCTGCACGCACACCAAGGCACACACAGGCATCAGCGGACGGACACATCGGCGAAGCAGTACACTAATATAGGAAATAGTCAGTTTTATAGGCGTGCGCAGTCTGAAACAAGAGATCTAAAAATACATTTTTGCACACTTCGCGAAATGCCGACTTTTCCATTAAATTTTTTTATTTACAAATGACATTTATCTAGTAAATGAATAAAAGGAGTATGAAAAATATAACTTGAATAATATAATAAATAAAAAAGTTGATTTTATGTTGGGATCATTTACAGGTAACCAAATGATTTGGAGAGTTTCTTCCTCAAATGTGTATCAATTCCACAAATTGTCAGCTTAAAAAGGGAAAATTTGAATTGATCACATTTACATAAATAAAATGTTTTATTACTTAGAGCTATTCGAAATATTCAGCGGAAATATTCAGCATGTGCCCTAACACAGGACATGACATGCCAATGGTTATGAAGTTGGTTGTCTCCCGTAAACAAATTTTATATATTTATATCGACGATATATTTTCCTCAGGCAATACACTCTAGGATCGTCCAAACGACATTAGACCTTCTATTTGACACTGATTAATATTCGAATGCAATACATTTTCATGAGTTAACGCTGGTCGTCTAACCTATGTAAAATTTCGTCCTCCCTTTCATAGTAAAAGCTTTTCATGTAATATGTTTACGAAGTGTGGTGAAACAACTGGACATGACCTCGCCGTTAATAATGACAGTACCTGAGCCTCCTGTTACTAATGACATCTTATTATTACTAGATGATTTTTTTTCGATTACATTGTAAGAAAGGAAGTGCCGTGAAAAAGTTCCAACAAAAAAGTACAACACATGCACTCTACGGAAAATAGAAAACCCAAAACGTATAGTTTAATGTCGTTCAGTATTTATTCTCCAAGATTAACGAAATGAGGTCTGATTACGAACTCTGTAATAATACATTCACTATTCCCTGTGAACATAGAGTTAAACATGTTTATTCAAATATAATTGAAATGTTTTATATTCACCAAGATCTGTAATATATGTATATTGATATTTTGTAGTAAGACATACCGAGATATCTCAATGGTATTATTGATTAAAGTAATATAGAATAATGACTCAGTTCGAAGTATTGGTACACGAGAGCGAAAATAAAAGAGTAGTTATACTACATTTACAAAGAGGACATTGGGTAGACATTCTGACAAATATTGGGATGTAAATAGTAGGACATAGAAATGTTCCAGGACAAAATAAACAATAAATATGGGACATTGGAGATTCCTAGGACAATATAAACATAGCTGTGGAACATTTGTAGAATATAAATTTTTATTTTGTAAGCGTCATATAACGAAATACAAGAAAAATAGACAGCCAATGGTGACAGATTTTAATAAAGGCATTAGCGTTGAGTCAAGATCGCGAAACGAGTTACAGAGAATAATAAAAGTTTTAACAAACGTTAGGTAAACAAATGAAAACGAACGTGACATGTCGCATGAGTGCCATGATTTTGTCAGAAGAAATCTGATTGCCGTTGCGACCATATAAGTTTGATAGTCACTGTCGCAAACGCATGCGAAGCTAGCTAATCATTTTAATAGTCGTCAGATAGAACGTTTAGCTGTTATGAACGAAAAGTCTTGAGTATGGATGTCCACCTGAGGAATTCGCAAATAATTATTTATGTGAACGTTGTAAGTTGTTTAACATGAGATTTAAGACATTAACTCGAACGGAACTTCAACGTTAAGATAGAAGGTTACTGGTAGTAGACGGGAATCTTCGCGGAAGATCCTTAACTTCAACAACATAGATTTCTAGGAGGACATTTCTTTCATCTAATCTCCGAACTTCAGAACAGAAACAACTCGGTCAGTTATCATTATTATATATTATTTAATTTAAGGCAAAGAAAACTCTGTGAAGAATTAAAGAACCATGTACTTCTCTCCCATACGTCACAATTATTTTTACAATTTTTGACAATGAATAAATATACATCTCAACAGACAATGTGTTATTGTTATCATAGACATAAAAACTGAGTTTAATTTGCTGTGATGGGTTAGATAGTTAAGGATCTCTCACATACAGGCAATATTTTCTACAAGAATTTAAAATATATTTTGAATAAATTAAAATTTACTTTGTTAATTTTTCTGGAAAATAAATTATCACAATCGCGTGGGTACATTCTTTAAAAAGGTCGAGAAGCTGTGATGCAACTTGTGATACTAATTTTGTATCTTGATATTTGGTATCTTGATAATTGGTAATAAAATAACTTTGCACATTAAATAATGAAAATCCTACGAAATAAAATAAAATATCCTATGCCATTTTGTAGGTTAATGCCTAATTAAAAGTCAAATTTTAAGGAGTTTCTCCGACTTTGCCTTTGATTTCGTGAAATGTAGATTGCAAAAAGGGAAATTACTCTGGCGGCTCAAATTATTATAACAAAATTTCGTTTTCACCTACTAGATTTTAAATTTTACGCATCAATGTAATTAGTCTTTAGCATAGAAAAGTAATAAGGAGAGTGAACAATGAGAAGCAGCAGCAATCAAACAGTTGTGAACCCTCATTGAGTTGTGCGCAGAGATGCCAATATCAGAGGTAATATCCCTGAGATATTTCCGATGCGTGAAATTGTAGATCGAGGAATGTTGAGTATTTACGGAATCCGAAAATGGAATCCCATTCACGAGGCCACCATAATCATGACCCACCATTCAAACAGACGTAATTCACGTCTTGACAAAGGCGATCCAACAGCTGCTCGAACTGTTGAGGTATCAGTTTCCAGGTGGTAAGTGTGCAGGATTTTCCTTCGCGCTGGTCTTCAGCGCACACTGCACATTGTACCCCGCACATCGCACACACAACACACTTCATCGCATATTTTATTTTTGGAAACAAATAAAATATATTCGCACTTTAATAATTAATTCCAAGTATTGATTTGACTGGAATTTTCGAGCGAGACGCCATTTTAAGGTATTTCATGAGGTAATGACTGGCACATTGTTCTTCCATTCATTCCAACCAATCCAATTTCCACCTGAGTCTGATCTCTGGCCAATCCACATATATGGGATTCTCGGAATATTTTCTAGGGGTTCCCCGATTTCCCTTGCCTATCTTTCCACCATTGCTCCATCATTATTCAGCCCTTTATTTTTATCAATATCATCTACTCGTAAGAACATCATTCATGGGCCTCAGTGCCATTGGGATTTGATAGTCTCCTAAATATCAGTAAACTAGAAAACTAATTGAATGTGGCGTCGCCGACGCTTTAAACTGTTATAAAACTATTTTCATGTGTTGAAAATATCTTTCATACTTCATTTCTTTTATGCCTAGCTTTGTTCAAATAAGTTCGTGCAGTATCTGGCATTAGACTTACCAGTGAATCGTAGTAAGTGATAATGTCATCCTTATGTTCAAAAATTCCCAACACCTAATGGCCTTGTATGTTACATCCATACAGGTTATAAACTGGTAATATTACAATTTCAATATTGTAAACACCGTAAAAATACTTGCAGATATGGATGATGTGAATAGTTAAAATTTAGTGCAGCTACATGTTGAATTTTTTTGCTAATAAATCACAAAAATGCACATAAATGATCACCTGTAAGGTGTTCTTCAGAGTAATACTCTAATAAGGTCATTTTCAATTAGTTCCGAAAATTCTGATACAAAATATTCTACAACTACATTTGGTTCTTTCCCGGATTTGCTTAACACTTCCTTTTTATGTTCCCTAATTTTTGAAGAGTTTAAAATTTCTCAAATTCAGTCTAATCTGTGTTCACTTCTGTTTCTGCAATTTCTCTATTAATTGTATTGTAGGTGAATCTATATAACATTAGAAGGCAATTATTTTGTATGTTTTTGTGAATAAGATGCTAATTAAGTTTAATAAGAATAAGTTGTTAGTCACGTTCCTTTGAAAGTTATTACTTTTACGTAAATGTGATTCGTCGAATGTAAGAACATAAATATGCTTTTATTCTCTAACAACTATTCACAGTTTGGTTGTCTCCGTATTCACTTGAACTTCTTCAAATTTAATACGTACAAAGGCAAAACTGTTCGTAGATTTTTGCAAATTAATTTTTAAGAATATGGTAATATGGATGAAAATGAAATGAAATCTGCCGCGCAATTCATTTGTTTAACGTAGAAATGCCAACAATCACTGTTGCCATACTCGTGAGAGAAAATTATGGCGTTAAGGAGCAAAAATTGCATATGCGTATACAGGGGTTTAATCAATGTCACCTACATAGATATATTTAGGTGGCGTTAGTTTAATTACCGATCCATCCACTAAGATTGCAGCGCCAAAACAAACAAAATCATGTTTTTGGAAATTCCTTAGAATCTCCTGGCCGGGTCAGAAAAAAATAATTTCCCCACCAGGAGAGCAAGAGGCGTTGGAAGACACCTCATATGCCTCAATTACAGAATGAAACCGTGAGTGACTGACTCCCACTAACAAACGCATGCACACTCGCAGTGATTGTACAGGAATAATCATAATACAATAAGTTATATTATAATTTTTAGAAAGAGCAAGGGAGACATCATCGCTTTTTAAACAAATGGTGAAGATAGATTTGCTTGCTATTACTTTAACTTGAAACCGAAATGGTTCTTATATTCTGAGTTCCAAGGAATGTAAAATTTCACATCTTACTAAGCCATCTTCACAATGATACTAAGTTGAACACGGAAACATACTATTCAGATATAATTCATTGGTTTATTCTCAGAAATAAAACGGGCCCAAAAGACCAAACACATTTATTAATTATTGAACCCTCTGAATTTTTATCCACCTCTGAAGGCCATATTTATCGAGGGGTTGAGCAATACTTCCTATATATTAGGGGTGATAGTCAACTGCGCATACTTCCAATTACTATTTTCCTTGGTAAGGAAGAAGAATATAAAGAATAATAAGAACATCTTATATTAACCCATGGACGTTTATTGAAACTAGTCATTTCAGAACTTCAAGGTTTGTCTCAGACCTGTAATTTGAAGCAGCTTTGAAAGTTCTGCTCGCGTTTGACAAACATTCTTGCAAAAGAAAACACAATTACATCAATATCATACACCACATTCAGTGCAGTAATATATGAGTTAATTTGTGAAAACTTAAATTCAATAGTGTATAAGGAAGAAATAAATAATATTTGAAAGCAGAATACGGATTTAGTGCAAAAACACTTGAAAGATTCGAAAACTATAACAAAAAAACCCTTTATGATTAGATATTTACTAACCCGAGAGGTTGGAAACATCGAGGTAAGCGGGGACTATAATATCTTATGCCCACATAGCGGAAATGGAATTCTGCCGATAAACTTCGCGAAGCGGATTCTGTGGGAATGATGAAAGACAGTTCCTAAGAGAAAGGGGCCCCAAAATGCATTTTTCAGCAAACAATACATTAATGTTTGCACACTGCTATCCTTCATTGCAATACTCTGCGAGTCACAGATAAGAACTGGCCTCATCAATTGCGTTTCCCCCCTGTTACAGAGTGCAACTCATTAAGAATGAAAAAAATTCAATTCTCTTTTCTAAAAAAAAACAATAGGACATTTTCGTGTGTTCTTAGGACCATTTACGCTCCACTTGCACTCAGGAGACACATTCCCCAATTTTACTGAAGAGTTCACGTTCGTTCTGCACATATGTAGACTAGCTGAAGCTTTCGGCGTTACCAGGGTATAAAATCACATTCATCTATTTGAAAGCAAAATAACAGATTTGTATCTACACTATTCCTCCAACACTTCCTACCTTGCCCACCCCGCCACTCTCCGCTCTGCCCCATCTGACTGCTCCTCCCTGTTCTTTCTTGCCTCGTTTCGCCTCTCATCTCTCAGATAATGCACCCTACTGACCTGCCATGATTGGAAAGGCTGAAGAATGGCTCGGAAAATAGATGGATGAATAGGTAGATAGATGAACAGAAGGATGGATGAAGAGAAGGATGGTTGAATAGATGAATAAATTAATAGATGGCTGAATGAATAGTTTGGTGAATGGATAATTGAATCAATTAATGGATGAATTAATGGATGTATGAATTAATGGCTGGATGAATAGTTTGGTGAGTGGATAAATTAATGGGCTGGTGGATTGTTGGGTGAATTAATGAATATGTGAATTGATGGCTGGATAAATCGATGGATGGATGATGAGATGGATGAACAAATAGATGGATGGATGAACATACGGATGGTTGAATAGACGGACGGATGTATAGACGAATGAATAGGTGAATTAATGAATGAATGGATAGATGGTTGGACGAATAAATCGATGAATGGATGAATAGAAGGCTAGATAAGTAGATGAATGGATGAATAGGTGGATTGATGGACGGATGGATAGAACGTGACTGCCCCACTCACCATGCTCTGCATTTTGCGCTGCTTCGCTTCACTCTTCTTCTGCATGTCGTAGGCCGTTTTGTAGATGCCGCCATACAGCACGAAGAGCACGACGAGCGTGGTCCAGTAGTAGCCGATGATGAGCGCCGTGTTGAAGACCGGGTCCTTGAGGAACTGCACGGCGCACTGGCCGGGCAGCAGGTCGCGATAGCCCACGAAGTGCTCCCAGCCGAAGATGGAGATGAAGAATAGAAGGGCAGGGATCACCCACGTAATGCTCACCTGCAACGCGATGTTGGGAAGACACGATTATTGTTCAATCAGAGAACAAACAATCCGACTTTTTTTACATTCTTGAAAGATCTTCAACTTAATAAACGTTGATGCACTTAACTTTGATTAGCACGCTAGAGAGGATGTTTTGTACATGTGCCGTAGATGTGCATAAAGCATGATTTATTGTTTCGCAACTTCTTCAGTTGCTTTTGTCTTTACCCTACCACTCGACTGTGAAGTTGAAGAAATTTTTCATACAATGGGATATGGTCCGACATTTTTCCATTGAAAATCTATGTATGATTAATGCTGTAGGGTATGATATCTTCTCTTACTCTTACTACTTGAAGAACTTAAGGTTGAGACACAGAGATGAACTAGAGAGAATTACCATGCGGCGCAGAGCCTTAGTTTAATATATCTTCAAGAATCTCAACTTTTCTACTTTGAGAGGTGTTTTACAGCCTGCCCTTTCTTAAAAAAGGAAAACAAAAGAGCTTCATTAAGCGTCGAATACAGCTGCCGGATGCATATTCCTTCCGCTCTCAACGAATGCGTTAAATATCTGATGCTTCTAAATAGTATTGAATATGTAATGGAAAATTCATCTATCAAATGAAGTGGTTTTTACATTAATTAGATTCCTTTATTTTACTTCACCTTGTCAAATTATACTTCACCTTGTCAGTGTTATCAGTCGCATACCAATGCCAGTCCGATACACGAAGAGCACCAATGAAGGGGGTTAATGAGGGGGTCAGTGACAGACCTCAGAATAAATTATATTGTAATACTCTTAGAAGAAAGTAATTTAATATGCTGAAGAAATAATACCACACGTGTTTAACAATACATAACAGTCATTTTCTGAATTATTTTCTATTCTTGCGGTCCTTTCTGCGGGATCATAGGTGACCACGTCCTTTTTTAAAAGAACTAGTTCAACATTCATGATGTTGCACCAAATATATGACTGTACACAGCGACAGATACTACAACAATACTCTAATGTGTTTTAGGTAGACCTGTCTGTAAGAAAATACTGGAGTTTCCACGACAATGTTACGCAAGGCGTCAGTTTAGATCTTTTTATACATATCTGATAAGTGTTGAAAGACGATCACAGGGTTATGAAATAATTAGGGGGTGGATTTTAATGAAATGTCTTTTTTTCAATTTTAGAACAATACCGTTATGTATAGACATTAATTTTATGTTATGGCAAAAGGGAATGATCTATTTTTATATGTAATGTTTTGGATTTTTCGTCGATTTTTAGCTTTTCCCGTAATTTTTAATGCATTTTTCACTGGTGTAATTGATTTTAATATCATTTTAATGGTACTTTATTAAAATAATATTTACGAGAAGCAACATATTCTCTCCGCAGAATTCCTGAACAGCCTATTCGATTTCTTCGCTCACATAACGTAATGTCAGCCGTTGTTAGTACTACGTTATCTAAGGTTCCTGTGACGCCTATCAACGCCATTGTCGGTTTGGCCGATTTAGAGATAACTCGTGAAAGAGATTTACTGGTAAGGAATCCGGTCAAAACCAAACCTTTTGCTAGCTGAGTTCACGTGAACGAAAGGAAGAAGACTCGATTACATCGGTAAATATATTCAACAACTTGAGTTGTTCATCTGAATTGGTTTTGGCCACATTTTTTACGTCATTTTTCTTTGCTTTTAGGTCATTTTTAAAACATTTAAAGAGTATTTTATTGATCATTTTTAGCGATCCTTTAGGTCATCAAAATCCACCTCTACTAATAATAAAAGTACTAAACGATGAAATAATATCTTTTTGACTAAACCAAGGAGAGTCGAAACTGCGTTGGGGTCCAGCGTTGACCATCTCCCTTGTTGGTTTGAGTGCCTCTGTGGTAATTTTGACGTATAAAGTTAGTGAGTTTTAAAGAAATGCTTTTTAAAGTTGGTTTCGTCTGAATATTACTCTCATTGTTCCCATATCCAAATTGGTTTGCTATCCAAGTCTATTATTTGTTTACTAGTAAAAAATACGAATGCGGACTTGTAATTACCGTATATGCAATGCGAGTTGACTTTTACAAACGATTTATTTAGTTAACGATTAGTACAGAGTGAATAATATATTAAATACATTTATTTAATAGATAGTATTTAAAAGCTGTGTTTCACAAGTGGCAAAGACTTTTACATTCCCAGCTCTGAAAGTATAGCAATTAGATTTTGTTATTGTTTAATGTGCACGAAGCTTATTGTTGACACGAGAAAATTATCAGCAATTTTTGTTAATTTATCTTCTGAAACAATCATTTATTTGCTTTAGTGTCCATAAGTGGGCTGTTACAGAATATACGTGAACACTTTAGTAGACATTGTTGTTTTTAAAGAAGAAAGAGGATACCAAATTATAATATTTTAGATATTTTGAACCAAATCATAAAAGCGGAAAAAATGAAAATAAGGGGTTTTAGATTAATATTTTACCATTACATACAAAGTATCAGTTTGAAAGGAAGATTCATAACAAGTTCAACTACTTCTGTCAGGATGACGACTAAAACGCGTGATAATACATTCGTTTCCAACTTTCTCGAATTCGCCGGTCAGATGACAATAAGTCATCAAACGTTGGCTCTTATGGCTATAAAATAAAGTTGATTACAATGCCTACCATTTATTCTTAACCTCATCAGTTCAGAATTACTATACTAGTTCCAGAAAAGAGTTTGTATTTCTATGAAAAATAATAATTTCGTTGTAAGAAAATGATGACCAGCTAAAATTTATGAAAACAATATGGATACAAAATTAGAATGATAACGATATTTACTTATTTGATGTAGCAACAACATTTTATCGAGAATAAAGCGGAAATGTAGGTGGAATCAAAATAGAAAATATAAAAAGTTTGTACAAATAGTTTATGTTTACCTTCGATTATACATTTCGTGCTCGAATCACGAATTTGTGTTGTAATTATTAACTTTCTCAAGACAAACTTCTATTAAGATAGCTAAGAATGAACTCTCCTTTTCACTCCACATTAATGACACAACAAATTATAATATGATAAGACTACAACATAAATTCCATCACATTGATTTTAATTGTCTTACTGCAGTTTTGTTAGTCTGTTGGAGACATTTCTTTTTCTAACTTTCCATTGATGCACAGTTTTACTCATATATCCTGGAAATTAAATGGATTGGTCATGAAAACAGTATTTATAAGATTGTCATGTTATATTCTATTCCTGAAAAGTAAACTAATAAGTCAGGACTTAAACGCTTTCCAAAAGTGCTGCCCGACTCTGGCAATTAGTATTTTGGATACTTCACATTTCCTGGGTTAGACAAAAAGTAAGTATGATTGGAGTAGTTGGAGTAAGTAGGATAAGGAGAACACACCGAGAAAACGAGTTATCAACGAAGAAAACATCCGTGAACTAGAATAAGACATAAACGAAACAGAATAAAATCAATGAAAGAATAAAGTGGTAAGTTACTAAAGCGCAACAAGAAAGAATTCTTAAAAAGAAAAATGCAACACTCTCGCTCTGATAAATACTCTTTGAGTAAATATTTTTAACATTTTCTCTCTCCCATTAATTGATAAAAATTCTAACTATTCAAACATTTTCCTTGCGATTTGTGTTTTTTGACGGTAGCCATTGGAGCTTGACTGTGGGCTCCTGTTCCTGGTCGCCTGAGCTACATGTCGTCTGGCGCAGCGATTTTCCCTTCCTCCTCTCATTGGGGCTCCAGGCACCGTGCCAAGCACTAGCCGTCTTCGCGGTCCCTCCTAGAACATTGTGCATCTCTTGTCCAACTGTGTTTCTGGGAGAAGGCGGACTCTATTTGCAAGGAGAAATGGAAACCACTAGGTATAACATTTAGCCAATCTTTCAGAACTTATTACATTTATCATTATAAGTGATGAATGAATAAACTGCTTTAAATATGTAGCTTTGCCAAAATGCTTTGTGAATGTTTAACGTGCTTTGGTGGTAGTATTAATTCCAAATCCCATTCGATTGAGACGTCCCGCATGTGAATATTAAGTTATCTTGATTCCTCTCAAAATTCTCTTCTTGCGTAAATTACATAAAACTATACATCTTTGGCTGGAATATTAATAATTGGCAATAAAAATAATTATGATTTTTGTCAAGAAGAAACAACTATATCATCATCGTCAGTGTTTTCTGGGTGTAAGCTTCAGTGTATGTTTCTGTTGGGTGGTTTAGTGTTTCTATCCCTTCGATAATCACGTTTTTAATAATGTTTAAATTTCATCACCGTTTTGGGCATGTCATTCAATTTCTCTCTCTCTCTCTCTCTCTCCCTCTCTCTCTCTCTCTCTCTCTCTCTCTCCAGAGGGTTGCAATAATTTTAATTCAAAAGTGCAAATCACTAAAATCTCTTGAACATAACCTAAAAATATTAAATTCTACAATTTAATCGTAGAATATCAAATATTCATGAAAGATAACTTCTCTATTACCGTAGAATATGCAAGAATAGACTACATTATAGACTTGCTTAGAAGAAAATGAGAGGGAACTCTAACTTTCTAGTGCATGTTTTGGCACCGCACTTTCTACTCTTCAAATTTTTAAAATATATTTTTCTTTAATCGTTATTGCATCTTTTCAGTAGACGTGAAGCTTAGTGTATTTACTTGAATTTAGATGCTATACACTGATAATTAGCATAATTTATATTTTATTCTCTCCAACGCACAACTCAAGTCTGTCAATTCATACCACACTGTCAGGATGTTACATCCACGAAGATATTTCTTTAATAATGGGATCTTAACTTGACTCGTGTACCGCTTGTTTGAAGTCGGTCCGTGCTCGTACTCATTGAATGCTTCCTGGAAGACTTATACTAGGTGACTGTCTACGACGTGGTATTGGTTGAATATTGCCTCGTAACCATTCAATGTAAGAGCTTAACTTGGAATAGCTATTATTAGTCGTAGAAAAATATTGTATGAAACTAGATATAAAGAGTGTTTTTACAACTATATGAGGTTTACGATACTTGCAGATACCATCACTTTTCACTCGTTTATTAATACCCATTTATACTATTTTTAGAATAAGAAGGGTTGCTGGTACTATGGATCTTCGTTAAAATAAGCATTCCTCATCAAGGGGCCAAATATAAAAAATTTCTAAGTAACTGTAAAAACTATATCACAAAACAAATCTCTAAGATGTATTCATAATACTAAAGGATCAAAAAGACCATTCCATATAATCAGAACAAAACTATGACACCTACGTGCATTATGTGCATTAACTCAACATGCTCTGCACATGAAGAAAAGTATTAATAACACTACAGAAACAGCATTTGTAGGCAAGATATGAGAATAAAGGTCTATTTTTCTCACGAAAATATAAAAAATGTATTTCAGACTTTTTCCCGCTTATTTCATGAGAGATATTGACGTCTCAATTTGAATGGACAACCCTGTATGGAAGTACTTACCATCCAAATGACACGTTGCTTCGTTCGCCAACCGCGATACTTGGCGGCGATCTTCACCGAACAGAAGCGGTCGATGGTGATGAGCAGCACGGTGTATTGCGACACCAGGCACACAGTGTAGTCCACAGACAGCCACAGGTCGCACAGCAGCGGGCCCAGGTCCCAGTAGCCCATGAGCACGTACACCGTGTAGAAGGGCATGGACACTGTCCCTGAACAGAACCCGCATCGTCTGATTAATTATTTCGTGTTTCTACGCGAGTTAACAACTATGGTCTTAAGTTCCGTAAGTAAAATGTAAGAATTTATCTCTTCCCCCACTGGATGATCAGATACGGCACCGACCTACACGCCCACTTGCGAGTTTTTCCCCAACCAGATATCTCCCACCAGCGGGACACACTCTCTAAACTCCCGACTGATCCCCCCCCAATATGTGAGGTAGTGTTTTATTGGGAATGGTGTTATTGATGTTCTCCGATAATGCATTATTTGAAATTGTGTTTTTTCATGTTGTGTTCATGACAACACACACCTTTTCTTCAAACCAACTTAAGAAGTCAATTTTAATGGTCACGCTAATGACACATCTATAGTTTTTATTGACTCATCAAGAGATTTGTGTTCCAAGAGATAATTTCAATGAGTATGCATTTCTTACTCCAACACCTACTTAGTATATGTGTGTTTTTTGTACACTTCTAATAATATTAATAATAATAAAAGTAATAATAAATTTGGTGATGATTATGATCATTAATTTTTCTATCGTCGTGAAGTTTGCTTGAATAACGGGAAAGGAATAGTTAAACTAGGCTCCAGTAGACAAGTAGGGATATTGCTTTGAGTTTTCAAATATAGTTCCAAAGAAAAATAACCCATTATCTAAAATTGTGAAGACGTTTCTGCGATAAAGATGAAATACCTTGAACATCTAATTTTGGAGCAATTTGTGAACTTCTCCTTTAAATGTCTTTAATTTTTAATAAATTTTACAGATGTAAAGAGGGACTCCTGTTTAACTATTTAGACGGATTTTAATAATGTAAGGATTACAATTTGTTAGAAAAATTTTAGTTTCAAAAATATTCTAACTTTAATTCTTGTGAGATGGAGTGAGTAACTTCACCGAGTAAACAGGAAAAAACTGCATTAATATAAATAAACCAAGCCACTTGGAAGAACATCACGTCTGGTAAATCTATCTACACACTCCAAAACATTTATCGATCACCGCAGCTCAATACTGGCCACTTTCAGAACCTTTGGACCGGACGAATCCCAGTTTCTTGCCCGAGGAACCCTTCGAATGGAGTTGCAAATGGTCTACTCAGAGACGTTTCACCAAGACGGAGCCTGCCCGCTGACCGGACGCGCCCGCGACGTGGGGCCGATACGGAGAGTGACGTCACTTCCGCCCCGACGCATCCCATTGTGCGCGCGCCCTGCCCTGCGTCCTCACCCTGTCCCTCGCACCGTCGCGTCGCGCCGTCGCCTCCCCCGCTCCGCGCCGCAGACAACGCTACATGGAACAATGGCGGGTCCGGGGCAGGCAGGGGGCGAGGCGAGGGGGCGAGGGTGGACGCGGAAAGGGCGAGACGGAACGAGGAGGCGCTGGATGGAGCGGGGCTGCGGAGGAGGGGGAGTGCGGTGCGGGTCACGTGCAGGAACGGACGTTGTGGAGCGGGAGGGGCGGGGCAATGAGGGGCTGCACGGGGGGTGTGGTGGAGCGTGGTGGGGCGTCGTGGAGCGGGGCGGGGTGTGAGGCGGGGCGGGGCGGGGTGTGGGGCGTGGCGGGGCGGGTGGGAGGGCGGGGCGGTGTGGGGTGGGGCGGATGGGACGGAGCGGGGTGGGGTGGGGCGGGGCGGGGCGGGGCTGAATCAAGGCGAGCGGGGCTTGGTGAAAGGGGATTGGACAGGCGAGTGTGGGGCACGTTGGGGCGGAGTGGGGGGGGCGGGGATAGAAGGAGACCGCCAGGGGTGGGGAAGTGGGGGAGGGACATTGGGGCCAACAGGCAGAGAAGGCGGAGGTGGACATTGTAGATGTTTACTCGGTACTGCGTCTTGAGGTCACGAGGTACCTGCAGTGGGGAAAGTCGCTGTGCCAGACGCCTCGTGTAACTATTCCATACAAATAGCAATTGATATGGAGAGACGTTTGGCAGTATGGTTGCGTGTTCTATTTCTGAAAGTAATACGCCATAAGTTAATGTTGTTGTGCAGGTTCTTTTGGTAATAGAGATCACGATTACGAACTTCGTTCCTTATCTAATATACTTTTCGGACACGCCGTAGATAAAATTGAAGGGAATCATTTGTGAGGAATTTTGGATGAAAATGTCAAAATGTCTCAGTGAAAATACAGACGTCTGGAGAATACTGCCTTTATGCTCTCAGTAAATATTTGCTTATATGCCATGAGCGAGATAGTGCCATTTTAGTTCAAGATCTTCGAAACAAATCTGCACTACTTTTTAATAAAGAATTAATGTGACTGTTTAGAAAATATATTTTTATTTATTAGTTTCGATTTTGCAAATGAGTTACTGATTCCTACTCAAAACTGCGTATTCTCGTGTAATAGTATATCAAAAGCTTTATTTATAATGAACTGAGAAATTTGAATTTTATATCGACTTTGGAGTATTGCTTTCATTTTCCATAATGACCTTTGTTTTTACGCTTTATCTCGCTAAATATACGAGTCTTTCAGTCACTGCTTTTATGGACCCGATATACATTCATTCCGTGAGAATACAACTCGTAGGAAAAATGTGATATGTCGGCTCATTGGCCTTGGAGGAGCATATTATCTTTTGAAATATTTTTGACTTAAGAGGAAAATAGCTACTGATGGTGTATTGTTAAATAAAAATGTTTTGCAAATATGATTATAATAATATCTGATCTTGTGTATATATATATATATATATATATATATATATATATATATATATATATATATATAAAAAATCTGTAATTTATGTTTATGGCCAAAGTTCAATAAAATTTACACGGATAATTATTCTACAATTACTTTAGTTTAATTTCCGTTCTTCATGGCGATCCGCTATTGCCGGTTGATCACTTATCAACATATATTTATCATCGTACCTCAATATGATATACTTTGCTAGAAATGGAACTGAGACCACTCATTCGCAATTCATCAATGCAAAAAATCATTTTAATAATAAGTTATTTTGAGTCGGTATAACCTCCAGGTTAAACCGAAGATAAAAAAACAGAATAGCCTAAAACGGGTCATTTTTGTAATCACCACTATCCCTAATGGACACTCACAGTGTTTTTTGTTATACATACAACCCGGCAAGCAGTGTGATTTCGCGGGTTAGCCTATCCATCAGGCGTTCATACTAGTCACTCCATTTCAGCACTTACAATTGGTTAGCGACGGCCTCACGGCAGAGATCGCTAAGACAGTAGTGCCGTAGTGATCTTGGACCGTGGGGTCTCGGGTTCGTGTCCCGCCCCGAGCATGGTTGTATATGTTCGTCCTTTCACCCACTATCATTACCATATTGTTTCATACTCATACCATAACGTTACATCCAATAGTGGTCGCTAATGATCTAGTAATTGATGCGACCTTAAATAAATTTTAAAAAAATGGCTAGTGATTATTTCAATATTAGTGTTCGGACAAACAAGCTGTTCATTATATGAAAAACCTTATTTATTTATTTATTTATTTATACATGCGCATCTCATTATGGCCACGTTTCTGTACAAATTATTCCAACAAAGTATTCTTATTTTATATTCGGAGCATACAAAATACATTCAGCTCATACGAGTCTCCAGTTCTTCGAAATCTATTGCAGCTGCGCGCCCTGCTACCGGGCTCCGATTCCGCGAAGCGCTGCCCACACACAACCGCAAGCGGTTGCAATATAAGAACATTCCAGAGCATTTTGCTGTTTTACAAACTTAATTGTGCAATTCATGCTATACATTCTGTAATTTGAAGGGATTCACAACTACCCGTTGATTAGTTGATTACAAATTGTTTAATTTCAATTTCAAAAATCATATTCATGCTACCTGCTGATTCGCCGAACACGCTGTGGGCGCGGGAACATATAGCTTCCGCCGCCGGCGTCACGCCGGCCTGCCCCAATTGAGATTGAGTTCCACGGCACACAGACTGTACAATGTGTTACTACAGCCAATTACTGCTAGTTTATTTGATCAGTATGAACATGTTACGTGAGAAGTTCACATATCACATCATTAACGGCAAGTAATTATTGCAATGCTTGCTTCTTCCGTGCCGTGTATCGCTACAATGTTTAAGTGTACAAGTGCAGAACTAACTTTAATTCAGACATTCCTTTTAATGTGGTTTATTGACTTCAACGGTAGCCAGGCTCTTAACTATGAATGTGTTATCACCCGCAACCATCATCCAGAATGGAGCACATCATACCAATGTAACGAATTGTATTGTTTTGCATTCTCTTTCAGATTCATCCTAACAACTGTTGAACCAATCAATCATGCCACAAATGATTTTTATAGCACTACACACTATTTATACTAATGTTTTCAATAATTAATTTGTGCTACCTCTTGGATCTTATTCAGTCATTTCATTATATGTATTAACTTCACACGAGTTTGCTAATTTCTGAGTGACGACGACAGAACCTGAATAATCAATTTTCAGGAAATCGCAAGACCAATAGCTTGCCCAATTGAATCTATTGGTGGTCCTTCGTGAAGGTAAGTGAGCTTCATGGATGGTGGTGTGGTTGATTTGTAAATATGTCACGCCCTAACTAATTCTCAGTCTATTGCTACAAATCACCCCTGCCAATTAGTACCTGGACATTATAACAAAACTTGACAATTTTCGAAGAAAAGAGGTAAAAAAGTTGCTGGTAAACGTCTCGCAGACACAAGCCAACGTTTTAGGTCACCCTGCTACAAGTTTTGATGTTAAATTGTAGAATAAAGTGGACAAAGTTTGAACGATTGTGTTTTGAAATATTAAATATTATTAAATATATTCATTTTTTCTAAATAATAAACAACTTACATGTTTATGCTTCTGCAATGAAATGTTTTACCTATAATATTTTTTCTGACCAACTTTTGAGTTCTTATGCGGTTCAGCCATTCAGAATAATCATAGTTTATTAGTCAAAATATGCTTAAAATTGTTCCAAGAGCTGATTTTCAAAGTTTAGATGTTTCCTTCCCAGACACTCGTATTATTACATCGTGTAATATTACAGTTCTTCTTTAAATAAAATTGTACAAATATTAATTTTATCGACTTTAAACTTTTAACGAGCTTTCATGTGTTTTTTAATTTTTGTCAGTTATCTTACAGCCCGAGTTTCGAGCATGGTTTCAAATACTGTTATTACTTTATAATTTTTTACGAATTATTTTCGAAAGAAGCAGTTTTATAGACTTAGTTACTTGCTAATACGAACAAACATTGTATTATTTCGTTAGAGAAATTAAATGGCACATTTCTTAACAATTACTAACAATCGATAAAAAATTAAATTTCTTTTCTAACAATTGAGTTGACATTTTCCTCTTGAAATACAGTTAATTAGATAAAATATAAATGTGAATGATCTGTTAATATTCATCGCAATAACATGGGCAGGGTAAGTTGCAACACGAAACGCGGTTTGCATGTAAAACATCATTATCTAATCATGAGTCAACGGAAACATCTGAAAGGGCCCCTGCGCTATCATAACGAATAATTCTGAGTAAAATTTAGAGTAACAAAGAACCTACATAAAAACATCGATTGTCGCAAAATAGTCAATATTGTACGTGCAAATATTTGTTGCGGATGCAATTTAATTTTATTGAACTAGAGTTTGCAAAGCGCTAATGTTATCAAAAGAAAACCACATTTGTTTTCCTTGAAAATATCAATTCGTACTTCGAGCAGTGATTCCATCGACGGAGAATTGGCAAAATATTAGAGAATGCATACGCGTAGTTTGAGATCGTGATAATACCTATTTCTGGCAACTATAGGCTGAAGCACGGACGTCAGGTCTGTTACAGCATTTTCGAGAGCAACGCACACATGACACATATAACTTCTCCTATTCCACCCGGTCGTACCACGAACGATTGGATGTTGCTGGGAAGGTTAAACATGGTAGGTGGTAAAATCAACCAGGCAAAACAGATAGGAAAATACCCATGCCTATTAGGGGTTCCAAGGGACGTTCGTACCACACTCACGACTGCATCATGATATAGCGTCCACGGCTGCTTCCATGGAACAAATATGTGTTGGGCGATGATTAGCAGGTTTAAGGGCTCTACACACGAGCGGGATTTCTTCAAGGCTTGGCTCGAACAGTCCAAGGTTTGAGGAATTTTACAATGTGTATGGCGGTTTCCTTAAGGTCGCAGAGGGAGGAGAGACGCCGAAAAATTCCGAACCAAATTCAATTCGTCTTGGCCTTGAGGCCGAAATTTTCCAATCTCTTGATCATGTGTGTGGTGGATGCACAGTCGTTCTTGAGGATCTCATGTCATCAATCATATTGTTAACAGAATTTATCCACATGCATGAAAATGAGCCTTGATTGTGGTAACTTAGTTCTAAAGATTGTCATAATCGAAATTAAAATGATGCCGCTATCACGAAACTGGTCTAAAAATTGAAACAAGAGGACCGAAACTAAAGATGATGTTATTAAAACATAACAACATAAAAGGCGCTAACTGTAAAGAAAGTAAGAAAAAAGTGAGAAAATTAAACTATCTTTGAAGTAAACACCATTTACAGATTCTGTCTACAAGTCTAAGTCGTGGTACTACTCAAGCAACAACCGCTAATATATTGTCATCCATAGATATTTGGATTGCGAAAACCACGATAAACACATAACTACTGCGTTGGTTTTGAAAAAATCTTTAAGTCATTTTCGTGGAGTATTTCCTTCACGAAAATCCCTACATGCGTGGGCCATGGTTTGGTAGAGAAAATCTCGAAAGAAATGCTGGAGGCTTTTGCTTGAGGATTTCCTGTACATGTATGACTACTTTTAAAGAAACGTTCAATATTGAAACTATTTCGCACGCAATCTCCGCACCTATACTTCGGTTTTTCTTTCTTGGTGCGTGGGGGTGTGTCATCAAAATAGAATATCTCAGTATATTTCGCGTCGTTCTCAGTTGTGCCGCTAGGGGTCGCATGATCGCCAGCACTGCTCGATACAGTCGACGCGAAATACGGTGAGATATTCCATTTTGATGACACATCCCCACGCGCCAAGAAAGAAAAACCGAAGTATTAATGTAAAAACCGAAATGTTTATTGTGAAAACGTGAAATGTAAAAATAATGAGTAGTTATATGAGCACTGTATGTATGTTGTATTTATATGTATGTATTTTTATGTAGCCCTGATGAAGGTAAAATATACGACCTAACCGTCAGCAATGTGAGATGTCTTATTACCAACTTGACCTAAACTCATGAATACCACAATCAACCGAAGTATATTTCCTTTCGGCTTTCCTGCGGGGGCGTCGTCGCGCGCTCGCTTACCGATGAGCATGTCGGTGGCGGCGAGCGAGGCGATGAAGTAGTTGGAGGGCTGGCGGATGCTGCGGTCCACGATGAAGGCGAGCAGCACGAGGATGTTGCCGCCGACGGTGAGCACGATGCACACGCCCAGGCACAGCGCGATGAGCGCCGTCTGCCACAGCTCGAAGGGCGGCAGCACGGGCGCCGGCGCGCCGCTGCCCGGCCCGGCCTCTGCGCACCGCATCGCCAGGCACTCAGAGGACGAACACACGGTTGGTTGTAATCGGAAATAAAGGGCTACCTTTCCACACGTTGTACCAATGGTGTCAAGGTCTGCTACTGGTGGCAGTGGCACGCGTTGTGGCATCGTGCCATACCACGAGCTTTTCTGCCCAACAAGCGTCGGGAGAGAGAACTATTAGTAAGCCCGCCGTTTTACAATAGGGATGGCGTTGTCTCTGGTGGCGGGGTAATAAACTGCGTGGAGCGGCGATTTTGTCGTGGCACTCGTGTCACGGACTCCCGCTCGTGGCAGCGCCTTTGACAACGCTGCTTTATACAAATATTTTTTCTTTTACTGCCATACACTTATTAACGCATAGGCTAGTCTCCAGAAGCTCCTAGCGCCGTCTTGTGAAACTAGTCCTGGGAAAGTATATCTAGGGTAGTTTGCCATTGCTATCCCTAGGGGCAGTAGTGCGCCTACTTTCTTGACTTTGATTGCGGATATTGTATTTGCGCAGGACTAAATACAATATCCGCAATATTATTCAGCTATTAAAATCGAAACTCTGATTGATGCTAAACTATTAGAGGATTTAATTCTTCCAGGATCGGCCAAGTGCCTTTACTAGGATCTGTTTTACATGCCGCCAAGCGTCCGTCGATTTTTGGCACCTCAAATGTCCCCCTACTTTGACCGTGTTTGAAACCGTGAACTTGAGATCAGTAGCCTGGAAAAATTACAACTGTACCATCAAAGCAGTTTATACATATATTCTAAATAATTTTATTATTGCTGGGATTAAAATGTTGCTTTGTTCACGCTGGATTAAAGTGCAAAGAAATCGCTAGGCACACGTCTAGGAACAGTGTGCGAAGTGCACCTGCCACAACTCAAACAACAGCGAAGTGCACCTGCCACAGCTCAATGGGCGCCGGCGCGCAGACTCAGAGGACAAACACACGATTCATTTTAATGGTCATTTAAGGGATACATTTTCACACATTCTACATATCGAAGGCTTAGAACATACATTGTGTGTCCAGAATTCCTAGTTTCAATAAATACAAACTCGTAAGTTTGTAAACGAACATGGAGCGATAATCAGTACTTTCTGGAGAAAAGCATAATCCTTTGTAAGCAGATACAAAATCGTTTTCATCAGGTAGATATGAAGAAGGGGTATCCAAAAATGATATCAACTCAAATATGACCGTGGATGAAATGTTTGAGCAAACCATCGAAATATTCTAAATAAAAACTTTGTTCCGGCTGGGATTAAAATGTTGCTTTATTCCCTCTTGTTTGCAGCGTCATCAAAGCAATCTAACTGACCGTCGGCACCAATATTATTTGGATAAACCCATTCACTCTTTGACACATCAATGCATATATCAGCATTTTCTTTTACTCGTCTTTGTAGGAGGGATTTCCGGAGAGTAAAGTTATGAACGTGGCACTTGCAGGAATATGTATTTTTCGCAGTTGGCACGACTGTTGCGTAGGACGAAGCTCGTTGAAAAGAACGGATGGCATTGGTCATCTGTGGTGTCCCGACTGCCTTGATGGTGACGGTTTAAGACGACCGCTCTTATTCGTTCTCCCGCTAAGCGTGAAATGTGCGTTGTGTAAAGCAATCTCAACGCCAAGAGCATACGTTGCCGCGATTCATTGCGAAATCGTTTCAGCTTGTGATTAGAACTTTATTTAACGACAAAAAGTGGCAATTTGGATATAGAAGATGAAGGAAATGGGAATGTAGGTTGATTGATTGATTGTTTCCGGGAGCTTCAACTACTGAGGTCATTAGTCTCGCACGTATAATGCATGTTTTTCATCGGGAAATGACGATCTTCCCCGCTTGATGGCGAGATTCGGCGCCAACCTACCGTCGACTGGCGAGGTTTTCTCCAACCAGGTATCTCCCAGCTACGGAGCACCGCTCCCAGCGCGGACTTGTAACCCCCGACCTCTCACGGCATGTGCAATAGGTTAGTGCAAGGTAGTGAGTGTGTGTGTGTAAGGAGTGAGGATAGGAGCAGGAAGAAGAAGGAAAGATCGCGCGCGGTCCGTGGCTCGTTTGATAGGGTACCGCTCCAGCATTCGCCTGATTTTGATTGAAGAAACCATGGGAAACTACCGATTAGAGCCGGCCGCTAAAATTCTCCTCCAGACAGCTATTGAATTCGACCTAGCTGACAAGCTCGTGTCTGAAATTCTGCCGCGCGCCGTCGGGACTAGAACCTAGGATCTGCCGGTCAGAGGCACTGCAGTGACATCAGTTGATGTACTGAGCCACCTCTCAGGGTTAGGGGAGGGATCTAGGGATTTAGGAATATAGGGAATGTAAATGTATTGGGAGATATCAAGGAATGTGAATGAAATGTACAAGAGTTGTGTAAAGACTTGAAATGTAGAAAGAAAATAGAGAAAAGAAAGTACGAAGGAAGTGTACAGTCTCTGAGAAAAAAAAGTACAAGGAACATGTTGGAAATGCGTAGCAAAGATTCAGGGGGATGAAAGAGGAAGTATGGAAGAGTAGAGGGGGCAGAATGTAGGTAGAGGGTGCAGTGCATTTTTTACACGGAATGTGAAGTAGCTAGAAAACGTGCAGAGAGAATGAGAAATGTGTTTGCAGTAGAGTGTTACCTTTGATTTATTTAACATGGTTTAGGGTCCTTTCAACTACTTCATTAGGGTCATGCAGTCACTGAGATACATGAGTTATGATGAAATAAGTAGGTGATATGTTATGAACTATGGTGGAAAAATAGTACAATGTAAGTCAAAGGAAACCAAAAAAACTGGAAAACTGTTAAGAGCTTGCTTTGTCCACATGGGTTCGTTGGGGATTGGAAGACGGGTGTCAGTGGTGATTATCGTATGAGCTATCCATAACACACAACGAGCCACCTGTAGTATGTTCAAGGAGTACAGTGAGTATGTAGGTTGTCAGCAGAAAATCGAAGAGTGCAATGAGTGTGTAGTGAGCATATCGGGAGCTACAGACCTCACCAAATTACACTGACAAACAAGCTATAGGTATCTGGCATGGTGTTTATTTTTACCAATGTAGTTTTTATGTTGATTTCAAATCTGAAAACCGTTTTGCTCTGTCACGTCAGGTTTTGAAGATATCGACAAAAATTAATTTTCAGGGAACACAATTTCTCAATTTTTTATCCCCAAGTATTTTGTATTTTTTCACGCAAAGCCACACAGTGTTTTCGTTGTCTATAAAAACATTATATTCAAGGCAATATTATAAAATATTTTCGATATCGCATTACTTTGCAAAGAGTGACAGTATTTGCTATTGTGCGGACGTTCAAGGTCCCTTCACAAGCTTCGGGGTAGAACACAACACTTAAGTATGACGATTGCTCATCGACTCTACTAAAACAAGTTTGAAAGCATTATTATTACAAAATGGAAACAAATGCGCATCAGTACTGATTAGATATTCCACCCATCTGAAAAAACATGGAACTATCGCACTACTTCGTGAAAAAAATTGATATCACGAGTATAAATAGTATTTCTACGATGATTTTAAAAAAATCTCCATTCTCATGGGAACGGTTGATAGGGTACATCAAGTATTGGTGTTTTATGTGTGAATGAGACTGCAGAGAAAGAAAGCACCACTACATAAAGGAAAATTGGCTTATCAAAACTAGAATGCATCCAGGAAATAAAAAAAAAGTCCTTAATGTGCCGTTGATTGACCCTAAAAACGTAATTATGCCACCCACATGAAGCTGGAACTCATGAAACATTTTGTAAAGGCACTAGACAACGGCTCGGATGATTTTCGGTCCTTGTGCAATAAACCACTGGTATTACTACAGTGAGTATTGTTAGTTGAAGTGATCTGAAGATTAGTGTTTAATATTATTCAAATCATAATTATCATTTTGGGTCGAGTTAAAGGTGTTTTGTAATTAAATGTCCAAATTTGGCAGAAGAAGACTATCCAAATGACGGAAAAACTAAATGCCAAGTTTGTTTATATAGAGAATTTTAAAATTGGTTATAGTACATTTTTTACCAGAATGTAAGAACCGCGAGGCCAGGAATGCGGAACTCCTGGCAATTGGAAATGAAATGGGAATTGACATCTTCTCTAAAGCAAATGTGAATAAGAAAAACAGTTTACGGAACATTTGCTCTGCATACTGTTGTTTACGCGCCGAATACTATCAACAGCAAGTTGCAAAGAGCAAACCTGAACTAAGAGCAGCGAGAAAAGTATTTCTTCTTGCATGCCATTACTAGCACTATGTAAACAGCTATTAGGGAGTGTTAGTCCCAAGCGTAAGGAGATATCCTTCAAATGTATTGATCACGTGGCTAACGACTCTATAGGGTCGTAATAAAAACGTTCAGAAAGTTTTAGCAGCAACATTGCGTTATGCTTTATAACAAAAGAAGCGTTGAACAAAGAGGTTGCGCAATATATCAAAGAGTGTAGGCTAGTGGTGAGACATTAAAACTACAATATGAGTCAAGAGTATAACAAATCAACATTGTGCACGAAGTTTTAGATTTTATGGCCCTCCACAATGAGTATGCAGTCTGGAATTTTGAAATGGCTTTTCTTGAGAATGTAGGGAATATCTTAAAACAGCTTCCGTTATGAGCGTAAGACATAACCTCACCGAAGATATGATTTCAACTTCTTTTTTGCGAATTTCTTACCTGTCACCTTTCCAACATTTTCCGTTCTTTCTTACCAGCGTTGTAGAGTTGGTTAAGAATAATTGTAACTGCTTCAATACGAGAATCGGTTTATCATACTTGGGAAAATGCAACCTTTCCTGTTTTTAGGCGGCCATTTTGCCGTTTGTAAGTGACAGTAGAGACTTCTACTGCACAGGCGTGCACTATTTATGAAGGTATAAGATCGTCCTTTAGGCCAAAGTTAATGAATTCAAGGTCCGTCACGTGACTGTTGGTGCGTAACGTCGCTACCTTACGCGTTGCGCTAAACCTCCCTATTGCCAGCCCCACAGAGCGCCAAGTGCTGACAAAAGCGCAACTGCAGTGCTATCAAGGTCGATGCCATGACCGGTAGTCCATGGCACGAGTGACACGACGAAATCGCCCCTCCACACAGTTACCCCGACCCCAGAGACAACGCCATCCCTGTTGTAAAACGGCGGGGTTACTACTACTCGTAATAGTTTCCTTTCCCGACGCTAGTTGCGCAGAGAAGCTCGTGGCATGCCGCGGTGCGACGACGCGTGCCCCAGCCACCAGTAGAAGACCTTGACTCCACTGCCGTCACTGGCACACCAGTATTGGGAGCGTGCAAACCAGCCCTTCGCGCAGGGGCAGGGACCGACCGGTGGGGCCGCTGCCGTTGGCCGGGCCGGCGCCCGCGGCGCCGGGGCCGCTCCCGTTGCCGGGCGCCCACTCGTAGTCGGGGTAGAGCGGCGGGAAGGCCGGCAGCGGCTGCAGGCGGCCCGTGGCGTTGGCCAGCAGGTCGGCGCAGTCGCGCGCCAGCTCCCGGCACAGCCGCTCCCGCTGCTTGCGCTCGCGCCTGCCGACACACGCCAAACACATCCTTTCAACGCTTTCATTTGCAAAGCTTTAATTTATTAATTTGTATTGGGTACAGATAAGTCAGAGACTTATCGTCTGGTTCCCATTCTAATTCACATATAATTATTCATATTCATAGGCAATATTCATATACAAATTCATATGAAGTATTTTGGTTCACTCAATATATACATGCTCATTCACAGATAGTACATTATGCGTATACAGTTTTATTAATGAATATCTGGTTTCTTTTATTGACTTAGTTCTGCACACTGTTGTTAGTTGTCACACCGTAGGTTTGTTTATCTGCAGATCTGATTTAATTTTGGTGCTGAAATATTTGTGGCTGTGCTTTGGATATTTAATGTCTGTGGGTATTTGGTTGCATAGTTTAGATATCAAGTATTTAAGAGTTATTTTTCCATAACTGTTGTACGTTAATGATGTTAGCTACTTTGGATTCCTTATTTTATACCCATTTTGTGCATAACTTTAAATTCATTAGCATTATTGTTCCGAGTTACATTAAGGTACATGTAGAATCCTTTAGATGTTACTGTGTCATAACATGTTGACATCTCACACTCACGAACTTTTCTCTTCTTAGGCATTACTTTTGACACTTTAACCTATATTTGTTCCAATTTGCTTAAGGATTTTTGCCATGCATCACCCCACACTTGCACACCATATCTTAGTAAAGTTTTAAATACGAGAGGTGAATATTATTTTCAAAATTTGTTCATTTAGAAACGTCGAAGTTGAGTACATACATCTAGCTATCTTTTTATTTTTTAAACAAGATATTTGTGCGCAGGTTATATCTCATGTAATTATCCAAAAGCCGAATGTAAAGTCCTCATCGACAACACACAAACGGAATCTAAGGGACATGCTCAAGATGGAATTCAAACTTAAGACTTTTCGCATCAACGCGCTTAGTCGAAATCCGCCCTTAGTCACATAGACCATCCACGATGGTTAATAAAAATGGAGGTAAAAGAATCCCTTACAGACACAAGCCTCGTGAGTTTTTAGGAGTTAAAGAGATTAGAGCTCTACCTTTCCTTTACCCTTCGGTAGAAGATGGAAATAGGACGGAAAGTCCCTTCTTCTGAACTCCTTTAGCTTCTAAAGCTTTGTCGTACAAGCCAATGAATGTTTGGTGGTCACTTGCTAGGTTTGACAAACAGCAAAATCAGCCTGTTTGCGACTTGCCAAGATAAAAACTCCTAGCAATTCTGAGGAGCGAATCCGGAACTGATTAATAAATATGATTTCAGTATTCCCGTTGAGCTTAGTAGAAGTACTTGGTATTTACACACTGGTTATGTATTACCTAGATTTGGAAAACCTTTCAACAATTTTATATTCCTCATAACACTCAATGTGAACATATTCATTTTCTTTTATAAGATGCATTTCTTCTGTATTTTATTCATTGTAGTGCTCAGAGCGTCAAATTCATCCTTCACAAGTAGACGCATCTAGAAACCGTAATTGCCACAATATTTTCTTCCTCGCTCCCTTCCCTGCGTCTCGACGTTTCTACGTTTGCCTCCATCCCACAGCGATCTCCGCGCACTGACCTCTCAGGAGGGTGGGTGGATGGGCAGGGTGGGGCGGGCGGCGCTATGGAGGGGGGAGGCGGGAAGGGTTGCTCTGCCGGAAGGCTGATAAGGGCGCGCCAGCTCTCACTGCCTCCGTCCGGCGAATGCCGTGTTGCGATCCGCCCCACGAAGTGCAACTGTGGGTTCACACGCGGACTATTGAGGTATCCCTCCAAATCGTACTGTGGTGCTGTCGTATTGTGGTCCTGTCTTCTCATTTGGATGTAAACTACCTTTATTCACTCTTAAGTGGTGAATACTTATTTTATGTCACTATGCAATGAATTTGTATTCTATGCGCATACTTTCAACACAAGACTTCAGTCGAGTGGTATGAAGATTATCACTCTGGATTTCAAAACCTAAGTTCGCAGGTAAAACAGGGCTGAGGAAGGTGAATTTCTGAAGGGTGAAAAATTATCAATGGGCCATATTATTCTTGTGAGATTATTCTTGTGTGGAAAATAGTAATGGCTAAATGCCCCGTAAAATCATATTTCCCGACATTTCTCGTCATATTCTACATTCGGTCAGCCATGGAACGACAGAATAACGGTTAAATATGAGTAAGGAAATATGGTGTTGGTCCATTGCGGTGAATATAGAAGAGAAAAATTCTTAAGGCAGGGATTCTCCACTATGCCGAATTTCAAAAAGATGCCTATGTTGAGAGTAGGCTAATGGATATGTTCGTAGAACTCGGGCACTAATTACAACAAAAGCTGCAGAAACTCCTACAAACAACAATGTTAAATTGTGTTAGTGTTCAATTTTATTACACAGGGTGTTGGCATTTCTTAGGTAGTGCTTCTGGGCTATTTTTTATTCGATTATTGAACCAAGCGATTTGTTGGGGAATTCTACATATATATCTAAATACAGTTTAATAATCAACATTTCAGGGGATTCTTTTGAAGATTTATTTGAAAAGTTGAAAAGTGATTTTTACTATAACATGAAGTCATGTTTTGAAAATCTTCTGAAGAAAGAGAAACCAACAAACGGCCAAGTCTTTCACCAGAATCTAACCAGTAACATTCGTTTGGAGTGCCTCGCTTCCAGGAGATATTTGTAGGCACAAAATTAAAGATTAATTTTTCCGTTTTCGTAATGATTTAACATCAGCTTTTGTGTTAAATTTTCAGAAATATTCTCGATATTCCCAAATTAACAATTAGACAAATCAACAAAATTATCTAGAATGCTGCGTAACATTGAACAAATAGACAATGCGATAGTTCTTGATATTTGTATTTCAGAAGTGTTACTACTTAACCATCTTACTAATGTATTATCACACAAACTTGATTACATCTTTGTTATACAATGAGAAAGCCAAAGTGCATGAAGCCTCCTTTATCATGATCTATTCTCATATAATATTTTAATGATCTTCCTCTACACTAGAGCAGGGCTCATCAGAAAGATGATTCTGGAGCAAAGGGCCGTCGGTAGTGGCCGGAGCGGATGGCCTGAGTAGCAGTGGGAGCGAGCAAAGCCTGCTTGGCGTGGGGGGGGGAGGGGCGTTGAGAGGTAGAAGTCGTAAGGCGGACAGCTTAGTTTCACACAAGAAAGAATTGCAAAATGTGTTGTCGTGGAAGAGGAAGCAAGTGGCTCTCGTAATAATAGTCCGACAAATATTAAACATAAATGGGAAGAACAATTTTGTCTACAAAAACTGAAGGTAATATAAATGTTGGTTTGTCATCAAAATTGTAATCATGTTATAGAGTGTAATCTAAAGAGCCGTTACACGATGAATCATGCAGCTACGTACGACAAATACACCGATGAAGAACGTATAATTTGAAAATAGATTTCATGAAATTTACGATATGGAATCAGATATCAAAATATTTGCTTTATCAGTTTCAATGTTGACAGCATAAATCCGATTTGATCTTGAAAATGAAACAGATTTGAAAGAAAAATTCCAGCCCATGGAATATCTACTCCAGTTTTACAAAATCATTTCGCAGATACAGTTTCCTAAATTCCACCAGCATGCTGCACAAATTTTAAGTATATTTTGGTCTATATGATTGTGAGCAATTTTTTTTCTAGTGTGAAAATTTGTACATCGAAACTGAGAAGCTCTCTCATAGATAACAACTTGATCAATGTGTTGAGGTTAAGTGACGCTCAGTCATTTGGAAAAAATGTTGAACGTATTTGTCAAGAAAAAAAATTTTAAATGTAGAAAGAATTACTATATAAGGTCTCTTAAGAGTTATACTTGGTATTTTTCGGTAGTTTGATAGCATTATAACTCTTAGATAAAAATATTTACATAATTTTTGACAATTCAACATTGAGTAATTATTACTGTCGCAAATTTTCTCAAGGGTATTTGCGGAACTTTTTTCCTTGCCCGAATTATTTTTTAAATTACTATTATCTTATGCTAGTGGAGGTGACAATAACTATCCGCAGACAATGTTAATGGCTGTTTTGGTATATGCGCTTGTAGACGATACACGGGTGTCTATGGACAAAATCACGTCAGTGAAGAGTGCTAAGCGCCACCGTTGAATTTCTCATACCCCGGCGTTTGACACTGGAATTTCTCGTAGTGCTCCCTCTGGGCCCCGGACGCCCGCGAGAACTGAGAGCTGGGAGCAATCGGCCGTAGCTCTACGGAGCGAAAACATGATGAGCCCTGCTCTAGTGCATTTCCCGAGAGTTGTTGAGAAAAATGTCTATTTTTTTACTAATACTGGCAATGAGTGCCACTATAAGCAATTTAATGTAGAATCTTTTATCGCTGATATGCGCCCTAGACTCAACTGAAATTATTTACTTTTCTATACATCTTTGTGAGAGGAACACACCTGACGGGAAATAATGGCAAACGCATCATGAATACAAAGATATTGATATGAGGGATATCAAGGGAGACTACAAATCCTAAGAACACACTACCAGAAAATAGAAAAAGCTTTTGCGGGATGTAGCATCGAGAACCAAGTTGGTGAACCAAATTGACAACAAGAAACGTGGATTGAGAGATTCTTGAAAGCATCTCTCGCACTTCTTCGGAAACGACCTTATTTGAACCTCGTTCTCCTATATTGTGAACGTGAAGCCTTCAGAGCCAGGTCACTGGGCAGAACCTTCGCAGAGATAATCCGCTCAGAAGATGGAAGCTCTTCTGCGACCTCTGACCGCCGAGGGTTCTATCCTGCCTAATACGGACATTTATTGCGTGTAATCATCTCTTTTACCAGAGAGGATGAGATGTCGCCAGAGATTCGAGTTCTCGGTCAGGGGAAGCTAGCGAATGTTGAGTTGGATATGACATCACAGATGGTAAGTGGTGACAGTGATAAATGTAGCGGTGGGATAGTAGCGGAGGAGATGATAGCAGTTGCGATGATGGCATTGGCGGTGGTGAAGGTGATAAAATTTCTCTGTTGATTTTTTCGAATATTTTTTGGTATTTTTGTATACCGATTGTGTATACCAATACTTTCTAAGGTCCACTTTGTCATTTTGTGGCTCATATACTTTTACATGGCTGTCTATAAACAAATAAAACCTATGTTTATACATCCTTTGTTTTTGGCGAAACTTTAAATCAGAAAAAAGAATGAAAATGGTAATGAGTATACGAAGTCATGCTCCAATTACTCCACTGAACCTTTACTTATGCCCACTTCAAAGGTTTCATGCTACTATTATAAAGCACTGAATCAATTTTCTGCGAATAAAGTGAATTGACTCGTTAGTCAGCAGAAATGACAGCGCTGTCAATCGTAAACAAAACGTGTGCTTTCCTCGGGAACGGAGTTGATAGAGCCAACTCTTGAATGAATGGATGACAATGCTCTCCAACGAATACTAAACGTTAATCTTATTTTAGCGCGCTGCCACAGGTTGGTCCAATTTTCAACGTGTTCCATTGCCTATCATTACCCTACACTCAATTAAATAATGAAAAGTGAGAGAAAATTATATTCCAAATTAATGCTAAATTGTAATTAGATACAGTATAATATACCATGACTTTAAATTTCAATTATGTTATAATTCTAATGGCCATTATATTATGATATCAATTAACTTATTACCAGTAACCCTTAATTTTTTATAAGAACAATCAGGAAAATAATAATGCCAATTAACTGAAAAACATAGAAACGTTCCACAGACTTTCTCACCTACATAATGACACCCATTCTGTTTTGCACAGCAAAACGTATTTTTGTGAAAATTCCAATCACGAATTTGCGCAAGTCTACAAATGTTTCTTTTCGCGGCCAGTGAAAGGAACTGCAAGCTCGCGTTTTTCAACCGCTCGTGCAAGTCGGTCTGTGGGCGACTGGGGCAGCAGGAGTGAAGTCGGGCATTGTCTGCGGGCGCGGCCGGTGTATCGATGTGTAGGGGCGATGACGAAGGCGGATGCGCGAGGCGTGGGAGGGGATGGAGGCGTGGGCGGGAGTGGAGATGGGGGCGGGGGTGGAGGCGGGGGTGGAGGCGGGGGCGGGGGCGGCGGCGGAGGCGGGGGCGAGCGGGGGCGAGCGGGGGCGGAGGCGGGCGTGAGGGAACCAGTGTTGCGACAGTCGGCTCCGCAGCACAGTGGTCGGAAAACATGGCCAAAGGAATATGTTTCAAGCAATCGTCCATCCCGTCCTTTTTAAACTTTACGACTTCAAATTTCGACAAAATTTTTTTATTCAATTTCAATAAACTTATTCAATTTATTTCAATTCAAATTCTAACGTTAAAATACATTTTAAACACGTTTTCTTTAAGTTAATAATTTATCTACGTATTTGACATTTTTGGTCGATTGTCCGAATTGGTCGGTCAGCTAAAAGTATCCCCCATGCCTGGGCCTCGTTTGATTCCCATGCTTGGAAGTTAAGAGAGACATGTGGCGAACGTGACGTATTCCCTTCACCGAAACTTGCGAACTCCGTCTGCCTGAACTTTTCATCACACAGCCTGAGAAACTGAGACAATTTTAAAGGAAAGCTTGAACTCTTTTTTTTTTTCTGACCAGGAATACGAAGCCGGGATCACTCCACGGCAGGCTAGTACACTGCCCATGAACCATCCTACAGGAACAATACTGATGCAAGTGTATTTTATGAGTTATTGGGAAAGACGTTTTATTTGGCTGATATGTCTTACTTTCAAGGCGCCTTTAGACAAGTAAAACTCACAAAATAAATTTGTATAACTCGACCAAGCAAAGAATGAAGGATACGATTGCGGCGCATCATAGAACTAACAGTGTAAACACGGGTCTGTATAGTTAGTTTCGCTAACAAAAGTCGCTTGGAGCGTGAAGCTAGTTCAGAGACAACATCTACGGAATCAGCCATGGCCTCCTTCATAGAGGCTGATGAAATATAACTTCAGAAACACATTATGAAAGATTTGCACTGACTGTTTTATTTTTGTTCCTTTTAAGTTGTATTTTTACTTTTCACCGTTCTAGTACAATTGTTGTATTGAATTTTTAATACTTATTCGTTGAATTTAAACATTTTGTATCCTCCTTCATTAAACATTTTTACATGGGCTTTAGGCGGTTGGTTAGGTATGCAATAAACCAAAACATTAACTTTACTGTCATAAGAATCTACAATATTCTTCATTATGGTGGCAGTTACTTCTTACATACACAAAAATGTTATTTAGTATATATTATGAGAAACTACATACGTTAAATTGAAACGATTTATATGAATGTTATTGCTCATCGAAGGAATTAGTTTCAAAATTTTGAATCGTTTTGCAGAGAAAAATAAACTTTTATTTCTTCCAATATGGGGATGCAGACATGTCCAAATGCAGTTAAAATATTCATTGTGAAGATACTAGATTTGCGACGAAATAAATCGCGCTTTTTTCCCGAAATAGTTTGACACAGACCCATTTTAATTTTGAATTGAGGATCCTTATTTCTCCGTTTCTGATGTTTCGGCTGTAAACACAGACGGTGGCGTGCTCCTGCAAACATTATTCTCAACTTGGTCGAGATATATTATATTTCCTAGTTTCTAGAATAGATGTTACTAAGCCGCGGATTTTTGCCTATTTGCCAATTTTTATCCTTCAATTAAAAATACAGTATTTTAGGTTACTTATTCATTTTGAGGCATTAGTAGTATTATATTTTAATACATCTAATGCTTAAAAATGAATAAGTAAACTAAAATACTGCGTTTTTATTGAAGGAAGAAAATCGGCAAATAGGCGAAACTCAGCTGCTTCGATTTTACACGAACTTCCCAGATGAAAAGATAAGAACCCCTTTCAAAGATTTGGAAGATGGTATGATGGAAAGATGATGATTGGAAAGATTACGCCGGTTTGTTTACTACCTTGGATATGTTTTCCGATGTTTAAAGATAGATCAGATTTTAAAAATACGGCTTCAAAGAGAGGGGATTTTGCAAGAGGAAAATTATTTTTAGTTTAAAGTAAGCCACTGGCTTCGTAATCATTGTTTGCAAATCATTAGTTAATTTACTTCAACGATTTAAAGAAAGTGTAAATATGTTTTTAAAATGGTTTAAGGCACAGTTTCATGTTCTGAAGTTCCCTTGACAATACCCAATGAATGATAAACCTTATCGACACATATTCCATCGGAGCCGAGAAATTGTCCCGTTAAAAAGACAAAAGAGACCCAACTGTCGGAAAAATTCGTACTAATATGATTTTTATAAATAAAAGTAATATAATTCTGTTTAAAGTGATCCAAAGTAAACGATGAACAAGAGAAGATATAATATTCATGCTCCGGGCTTCTAATAATACCGTAAAATTTAACTAGCGTTCACGAGACTTCCCCTGTGGGTCCTGAAGGAGGTCCAAAATACGTCTTGAATGCGGGGAGTATTTAATGAAAATAATAATTAATCGCGAGTAATCTAGGATTGTGTGTATATATTTGTATAATGACAAATTACCTAATTTGAGACGAAAACAAGGGCGTATCATGAAAGGAACCGGGAAAACAATTCTTTCCGGGTGTGGTGACCAACCATTCACTTTCTTCTATTTTTTGCCTATGTTGACGTCTGAGCCCTGTTCAGACCACCGTGCGTCACCACCGCCGCCTCTGCCCCCGACCCCGCCACCACCACCGCCGCCGCCACTGCCCCCGACCCCGCCTCCGCCGCTGCTCCCGTCTCCATCACCGCTGCCACCACCACCGCCGCCACCACCGCCAGCACCGCCGCCACCGCCACCGCCGCCATCGCCGCCACCGCCGCCACCGCCACCGCCGCCGCCGCCGCCGCCGCCACCGCCGCCACCGCCGCCACCACCACCGCCGCCGCCTCCACCTCCACCACCGTCAGCACCGCTGCCGCCGCCTCCGCCGCCACCACCGCCGCCGCTGCCGCCGCCACCACCACCGCCGTCGTTGTTGTGGTGGCGTAACGTGGCATCGACCGCGCGCACACGAGGGCGTCTCGCTGTCGGTCACCACTGCGTGCCGGTGCGAGCCGATGACTGTGACCGTGTAGTGACTGGAGACCTTTACGTGAGGGCAGAAGCGGCCCTTCTGCTCACCTTCCACCTTTGACTACCAAGGGTCAATTCTCGATCACTCCGTGTGACGGACAATACGGGTTTGGATTTCTCCCGTTCCCCCTGCCATGCATTCCACCACACCTCCATCTCTGACCTCACCACCACTACCGTCTTTCTCACGATTTATCACAATTTCGGTTGTCATCCATCGGAATTACTCTCTTATTAATTGAGAGCGCATTTTAGAGAGAGCTTCCTAGCAGCTGACCCGACTAATACGGCTGCGGAGCTGCCTCTTGTGCCCTCCCCGAAAAACAAGTCATGTGATCAAGAAAACATGAGGGCAGCTATTTGCCCGTCAGTAGTTTAAACTCGCCTCATCGCGTAAACCTCTGCGGACAGTGCGAAAAAATCTGCAGAATGTCAGGCTATCCTGTTCCATTTGTCGGGTCAAATTACGCGACAGGACAGGTGACATGAATTGATCAATCACCTCTCACCCAGCGGTATTTTTTGATAATTCTCCAATCTCGTGTTATGAAAAAAATATGTTAGAAGCTGACTACGAATACAGACATGAAAATAATACCAAAGCAGTAGGAAGAGCTTTCTTGTAGATTCATTAGAACTCTTGACGTTGCATTGTTTACACTTATTACTCTAATAAAGAATTATCGCTTGGTTTGTATCGAAAGTCAAATTGCGTTCATGTAACATCTGACTTTATCGATGTTAATATTCAATTTCCAGATTACGTTTCCAATTTTTTCTCAAAATTGCTGCAATTTTTTTAAAAACGTCGTTTTTTTCGGTAAAAATGCATTACCATTACGTTTGGATTTTTGAGAGGCAAATTGCGATAATTTTTAAATATTATCTCCAAATCTACGAAGATTAATGGACGTTACGTTTTTCCATAAATCTGGGATATAATTTCACTCTAAAGGCATCCCTAAAATACATGATAACCATGCATCCCTGATAATCCGGCATCCCTGAAATCTTGATGATAACCTAGGCTGGAGTACCAAGGTTCAGAAACCTCCTTCTAGACATGAATGTGAGGAGGGAAGATGCGCACCGGTTTTTATACGTCTCGTTCCATCTCTTGAAGTACATCTTTTAAACGACACCTGCGTGATGTGCGTGTCGTAAACTGCACGAGTTCAACTAAATTACCGCGTAAGTGGTACTAGACATTTATGGCCCAGCGTGATTTTATGTACACATAAATTCACAAATATTGCATGGACCGAAGTTTCTCTAAATCTTCACATTCATTTTCCCCAAGTTTAAATCCCACTTACGAAAAATATACCGCAGTAAAGCAAAAGAAAACGCTGGTGCAATATAGTCATTGTTTAGTAATAGCTTCAGAGCCTATAGAATAATATGACGATTGTGACCAATGGAACTGTAAAAGACATGTCACGTAAATTATTTAGAGTTGTGAGGAAGGAGTAGTAAACGCCAAACTGTAAAAAGTTTAAGAAGACACATTATTTTTTAATGCCTCATAAATTCCATAAATGTTTTCGAAATCAATGTAATGTAAATTTGAAAAAATGACACAGAATTCCATCTCTAAACACATTCGTAAACTCTTCTAGGTAAAAAATATATTAGGTGGAATATATGTGAAAATTTCTAAAACTAAAGTAGTGAAATCGTAGGGGAAAATTGTCTTCTAAATAAAGAGGAAAGAAAACCACCGGTTACGAAGACGAAAAAGGTTCGAAAGTAGAAAATACGGAAGGAAAAGTAAATGTTGGGAGAGGAAATATAAAATAAGTAGAAAAGAGGAAAGAACGTTCGACGAACACTGGCTTAGGTGGCTCAGGGCATCAACTGAAGCCACTGATTGGGAGGTGCTAGGGTTCGAGTCCCGATGGTGGCAGGAATTTCGATGCTACCTCCACAGTCAAGTTGAATACAGCCGCTGTCCGGAGAAGAATTCTAGCGACAAGCTGTTCTGAACGGTAGTTCTCCGTGGCACCTCGGACCAACACCTGGAAAATGCCGGAGCAGTACCGCAACAAATGGGTCACGGACCGTTCGCGATCTTTCCTTCCTCTTCCTTGTCCCATCCTCATCCCTTATTTACGCACACTTACAGTTGAGGGAGATCCTGGCTGGGGCGTGATGGGAGATGGGAGATACCTAAATGGGTTATATCCTACAAGCCGAGGAGTAGGAGAGGCCATCTAGTGAGAGAAGAACTCCGCAAAATAAAAACAAACAAGTGAATGTAAAAAGGGACGAGGAAGAGGAGTATAAGAATAAGAAGCAAGAAACGACGAAAATTAAAAGAGTAAGAGAGAAATAGGGGATATAGCACGAGCAACAAGATCTCACTGGTTGCCCGCCAAAGTGCCAATCTGCCAGATGGAGGGCTACGCACCGAAGTCCATCAGACTGTGCCTCCCTTACGAGCTACTGCGATGTCGTTCCACATCTCTTCATGCTTTACGGCAGCGCGTGCCATACCCCTTCACACGAGGGAGGGAGGTCGCGACAGCCGGGTTGCAGTCAGTGAGAGTTACACTCACCACTTATTGATTGTTTAGTGTTTCGGGGTCGATTGGTTGATTAATTCTTAGTGATTCCGTAAATGTAATTAGTGAAGCGTGGGAACGCGATGAGATAGGACGTGGAATCTTCATCGTTGTATTCGTCCTAAAGGTCTTAATTGATTGATTCTTTCGTTTTCCGGGTGCATTAACTGCAATGGACATTAGTTCATTGCTAAGTGTAGTGCATGTTTCCTTCGGGAGGTAACGGTGATCTTCCCTCGCTGGGTGGTGAGATATCCGGCACCGACCTACCATCAGCTAGAGGAATTTTCCTCAACCAGGTATCTTTCACCAGCGGGGCACCGTCCCAGCCGGGACACGTTCTAAGCTCCTGACTGGTCTACCGGCTTGTGTGATAGTGTAGTGCATGTAAGTATAAGTGTGTACCGACCAGAAAAGTTGGCCGCTAGAATTCCCCTCCAGACAGCGGCAGAACTCGACTCAGCTATCTAGCTAGTATTGAAAATCCTACTACTGTCGGGTCTTGAACCTAGGACCTCCCTGTCAGAGACACTGAAGTAACATCAGCTGATGCTCTAAGCCACCTCTCCCAGTATTACCATTTATTGATTGTTTAGTGTTTCCGAGCGTCAGCTACTATGGTGATTCGTTCCACAAGCGGAGTCCATATATTTTGGTGACAGTTCACCTTCCCCGCTGGAACAAGGTATCCTACCCGTGTGAGGTTTTGGGGTATATGGGATTTTCTTCCTCTAGCTATTATCAGCAGGGGCGTACCACCCCAGGTGCGACAAGTTCTAATTTACCGAGAGGAGGGGACAAGAATGAGCCAGTAACGACAGTGCAATTTATGAAGGTGCTCCTCCTGCATTCACCTAGTTTTGATCTGAGACACTCCGGAAAACTACCGTTCAGAGCAGTCGGTCCTTTAGAGTTCTCCTCCAGAATGTGGTTGAATTTGAGGTATTTAGCCAGTGTCAAAATATATTCGTCAAGTCTCGAATCCTAGTTAGATCCGCTTATTACTTTCTTTTTTTCTTCTTCGTCCATATACGCTTTTAATTCTGTAGCGCTGTAGACAATAATTACTGGCCTACCGAGAAAAAAATCAGGTACATTATATGGTCTTTTCAGGAAGAGATATTAATATGACAGCTTTTAAATTAAAATGAGAATTAAGTGGAAAGATAATAAAACACCGATTTTAAATTTACCTAAAGCTACTTAAGTTGATAATAATCTGATAATGTTGGATGAAAAATCTTTCCGATATTGCCGAAAGAAATTGAGTTCAAAAAATTAGGTTTTTGTAATTCCGCAGTTCTAAGAAAATGCATGAACTGTTCTCACTTAATGAGATTTAAAGTCTCTATGAACATACATTTCAGTGTCCCCTTTAGTGCGCTCATTTCACATTTTTGAAATAACTTTTTGTCGACTTAATAATTAAGAACAATAACTTCAAATTGAAGCCTGGGGCCAAAAATACATTTTATCACTGACGCTAAAACATTCTGATATTTATTTTATTTTCTATCCTCAACCTTAACAATAATTGTTCTTTATACCTTCACTTTAAATAAATAAAATTTAAAAAAAATTAACATTTAATTTGATGAAATTGTAAAGTCGCATCTACTACGATGGTCATTAGCGACTGCACTATACCATAATTTTACATACAATATATACAGTTTTTCTTGCAATGTTTAGTCACATATGTGGAGAACAACGTAACATTTAGAGGGTTTTTTAATGGTTCCTTACAATACTCTTAATTACATTTATGAATCTTTTTAACATTTATTTTCAATATTATTTCCTTGCCTTTACCGGTTTTCATAGTCAATATTTCTAATCTCTTAAACTTTCCGTGACTCCATACGTCCGATAAATTGTAATATTTCCCATTTTTGTCTTACCGAAAGTACCCAGAGCGTTATTATTTTTGGTTTTCGTCGTTCGGTCTTTTCATCTCTAACTAAATCGTTGCAGCCTCATGCGAATCAATGCCAGCAACATCGCTGTCGGTTCCGAGCCTCGCACGTTCTGTGATTTCCGAAAATTAGCCTCGGCCGAATTAAAACCAGCGCCTCTTCCTCGGCGGGGCGCGGCGGTGACGTCACTCCATCACCAGCTGTCAACTCGCGCCGCCTCCTGGGTCTCCGCTGGCTCCCTCGAATGGTGAACGGAGCGCGGGAGGAGGGCGAGAGGGGTCGTTCTGTTCTAAAGCCACCCTCGCGCTGGACATAAGCGGATGAGCCGGCCAGCAGTAGCTCGGTGAATGGACCAGTGCGAGGAGTCGCTTACAGGTTGAACGCGTCGCCGTGAGAGGGCGGGGAAGCGAAGAGGAGGAAAAGGGGATTGAGGTCGCGAGTGGAGCAGTGGAACGGGGAACAGGAAGCAGGGAACTGACGTACAGACGAGCCAAATATTATATTAATAATAACAATAATATTAAGTGTTAAATAAAACCAGAAAGGAAGACACCGATTTTTACAGTACCATTGGCGCATAATCTCCACCTGGCATATACTAACGAACTTACAAAATAGCGAGAGCTAGCGTAAGAGATAAAGAAGATACGGAAGCTGGAAAAACCGTCCTGTGACAATCTCTACAAACGAAATAGTAACAAAATCTCTCATTAAACATCGACAAGAATTAAATATAAAGCATGTACTGGTAACAATACCCAAAAAGCAATTATTCTGGACACTTGCCACACAGTGAGAAAATATGTCTCATATGTCTGATATGCAGGTTTGGAGGTTCTGAAAGTAAATAAGTAAGATCTTGTCTTAACTCCCAGGTCATCCAAAAGACTGGAAGTCTAAGGCATCGCGTTTTTGGGATTATCCCATTTTAAGCACATAATATCTTCAGTCGTAAATTCAGATAATAATGGCCATAATGCCTCCCACGAAAGCCATTTTACATCTTGCAGGTATCTCCATTAAAAATCATGGGCAATAATATCCACAAATAAAAGTATCAAAATGCAGAATGTCCAAGGAAAAAAACTGAAAATGTTCTAGTAAAAGAGTCCAATGACCATTCGTGTAAATATTAAAGTGTAGTCTAAGTAAATTTTGGGCAGATGCAATAAAGGAAACTAGTTATTTTAAACAGGACAAACAATGTTATTTTTGTATTGTGGGTGTCCGGCAATACATTGAATCTTCACTTTTACTATAGGTTAAGTTTTAATTGACCAAGATAATACGTCCACACATATGTGTGGATGATATCTTCAGCACATAAGAAATTAACAATGAAATATGAAACTCCCTCATAATAAAAAATTGAAACTTGAGCAATAGAGAATAGTGAGAAGATTAAAATATTTACAAAAACTAGAAAAATAAAATGATATCTTCGTGTATTATCCTAGCATTTGAAAATTGATATGATTCTACAAAATTAGGTAAAGAATTGTAATGTAGTTTATAATAAATCTCACAATTTGAGTACGGGCATTAGAAACGTTTTGCGCATAGGTTTTGGTTGCAGCCATAGGAGATTTTGGTTGTTTGTTTAGAGGCACTTCTTTTGCGGATGTTTTGCAATGGAAATTTTATCTTAAAGTTTTTAAGAACAGTGATATTTATTGCTAGAATGCGAATAAGGCAAGGCGGAGAAGAGGCGAGGCGTAGCCTGCATGCGTTCCGGCCGGAATGGTGATAGTGATGGCGGTAGCAGTGGGGCAGATCTGAGGGTCAAGAACGAAGGTGATGTCGGAGGAACGGAGATCAAGAGAAGGGAGTCGAGGTGGCGGCGGATATTGAGGACAAACGTCGCTTACAGATCAGGACTCCCCAAGAAGGTGAATTGTTTGGGGCCAAGGGGAACGGAGAGGCCAGGAAGGGAGTTGAGTGGTGGGGAAGTAAACCGTGATCTGTGGGTAAGAGGGGGGATTGAGAAGAACTCCTTTGCACGATGGATGTGCTGGAGAAGGGGGGTGCAGTGGGGAAGAAAAGGGCAGATTAAAAGAGTCGAGTTTCCTGGCGGAAGAAGTAGGACGGAAGATGATGGAAGGTGAAGGAGATGGAAAGGATGAGGGAGCTTATAGACTTGTTCTCTAGCAGTCTAGGTATCATAGGGAGGATGACTAGGCATAAACATTATTGTGGAAGCGGAAGTGCAATGAGAAGAAGACTTAGAGAATGATAGTGATGTTTAAGCGAAGATGAGCAAAAAGTCTGTAATGATGGTTCGCGCAGGAAGAAATGTGCGAGGAAAGAGGAAAAACGGAAGAAAACTTTTGTTCCAGAAAAGTGACGGAGGTAAGAAAAAGATTTGGTTATTGTAAAGATTTTGCAAAATGTAGTCAAAACGAAAATGGGGGAATTGGAGGGAAGCCAAAAAATATCAGTTTGAGGTAGTACGACTAAACGTCACAATCGCGGAAGAAAAAATAGTAGTTTGAGGCCCGTGCGAAGAAACGTCACAATAGCAATGATGTGGAAAGTAGAATTACAAGGAAAATAAAATGAGGTAAAGGAAATAGCGAGTAGGAGGAGGGAGAGATGGCAGCAGAAAAGCGAGTGGTCGGCAGCCGGCTCGCGGGGCCAGCGGGAGCGGGACCGCCAACACAAGGCGGCGGAGGCGGCGAGGCCAATCACGGGGCTGACAGGCGGAGTCGATGGCGGAGGCGGCTGATCCCTTCGGCGGGGTTCGGCAACGCCTGCCTCTGCCACTGCCCCCGCCCTCACCCCCGCCCCCGCCCCCGGCGCGTGGCGGCGGGGGTGGAGGTCGTCTGGAGAGCGAGAGAGAGGGAGAGAGAGACGGACGTGGGAGACGCTATCACTCGCAGAGTCGTCGCAGGGCGGCGCGGCGGGAGCTTCGGCATTCGTCCCGCTCTGAAAGGCCGCCGCCGGGGCCTCGAGGCCCGGGGAGGGCGGGAGCGGGGGCGGAGGCGGGGGCGGGGTGGGGTGGGCGGGGTCCGGAGGGCGGTCGGAGGAGCTGCGCGGTCGCCGGGCCAGCACCCCTCGGCCTGTCGCCGGCGTTTGAGTGATGAAGACAAACTGCGAGCAAAAAATCTCGGCGCCGCGGCGCGTCGCCCCGCGTCGCGTCGAGTCGATGGCACGCAAAAATATGTAAGCGCCGCCGCCGCCGCCGCCGTCGCCGCCGCCTCCGGCAGCCCCGGGGGGGATTAATCTTCGGGGGGAGCGGGGTGCGGCGCCGGCGCCGGAGCGGGTGGGATGGGGGAGGGGAAGGGAGGGAGAGGCGAGACGGCGCTGAGAGGCGGTAATTACACGAGAGGGGGGCGCCCCCCCCTCCCGGTGTCCACGCTTCCCTCTCTTCTGCGCTCCGCTGGCGCTGTCTGGTCGCGCTCACGGACGCTTGCTTGCACTCGAAGGACCGCGGTGCGGCGATGCATACTCATACACCGGAAGCTGCATAAAAATATTGGTACATATATATTTCTGAAGACAAGTTTTTTTCCATTTACACCGTTGATTATTTTGTGACTAAAACGTACCGAATTACTATAATACAAATGAAGCATGAAATTGTAAAATTTAAAACTATTTTAAACTGTTTTTAAAATTTCAATAAAGTTACATATTAATTAATTAATTTTTATATAAAAGATATAAAGAGTGAGACAGTAATTTTATAATTAGCAAAATCAGAAAAGAATGATTTGATGCATTGCGTTTATACTCTTATTATTCAGTTTGTTAGTAAAAGGGATTTTGAGAACGTTATACTAAAGTTAGTTCTGTTTTGAATGTCAAATAATGTGAACTGGTTTAAGAAGTTTCTTGGCAGAGTGGCGATGGAAATTCAAAATGAAAATTGTCTGTTTGTGCATCTGAAAGTTTAAATTAATAACGGGGAAATTTTTTAAAATTAATTTCTCGTTTTATGTGGAGAATATATCCAAGGTGTGGAACAAGGCGTGCCAACAATTACAATGCCGTGTCTTTGTGTAATTTTGCTTGCGCATGCACATTATTCTGAAAAGTGTGAAGGCATTATCCACGCCACACTAAAATCCCAGGTGTTCCAGTAAACATTAGGATAACTCAGATAATCAATCAATTGACTCTTGTTAGACAAATGTAAGCCAATTGTTGCACATCTATTGTGGTGTGATTGCAAAGAACATTAGAACGTTCATGGAGTTGGGCTAATGGGCGCATTTTAAGCATTCCCTGTTGAAATACTGATACATGGGATGATACCACATTTTCTTTTCTGGAGAAATTCGTAGTAAGGATTATTTTGCCCAAAAAAATCCACGTATTTGACACTGTACGCATGCGTGAACTCTAGAATAACATTTCAATACGCTCAATAATGTAAGCTACTTCTCAATAAAAAAAAAGAAGTTCCGGGCTCAGTTCACGTGGCACCCCGTGAAAAGTGTCCCCTTGTATCGGGTTGAAGGGCGGAGACAGCGACAGGATAACATCGCGGGGATATCTACCAGCTCAAGGAAAATGAAAGAAACATGTGACATGGACTAAATAAAATAATAAAAAATTGACACTATCCGTATTTACTTACCTTTCGCAAGTCACATGTTTTCACAAATTCAATTTCATAGTAATATATCAAAATGTCACTTGTATAAACATTTTTCATAGACATTTAATAACGTACAGTTGTGTTCCATATATTTCGTCCCTCTTACGTCGCAGTAATAATCGTGGAAACAAATGCGATTCTCTCTATTTCACTATATGCAACCTACTGCAGCTGAACATCCACTTTTTCATATTCCACGTTACGCTACGTTTCATCTAGTAAAACTTTCATACTCGCATAATTATTTCACATGTATTGATTATCATAAAAATTTTTAAAAAAGTTTCTTCTTTTTTGTATGCTGACAGTTTATCAGTGCGTGGTGTCGGAGAGCCACTTAAAGGGACAGTGCAGGGTGAGTGAGAGGTTAGCAGCTCCAGTGTCGACGTTGTCAGAATGTGCAGGTGGGCGCGCGGGAGCCCAGTTCGCAGGGACAGCTTCGTGATGCTCCCAAATGGCTGTTGACTACCGCAAATGATGATGTGACGCGGTGCGGCATACATGTCTTTCATAAATGACTCTTGCTCACCGATGGTGGACAGGCCTCTCTCGTTTGCTGGTTCACTTCTAGACCGAACCCCTTGCGCCACTACGTGTTACAGAGGTATAATGAGACTACAGATGCTGTAAATAGCAGTCAACTAAGGCAATGAATGATGGTGGCGATGATGAAAGTGACTTGCCAAAATAACTCGACAGCTTTCTACATGGTAGTAAAATGTTGGCAGTAGTTAAGTGTATGGACCTTCTTGGGAACAGTTGGAGGCATATTAACGAGTTTTTCAGAACAATATTTGTCACTTAGGATATAATCCCATTGCTATTCCATACTATAAAATGGAAAGGAGTAACAGAAGACATATATCATTCTGAAGGAAAACAGCATACTAAAAAGAGAGGATGAAATGACTGAAAATGAGACAGCATATCATTGCAGGTTAAAAACACACAGTAAACGTCAAACATCAAATAAGAGGACTGCATATGGTGTACCAACAGAGCAAGACGAGGAAGTTGAGATGATGTTAGGAAGCAGAATTCTCTATTAGAGCTGCAAGAGTGAGGTTAATGGAAAAATAGAAAGAAAAAAGTGGATAGAGCAGGGAGATCTCACGTCGAGAGGGGGAGCGAAGTGGAAAAAGCAGTGATACAGAGTGGCACGAATGGAGGGGACAACTGCATTCGGAGAAAGGATGAACAGTAATCAAAATTATTATTATTATTCCACTACATCACGACTAAAGATGTTATGAGTCGGCTGAAAATAAAATGTACTCTAGGTTACAACCAGCTACCTAAGGAGCAGATTTAGGTACTGTCGGTGCCTCTACGATACTTTGCGCAAAATGTGGGCTGTTTCTTGCACTTTCCAATCTTTTGATTTACCTGGGAGTTTAGCCAAGTTCTTACACAAATTTTGCGGAACAAATCCCAGAGCTCCGATAACTATCGGTACAATCTGTGCTTTTACGCTCTACATGCGGCTGATCTCGATTTACAAACTTTTGTATTTAAGACATTTCTCTGCCTCCTTGGTTACGACGTTTTGATCGCAAGGTACAGCAACATCGATAAGTAGACATGATTTTTTCTCAAAATCCCGGATAACTATATCCGGTTTGTTTGCCGCTATCGTGCGATCAGTTTCAATTTGTTGATCATACAATATTGTATACAATCCAACAGACCGTATCACAATCCAACACATCGTACCACTTGGGGCATGGGTTTGGAACTTCGTGGGCGGTACAGATCTGCCAGTGGAGATAGCGACACATCCTGTCGTGTCTTTTCAAGTATTCGGTCTTTGTTATTATTATTATTATTATTATTATTATTATTATTATTATTATTATTAGGAAGCAATCTTTCTACAGTTCTAATGATCGTTTCGCGCATTATATACGCCACTGCCTTTTATTCCGCCAGGAATCTTCAGGTCGCTGGTGGGGGTTAGGAGGAGGGATAAGAAGTATATAATAGTATACGTTTGGTTTGTAACGTGGATATTTTGGATAATGAGAAATAATAACTGACAAGGCACAAATGAACTAGTATCAGTAACGAAACGGAGACGGATCTCGGAAATAGGGCTCACAACGTAGCTCAGATATGGGTTCGGGCCCGGGGAAGGAGAGAAGGTGTGACTTCGAGGTTGGTTTCTTGAATGTTCCATTATTCGATGTCTGTCGGAATCAAATCCTTTCAGTCCAAGGACAGGCACCAGCTGTAGAGCAATTTATCAACTGTTTTTCTCAGTAACATCAAGATTCTGTGTTTAAATCATATAGTTTTAAGGGCACAATGCCTAATAAGTTTAACTTATCTAAGACATATATAATAAATTTAATAGTAAATACATTACTCAATCTTGCAAGGTAATACTTGAACAATTCAACGCGCGTATGCGTTAGGGGCCGAGTTCAGAAACAAGATTGGCACTGGAACCAATTGTAATATCTCAATCTCCAGAAAGTTATCGATGAAAATCCAATTGACGAGGCGCCAACTGCTCCCATCAGAAATTGTATACTGTTCTTAAGTGATAGCTTATTTAATATATCAGTTTTCTCGTCTGGTGTCAAAATTATTGAGATATTTTCCTGTTTACGAAAATTAAAAAATTAAATGGAACTGAGAAGAAATAACTCATGGAACTGGGAAACTTTTCGATCGAGTGTACTCGACCTCTTAAAGCGTCTGGTTGTTTTTTAGGGTCTTCTACCAACGTTGCTATGCAGGAAGCAGAAGACTACAGGGTACGTTACCAAGGACACAAGACTATGTTACACAGGGCAAGGATCGCGATCGAATTGAAATTGCGTATTGAAGTGTGATGTGTAGGCGTGGGAGAGAGACAGTAGAAAAGGGGAAAACCATAAAAAGAAGGAACAAAGATGGGAACTGGAACTTGTAAAGTTGGATGAGAGATTGGATAATAAAATGGGGTGTGCGGATGGAGACAAGGCAGAATCGGGACAATACATTTGAATCGAGGAGAAAAAAAAACACGAGATTACGAGAGTGATGAGTGTGAGCATTTTCGGCAGGCAGGTCGAGTGGTTTCAGATGAAAGGGTTTGACTGACTGACGTTTTCAGACACGTCAATTGGTTAGTCCCGTTAGGGCAGAAAATGTTTTATTGCAGGAAGTGGTGCTGTTCCTTCATCTCTGGACGACGAAATCCGGCGCCGACCTACACATTGGCTTGCAGGTGTTATTCCCTCCAAGTACCTCCCTCTATTGGAACAGTGCTCCAGCCGGAACACGCAACAAGCTACTGATCTCCCGACGTGTGTGAGGTAAAGAGAGAGGATAGGACTGGAAGACAAAGGAAAAATCTGGCGCGGTCCGTAGCTCGTTTGTCAGGGTACTGCTCCGGCTTTCGCTTGGTGTTGAACGAACAAACCACGGAAAACTGACAATCAGAACAGCCGCAAACTGGAATTTTCCTCCAGTCTCTGAATTAGACGTAGCTGCATAGCTAATATAAGCTAGAGGTGCTCCACCAGCACATATTTCTCCCATTATTTCTAAATTAGCAACATTTCGAAATTTCAGCGAGTTCAACGAAAATAAGACCACACCATTCTTTTAAACAGCCCTTCTTTTATCTGTGGAAAAAACGTATTAAAAAAATTGGAGCAGTTTGTGTTACGTTTTTCAAAATTATCTATATTTTGCACCAAATTACACGAAAACTACTTATATTTTCGAAACATTTAACATGAATGTATTTAAAGATCCGTAATAAGAAATGGATAGGAAGGAATGAAATGGAAGGAACGATAAGGAAAGGAAAGTGAATAAATATCTGACTTCAATATTATAGTAGTAGGAAGACGCCTCTCAAAAAATTGCACTTTTGCAATTTTCAAAAAATCTGGGATTTCAAAGAAAATGAAGCTTACACCATTTTCTTAAGCATCCTTTATGCTATCCGAGGACAAAGTTTGAACAAAAAATGTGATGGAACTTTTGAGAAAATTTTGAAAATGTCTTTGAGTCTTCATGTAAAGTACCCTCAAGAATGAAAATATTCGTTTGGAACTCCCAAAGCCTTGAGTTCATTCAGATCGATCGAGAAATATACATTTTGAAGAAAATCGGCACAAAAGGTTAAGAGATAGCGTTGGCTATGAACGGACGGACAGATGGATGGACAGACAGATTGATACATTTTGCAGTCAATAGATATTTTGTTATTCAGGCCCCATAACATATGGATTCTGAATATAAAAGATGTTAGGTTATTTTTTTCTATATTTCGCAGCAGTATTTATGTACGCTTTCGTTACCAGTGCCCGGCAATAAGAGATTTTCTGACGAAAATTCGTCGTTTTCCGGTGCACAATTACAGAACTATCTCTTTTTACTTCGTAAGGGCGAAGAAGTAAAAATTCGCCACTTTCGGGAGTCGAGTCCTAGGACCTCTGGGTCAGAATCGCTTGCGATTCAGTAGCAATTCTCCCCTGAGCTAGCCTCAGGCAGAGAAAGGCTCCGCCTGGCTGGCAGGCAGGCAGCGGCTGCTGGTGTGTCGGCGGGCCGATCGCGGGAGCGGTGGTGGATGCGAGGGGGATTAGGGTGGGTCGCGGGGGAGGGGGGCGCGCGCGGCTGCCGCCGCTTGCGGTGATTAGCAGCTCGTTGAGGGCGACCTCAATGCGCTGGGATGCGCGGCCGGCTCCCCGGAGCGCGCTCGCTCGCTATGGAAACGCGAATTTCACAGCTGTAGATATACCGCCTGAAGCACGTCAAGGGGGCAAACCGGTTTAGGCGGCGCAGAACATCAATTGATGTCACTGCAGTGCTTCTGACCGGGAGGTCATAGCCTACGAGTTCCAACGGTGGCAGGATTTTCGACACTACTCGTAGATAGCTAGGTGGAATTCATTCCCAGTCTGGAGGAGAAGTGTAACAGCCGTTGCTCTGATCGGTAGTTTTCCGTGGTTTCTTCGATCAACACCAGGTGATTGCCGGAGTAATACCCTAACAAACGGGCCACGGACTGCAAGTGATATTTCTTTCCTCTTCTTTGTCATATCCTCAAATTTTACACACACACACACACGCATGCATACTTTCTCTCATACGCACTACCTTAACACACACGTCGGAAGATAGAGCGGTCCCTGCTTGGACGGTGCTCCCCAGGGGGAGATGCTAAAATGGGGTTAGTCGAGCAAGCTGACGCGTAAGTCCGCGCTGCATTTCGCATCTAGCAGGGGAAATTCTCCGCCATAACTCGCGATAAAAACATGCACTGTACTTATGAAACTAATGACCTTAGCAGTTGACAAGCTCGAAATCACAGACCAAACAATCAATTCATCAAGAGGCCAAGATTTCAAGAGGTCAAGAATTCATCAAGAGTCTTTTCTAAAAAATCGACGAAATTAATGACAAACTCACAACAACGTAACACAAGAGTCCGAAAAAAAGGTTTGGTAATAAGCACGTAGAATAACCGAAACGCGTGATTATGAACTCAGTGCAATGCTTAATCAGTTAACCAGAGAACTTAGCAAAATGAATACAATTCCAACAACCTGATACGCTATACGTCAAATGCGTTTTGCACGATTTCCAGCATATTTCTATGCCGAAGTAATTCATGCGTGCAAAAAAGTCGCTTTACACTCGCACAGACAGGTTACTTTAGCTAGCGTCCTGTGGCGTATATCTTTCTGGGATGAATTCCGAAATGATTGTTGTTCATCGTCGTCATCATCATTCAAACATATCCAAACCGCCTGTCTGCGAATGTTCAATTTTTAATCAGCAACCTCTAATACCACCTACATTACAAACTTAATCGCAGTAATTCAATGTGTGAATATGCCAAGCATACGATAATGTGGATTGAATTACGACACAGTGAGCATTGCTCAGTGTTATGTCCAGAAAAATACACCAACAAGTAAACAACAACAAAAAGTTTATTATTCACTTCTTACAAGCAAAATTCCAAATCATATCAATACAATGCTCACAACCGTGTATACCAGATGTCCAACAAAACAAGCACGGTAGTTGTTGCCAGGAGATTTACTAGTACAATCCGATGTTACCACTATCCAATTAGAACCAACAATATAAAGAGGCACGGTCAGCGCAGGAACAGTCACAATAATAGATACTTTTAACACGGAGCTCCATCTCATTACAGTCCTACTGCTCCGCCGCCTATCGCCCCTTACATACGCTAGGCGACGCCACCACCAGAGACTCGCTTCTGCCACTGGTTGCGGTGGCTGTTTCTGCTGCCATTAAAGCCTACGCCGCGCCGCAAGCGTAGCCCGACTGCAAGCGCGCCCATATATAACCACTAGAAAAATCCGGCAGACGTTGTTCTACCCTTCATCTCCCACTTTCCCCTCCCAACACCTTCTCACCACTCACTCACTTCTCACTCTCTCTCTCCCTCATCCTCTCCCTGTCTGTCTGTCTCTGCCGCTCTCTGACCTCATTCACATTTACTTGCAGATTCTGCACATCTCTGAGCAGGTGAGGTAATATTGGAAAGCGCCGGACCAGCAAAAATGTAATAGAATGTTCAAGGTTTCACCCTGAAGATTGCGGTGTGATAAACGTTTCTTTGAGGCCATCGGTCTCAACATTTTAGTTTTTAAGGCCATGGAATGCATCATTTAGGAGTTATTTAACGATATATATATATATATATATATATATATATATATATATATATATATATATATAGTTTTGTTCTATAGCACCATGTAGTGGAGTTGCAACATATTTAATAGCATATAAACCTTCTCGGTGAAAAACACGTAGAAGTGCCTTCTTTCATGGAGATTGGTCTCATGATGTCGGAGTTTAGCTTTATATATATACACCAACATCCACTTTTATATATAGATTAATACTCTGCGACCGCTAAGCGCGTCATTTTCGTCATTTCCTTTGGGCCATCGTTTCGGTACAGGGATCATTTTCCTTTCGTAGTGTGGAACTACCGATTTGTAGTGTGTATCAAATGTTTTGTCACCATGGGGCTCATTTTCTTCGCTGGCGGAAATACGCTTGGGAATTCGAAAACAGAATATTACACACAATTTATAGCCCCTGTCGCAGATGACTCCCAGAAGTTCAAAGGGAATTCCGAACACACCTGAAATACACATATTTCTATAACTATAATTAACTTCTCTATATAACTTCTCTATATTTCTATAACTAACTTCTCTATATATTTCTATCAACTTTGCTATTACAATTAATTCGATTGATGCACAATATGAAATTAGACATTTCATATATCAGGTTAGTAAAATGACGATTTTGTAATTTTATTAAGATGAGATCACTAGAAAATTACTTAGTGTTTGCCTGTCGGTTATTTTTTAATGAAATATTTACAAGTGCAGGATAAATTCCCAGTATAATTTTCATCAACAAAGTTGTTAAGGAAAAATTATGATATCATATATGAATATATCTCAAACGTTAAAAACATTGAAAATGAACACTGATTTTTTAGCTTGACGGAGACAGCAACACCGAAAAGCCTGCGCTTGTTTCGTGGTAATTGGACGAATGACTCCAGCAGAGAAAACAAAGCTGCTCTCCCGTCGCAGGCAACGATGTTCTCTTACAGGAAAAAAGAAGATAATTTACGAGAGTGGCCACAGTTGGCAGGGAGAAGAGAAAGGGCTTTCTCAGAAACCTTTCAAAGTAAGCAGGATGATGACAAGCTATTATCCTGCCTGAGAAGCCTTCTATGAGAATGAGAATTCAGAAGTTTGAAGTGTGTGAATTAGTGAATAAATACAGTATTTGGACTTAAGTGACCTGAAGAATAATAGAAGCACCGCTTTGTTCATCTCTTTAATGATTGTATCTGAAAATAATTAAAATTTCGAAATTAAGTATCATTGTAACGTAATTAAACTATAAGTAATGGTCTGCGCTTTTAAAGATTTAATAATCAGAAAATGAAACTCACAACTCACTGTGGCATCACGGTTAGTTTTTATCTAAATCTATATTAAAGGGTATAATGTGATATCTGATTAATAATATGCTAATAAGTATTGTTCGATGGTTGTTTTCGAGCAACAAAATATTATTTATCTTAAGAATATCCACTATTTGACGATAAAACCACGAGTGGCTAGGATACATTCCAGGGAATTTTAATCTCAGAATAAGTAAAAAAGAGTTAGATTTTCGTCTTTTCTGAAATTAGCTTTCTAATAGCAAACAAAACATTTGTGATGAAGAGGAGTGGTTAACATTTTCGTGTTATCTTTGTTGAATGCACACACTTTTTAATTATCACTAACGAATATGTGATATTATTGAATTTTATACAGCAATATAAATATTTTCAACCCCTGTAATTTTTTCAGTTATCAACGTTAAAAGAGGAAGTTTTGAAGTTGAGGTTTGGTAGAGAAATTACAAAACGCACATAAATTGTTCCGGGATATTACACAAGTCGGCAAAACCTTTTTTTCAGCTGCACGGGATATTTTTAATGAATTATATGTTTTAAAGGTTCCAGATTCTAAAAATGACTTCCAAAACATTCCATCACGTATAGTAGTTTTGCAAAATAAAGAAAATTTAATACAAATATTAATTTTTTACAGTGAAATAAATATATTTATTTTGTTACAAATATACCAAAAAAGTCTCAGATGTTTATACACAATTTTAAGTCTACTCTTTTTTCTTGTGAAACCTTTTCTTTTTTCTTTAATGCTTTTCCGAACTGGTTTCCTTCTTTGGTCTCTCGATTGAGGATTCAACAGTAGTTAGTTAATATACTCTAATCACATTTTCCTTGGAAATGTTTCTCAAAATCACGTCCATCCTGGTGAAATTTTGGAGTGTAAGAAATACATTTTTAAGCTTATCTTGAATCCTTGAGCTTCACACGCTGCCCCCATGCTTTGTACAATGGTTTTGTAGACAGGACCCTTAGTATTCCCCAAATACTTGTTCACTACATTACTGGAAGAGTCCTACGCTTCTTTCTCCTTGTCTCCCATTGTTTTCATGTAGAGGGGATCAGTTAGAAGTTTTCTTATGTCGGGGTCGGTGAATACTCTCTCTTTCAAATTGGCTTAGGACAGTTTCGGGAGCTTGAAACACATATATCTGAAACAACTCCCGTCTCTTGGCAGTGATTTGACAAACTTTTTTTTAAGCCTCAATTTAATAAGTGGTAACAAGCGTACATGTGTGTAAACTCTCGCATATTAAATTGCACCCCCTTCCCTATCATTCCATTTCCAAATTCAGACGGAAAGTTGTTAAAAAACGTGTTAATTTGTTTAAAAATGTATAATGGTAACTTCCGATATATTTATAGAATATGAAAGAAAAAGAAAAACAATGAAATTTATGTTTGAAAAGAAATATTGAATAAATTCAGTATTATAGGCAAATGGTCTTGGAACAATTCACAACACTTCCTTAGAACCAGCAAGCGAAATAATTATACAATCTTTCTTGACAGATTTTCGCTTTCCTTGATAGCCACATAGACTTTTTCTGATAGTTTTTACACTTGAGAAAGCTTCGTAAAGTTGACCTTGCAAAAATACAACATCGTGCAAGTACTACTCTACTCTTTAAAATATTATATAAAATATTAACTTTACCGAATTGAGAGCACCCGTGCCATTCAGTTGCCTAGGATATCAAGAAATGAGTTTAATTTCACTTACAGTTGCATATTCTGCACGTCTCCGAATAGGTGGGGTTGTATCGAGAAGCGCCGGAACAACAAAATGTAATAAAATGTCCCAAAAGCTCTCATTCTATAGATTATGGTGCGAAGAATATTTCTGTGAGGCCATTGGCCCCAAAATTACAAACTTTTAGTATCTAAAACTCTTCGTTTTGGAGTTATTAAACTAAATAGATTTTTAAAATTCTGCTAGTGTTGCAAGTTGCATTTGGCATGAATATTGAGATGCCTTTTTTCAACAAATCCTTCATATTTTTAAAGTCCAAGTGCAATTTGCCACGTCTCCGTGAAATTCTCTTTCTTTAGTGACCTCGTTTATAGAGATTTGTAGCACACGAGAGCCGCAAGATGCATCTATACTACTGAAATAACAGACGAGAGGATTTTATATAATATAAACAAAAAAACATGAGATGATGAAGCAGCATATGGACTATCGTATGATGTTATAACTGTAATTTTTCCTTTGTTGTCTAAGAAATATTTAATACAAATTTCAACTAACATTAATGAAACAATGCAATCTGATTCGTGCAATGTTTCGCAGTTTTCCTTAGCACACTTCAAAATATTCTTATCTCTTTGTTCTTGCTGTGGGCTGATATTACACACCGAATAGAGTTTTCAACTGTTCGTAGCTGTGGAGAGATAACACATCACGATTTCATTAAAAAATTGGATGTGTGAGGGGAAATAGGAAACAAAATACAGCAGAAAGCAGAAAAATCATTATTGTATCTGTAACACTGTTCTTCTATGATTAATAAATCAATCTACTTAATAATTCAATTAACTTGCTTGTACATAACATCTAGACAAGCTTTTACTGACATGCTTAAAATAGCATCACTGAATGTACCAAGAGAAAATTCCTAATTGTTTTCGTGCTGTAGAAAGCAGAAAAATCAGTACTGTATTTGTAACACTGTTCTTCAATTATTAATACAATGATTAAAATATCAATCTACTTAATAATAAATTTAATTTGCTTGTACATAACATCTAGATCTTTTACGTACATGCTTAAAATAGAACAACATTTTCGTGCAAATGGTTCAACTTTTTTTCTGCAAATATTCTTGCAAATCCAATATTCTGACCGAAGAAGCTGACTTGAAATATTGACCGAATCACTGCTGATGAAGAAAATGCACAGGTGAAACACGTACCAAACCGGTTAATCTCGGGATTACTGTGCACCGACTTCGTCACTATTATACGAGATCAGGATATCGCTTGCCTTGACATGATCCATTTCACTTCCAGTCGGTGAACAGGGATGTTATCGTTCATCTGACAGGAATCGTTATATTATATTGTTTTTATTACCAAACCTAAAAGGATAATCTTCACTCATCACCGTTCAGAATCGTCCATTATTTGCCAATATTGTTTCTTTCTTCTTTTTCCGACGAAGAACATCAAAAAATGTAAAATCTTTCTCTGTCAATTATAGTTTGACTTAGTTCACGGCCTCCTGCGCCAAGGCTTCAAAAATTTAAGTTTTAAAGCTATAAAATGCATCGTTTCTGAGTTATTTAACTATACACATTTTGACCATGGGGTCATGTGCTGCGGGTTGCATTTAAAACGAATATTTAGATGCGTTTTTTTCAACAAATCCTTCACATTTTGAAAGTCAAAGTGCAATTAGTCAAGTCTCCATGAAATTATCTTTCTTTAGAGAACTCATTCATAACGATTGGTTGCGTGTGAGAGCCGCAACGGAAAGGCACTCTACTGAAATAATACAGACGATAATACTTGTTCTGGGAGAGTCAAAGACGTATTGATGACATTTTCTCGTCGGGGGCTAAACTGTCTCGAGGAGGCCAATCGGATTTTGTCCAGTGCAGCTATGTGGCTCTACAATCCCATAAACAAAGAAAGCAAGGGTATTTTGTATAACCTCCCTGCTGACTCAACAACATGGTTAGTAGTTTGAAATCTCCACAAACCGTCCACTGATGCTCTTCCTATATGATATTCTAAAAAATCTTTGCGAAGTTATTATAGTTTCCTTTCATATCAACCGAGTGTTCCGTAGGATAAGATGCAAATACATTTTCAATGTGTAGTAAGACTGCTTTGAGGCTAGTAGTTTTAGACGAATCAATTAATATGCGGCATTCTGATGAATCATATTCCAAAAGCACTTCATGAGGCCATGAACATCTTTACAATAAATCAGATTTCGCTCTTTGAAGAAAAAATCAGTAAATTCTGTCTCTAAGTCCCTGAACTACGAAACTGAAGTCTCAGATAACAGCAGGTTTTTGTGTTTTTAGCCTTAATCCTAGTAATTCGGCTGCATCTTTTGAAAGACCTAAGTCTATTACTAGGTTGTTGAGCTCATTTTGAGACAACATCAACTCATATTGAGGTACCTCGTCAACATAAAAATCTGAACTAGATTCGTTCTGGGAAGCTAATGCTTCTGAGTCCTCTAACTCGCTCAGGATGTCATCTAAACTAGAAGGTAGCTGTCGAATTAGTATTTCACAACCATGGGACACTAGACTAATAGCTGAGTCAAGGTTAGTGTAAGATATTTTATTTTTATTTTTTGTATTAAATCCTTTCACAACTACCGAACAGATGTAACAGTCGGTTGTATGACTTTCCTGTTCACGCCACAACATTGGAACGCCGACATGAAATGAGTTTTTGTTGCCCTTATAACACAAACGAAGATCTTCCTAGAATTTTGCAGAGCCCATGTTTTGTCTTGATTTCCAAGTTTCAATCTGAAATAATCAAAATATACTTTCTCACAAACTCACTTATGTTTCTTTGTTGACTTTTTACCATGTATTCATCACATATACAGCAAGTTGCCAGGAGAAATTACACAATCTCTGCAAGCCATATTTCAGAAATTAAATAATACAGTATCCTTTGAATGCTGAAAACGAGAATTAAACTTAGTTTGCATGCTGCAACGTGATCTAATCTAACTAGAGATTGTTTATATTTATTCCTAGTATCTCAGATAAAAAGTCTACATATGCTCATATTACTAACAACTTTTAAACAGTTTCAACCCGATCATCCCTGGTAACGCTGCAACTACTTTATCCACCATCTACCACTACTCTCTCCAACCATTAACATTTTTTTCAATTATTGCCAAGTTCAGCTATAACTGATACAATTAATGAGAGAAGTCCTAGTTTTAAGGCCATGTTTTTAACAAAAAACAGAATACTAGATTTTAAGTTAATTAGGAATTTTACCTTAAATACAAAGAAAATAATTGATTGTAGCAAAAAAAACACAACTACATGATGCTAAATGTTTGGTATTTATTTCGTTTTTACCTAGTTGAAATCTGTAAGAAAATGTATAAAATTCCTACGCAGTTTTTTACTTGCTGGCCTGTGTTATTAATAATAACATAATCCAAAAGTAGCAGTACGAAAAACGGCGACATACTGCGTCACAAACAAAATGAATATTTCCAGAAAAAATTAAGCGAAATCACTAGAGTATTAAAGGTTTATGAATTTTATTTTTATCATACACAAACAAATTCATCTTCACTACATGAGTAAGTATTTAAAATGAGCATTGCCTACAAAAGCAACTGATTTTCCACACAGTAGCAACCGTCACACAAAGCAAATTCGTATCATGCCAGAACCGGACAAGGAAACCCAAATTAGCAAGCTTAACTGCAGCCATTTGCTGTCGCGCGGAATAAAAACGCGATCTCGCGGCATTCCTCTGCATCTCCATTCATCTTCCCGCTGCGCGCAGGCCGCTCCGCGCTTTCTTCCCCCCATTCATCATCGCAAACCGAGTCGCGATGCGCGCAGCGCCCGGAGCGAATCCAGACGATCATTTTGGAGGCCATCTTTGATTTTTGTTAAATAATAAACATTTGTTATTTTATTGTATATTATTTTTGTAGTGTATGCATGATACTATAGAACATTTTTTAAATAATTACATCATTCTAAGATAAATATTTAAATCAATTTTGACAAATAAAAGAAGGTAACAAACGAAAATTCTTTTGGGAGGGCATTGGCCCCCATTGGCATCCCATTGGATCCCCCATTCCGCAGCACCCTGCGCACAGGGGTGTATCAAGCAGTGAAACGAGAGAACGGATGATTGATTGATTGATTTCGTGTTTCCGTGCGCGTCAATAATACTGTCTATAATACTGAATAAAGATATATTGAAAATGATTATTTGTTATTATGTAAGTACATAGGAAGTTGCCTTTATATATTTTTTAACTAAACAAACACGTTTTGTTAACAACTTTTCGTCGTTGTACATAAGAAGTTTCTTCAAAATGTGTATTACTACAGTATACAATTATTGATTGATACGGATTATTCAACAGTTACAACTTCGAAAATGATTTCTTTCCATGGGAAGTCTCTATTTTAGTTAATCTAATTTACCAAGGTCTTCGTCTTCCACTGAACTGAACGTATTGTCGTTGAAGTTGGACGACCTTCTACGTGACGAAATTGGTGACTTTTATATTTTGGTATCAATGATTGAGAATCTGTTATTCTTTAGTTTGATATGAACATTTCCAAAGAAAACTAGAAATTGTGGTCTTAAAATAGGAAATAAAAAACCTACATGACCTTCACAATGTATTGATAATGGAATATGTCGTACAAGGCAAGACACTCATGGGAGGTTTTCAGAAAAATATTACAATAAATACATATTCAATACTATTATATAGAAAATTCAAAATGATTAAACTTAGCTAACGGTACATTATTAACACCAAAAAGTGTTTTTCCTTCCTCCTCTAACTTTGTTTTCATATAGGATATGGTCTATCAGATCTCAAAAACTAGTGTTACAATACGAAAACTGTTAATACTATAGACTACATTTCGTATTTATCCTAATAAAGTTTCATTACGATACACATAAAAGTTCTTCAACACGATCGTCAATAGTAGAATGTAAGTAGTAGAGGTTCCTAGTGTCAGCCAGAACTGATGTTTACTCTCGAAACCAGTTGACTGAACGGATCAATGCACCGTCACGGCGCATGTCCTGGAGCCACATGCTCTGCTCGAGTGTGTCTGGCTTCCCTGACTCTGTGGGGAGTGCTATTGGGTTTGGGACATTGGAAAACCGCAACACTGGGAACAAAACAGTTCAAACACCGATTGGCTTACGAAGGGCACTCATTCATGTGTTTACTTAACAATGTGATGTCACGAATATAGAGAATAGCTGGAGACAGTTTTTATAATTGGTTAAAAAATAAAGTCATGTCCTGTCAGATCTAATAGCCTTACATTTGTTTGTTTTTTGAAATCTTCATACAAAGGAGTTTTGTTAATAGTATTGTAGGGTGAGGACACTGAGGAATGAGTTTACTCTTGACGAAAATTGAGTTGATTCGTGGGTAATAAACTAAATGCGAAATGGATTCTACACAATCAACGTTCATCCACATCACCTCTACTATCATCACTACAGGCTGTAAATCATGCCTTGCCGTTACAAAATACTGTTTAATAAATGTAGTGCTATATCTTTTTAAATTCGCTGACAAATGTTCTAGTACTTCAACACGATTTTGAAACAATTACATACAAGTCAGACATATGTGTATTCAATAATCAGTGTATAATGTATGTCGAGCACTTTACGATTAACTGTTTGCGTCGAGTTTCTTTGTCGCCCTTCTTAAAAAACTGTCAATAACTACAGAGTCCGTTCTGGGTCAGGTTACCAGCTGCTGACTTCGATGATCGAGATTTCACATCAGTCTTAGAAAGTTGTGGGACATTTTGGAGGAACAACCTAAGATGAAAACGTTTTTCTAAGGATCATAAGATATATCTCAAACAACAATGTTAAACAGTCTATTTTGAAATAGCGCCTCTAATAGTAGGCAACGCAAATGTTTAAAATAAAGACAATAAGTAAATATTGTCAATGCTTCTAGCGAACCCTGAGCCCGAGAGAGGTGGCTCAGGGGATCAACCAAAATTACTGCAGTTCATATGACCGGGAGGTCTTAGGTTCGTGGCAGGATTTTCGACAATTGCTATATAGCTGGGTCGAGTTCTGTCGCTGTCAGGAGAAGAATTCTAATGGCCGGTTGCTCTGATCGGTAGTTTTCCTTGGTTTCTACAATCAACACAAGGGGAAAAGCGGAGCAGTACCTATCAAATGAGCCACGGACCGCTCGCGATCTTTCTGTCCACTTCCTTGCCCTCCCCTTACATATACTTACACTTAATTGCACCACACGTCGGGAGACCGTTTCGGGAGCTTACAGTTAGAGCTTCTCCCGACTGGGGCGGTGTTCTGCTGGTGGGAGATAGCTGGTTGCAAAAAACCCCGTTAGCTGATGGTAGGTTGGCGCCGGATCTCACCATTCAGTGGGGGAAGATCATCCCCACCATCAGAGCAAAAATATGCACTACACATGTGGGACACTTAGCCGTTGACGCGCCCGGAATCTCTAATCAATTAATCATATTAATCAACCGTGCCCTGAGAATTCGTGTACCTGCCAAAAACTAGTATAGGATGAGTTGCCTACCAGTCACGGCTAAGGAAATTTTGAGGCAGATTACTATTTATGAGATTCTTAAAAATGTGTTTTTTATATAACGCGCTCATTACAATCGAGACCCAAATTAAAAATCACGAAACTCCTAAAACTTCTCAAGCAAAATTACTTGTAGATTATCATCATCATTTAAAATAACGCAGTAAAGTCACTTAACTGCAACATCATCTGAGGCTACAAAATTTTCTTTCGGTGATTGCGTTCTATTTCGGCCGCGACATTCGGCACGATTACGCTGTAAACAACGGGCGTTTTACAATAAGTCCGTCTTTAAAGAAAACGAACAAACGTCCTTTCGCGTAATGCGCACACAAAAGCGCTTGTGCAGCCGTATAAAAAGTATAAAGCCAAAAGTGCGCCGCGGAGGACCCCTAAACGGAAGCGCTCCTAAGAGTCCATTCAGCGCGGGCCAGGCGCCGCCGGATGGAAAGAGCCACATTCGCGGTGAACAATACGTCGAATCAGCACCGCTCATTCTACTGCGGAATTGGGCGGCCTTGCCTTCCATGTCGCCCACGGTACGAAAGAGGTTGGCTTCAACCTTTTTCTGAATCACATTTTTTTAGATAAATATCACTAGGCAGTCAGCGATTTTGGAAGAAATTGGTGATATTCAATACTGGGTTGTAAATCTTGTGCAGTTATTTGAATTATGATACAAAGCATTGTACGTGATTGTTTACTAATTACGTATTAATAATAATGATAATAATAATGATGATAATAATGATGATAATAATAATGATGATAATAATAATGATGATAATAGTGATGATAGTAATAATAATAATAATAATAATGAGAAGAAGAAGAAGAAAAAGAAGAGGAAGACACCTGACGCATCGATTTTGTGTATCCCACTTCGAATTTTATTCACATCTAATCTCACATTAGAATCCACGACACTACAAATATGTGTGCGCAACATTTTAAATTAAAGCTGAGTTAACAATAACCAATTTATACCAGAGCAAAGGCGTCGCGGTGGAAACGCGGCCGTGTCATTCGCAGACTTTATGCGCGCGGCAGATGAATGGCACCCCGCGCAAGGGAAGTTTCGTAATTGGCGGGACGGCGGTGCCGGGGGAGTAGCGGCGACGGCGGTGACGAAGACGGCGGCGAGCACACCGATGGGTGACGCTCCGGACATGAACACACTGAGAAGATGACGGCAAGTGCGGGGGTGGTGCTGTGAGGCCGAAAATACAAAAGCGGAAGAGAGGAGGGAAACTGAGGACAGGACTAAGGCTGGTGGTTATATTCCGGAAGATATTACTTGAGGGTTGACGGTTTAGTGGCATTGGATGTCTACGTGCAAGAGGATTGGCAGTTGAGTGGCACTGAATGTCTATGAACTTCAGCATGACTCGTCTATGAAGAGTCGTAGTTGTCGAAGGATCTCATGGAGACCTATAGTGACTCACGAATTTTCAGAGCATGGAGATATTTTCCTCGACTGCAGATTTGTACAAGTTTTATAACTAGCGCATGTTTTTCCGCAGATTCACCGATTCTCCCACGAATTTGAAAATTATTTTGCGAATTACTTTTACGAATCACTGATGTTCTTATTTACTATTTTCCGGACTATGAAAATTCCTAGCATATTTGTTTTAATGAAAGTTAGCCTACGTATTGTACTCAACTGTTATACCCACTACTTGTAGATGCTAGATTGACTTGGTGTGAAAAGCAAAGATATACAGTAAAGTGGCAAACTCAAAAAAAATTTATTCGTACCGATTAAAAAGTAACTATATTCTATAATATCATTAAGAAAGAAGTATGTAATCCATTGTGTAACGCGTGTTTGTAATCCTATCACATGCATTTGGTATAGCAGAACATTTTTTTCCTAGTGGTCACTGTCTTGCGGGTTGCCTACAACCCATGAGCTAAAAAAATACTGTCCGTTTTTACCGAATTTTAAGTTGATTTTGTTCATTACAGACGATTTCATTTTACTTAACAACTGACTAAGATCACGATCTTTGACGCGATGTCACCCAGACAGACAAGAACATTCGCAAATCTCTGGCCAATGACTTCAATGACTATTTGCCTAAGTCTAAGTACCAATTAGATTTTAAAGGACGTAGAATAATTCATATATCTCAGCGATCTAGCGGGAGAAAACCTCACAAATAATTGACTTTATGAAAAAAAATGCAAAATCGATACGTACGGAAAAATAAGCATCTTAAATGTAGAAAATAGTACTTAAATTCTCATTCATTTTTAGACTCCTATAAATCTGCCTTTATCCTGTCCCAGTTCACATGTTACTTACCTCAAATCTAGCAAAATGTTCTGTCATATTAACATACCATCATTAATTTATTTACTCGTCTACACCATCTTCATCTTCCCCCTTTCCTTCCTGACTCCATCTTCCTTCCCTCCCCCTCGTTTGCGGGAATAATCGTTTAACGGCGCGCGCAGGAGGCGGTGTCGGAGCACGAAGGGGCGAGTAGGGCGAGGGGGAGGCGATGGCTCTAAGCGGCCGGGGCGCCGCGCCGGTAAAAACGGTGCCTGGGAGCACTGCGGGCGCGCGGTGGGGGGCGGAGGCGCAGAGGGCGGGGCAAGGGGCGAGGGGAACTGAAAAATTGAAGACACGAGGCGGCGCGGCACCGGAGCGCCAACGGAGCGCGACGCCCAAAAAACCCGGGAAAACACTCTCTGCTCCTCACCCTCCCGCCCGCGCGCTCGGACCACAGTCCAGCTCCAGCATTGAATGTGAATTAAGAAACCATTTTGCTATTTATTATTATTATTATTATTATTATTATTATTATTATTTGAATAAATATTATGTTTGGCCAATAAATAAAGACAATATTTTTTCTCTTTTCTTCTAAAAATGTTTACTATAAAATGTTTTGTAAGGATAACACAACGTTTTAGGATGTTTTTTTCAATCCATCTTCAGGTTCTGTAGTAAATTTCAAAACATTTTTGAAGTTATTAAATGTCAATTCTTATTAAAAATTTTCAAGATAGAAGTTTCATTTTATAAGAAATATTTTTAAGAAGAAAAGAGAAAAAAATTGTCTTTAGTTATTGACCAAACATAATATTTACAAAAATACTAGACAAATATAAATAAAAATATTATTATTACTATTATTATTATTAATGTAAGCAGAGTGATGTTGCCCAGAATCCACAATACAATATTTCGAATGTGCTTAATGTACCAGGAATCTATTAAATAATAGTGTGCCGTTTAATGAATTTTAGTATTGCTATTTGCTACTCAATTGACCTATTTTAAAAAATACGATGTCTTTTTGCCTTATTTTGGAGAATAATCTAAAACGTTTTGAAAAGTATGTACAGAGATATGAGACTATTCTTCAAATTTGTGGTGATCTGAACGGCGAAAGATTCGTTCTTGTAATTTTTAATTTTTTTAAACCAGTTATTTGAATGATGTATAATATTCTTGAATCATTTTTTAGGACCTATTCAAAAGGGAATTTATTTGATTCACAGAAAGTAAAACAAATGTTTAGAGAAGAACTACTTAATGTATTTCCAACACATCTGAATAGCTTATAAAATGAATATAAATCGCACAGTTATATCCAAATTGTAAAGAAATATTCCTCAATAGTATCTCAGAGAATTAGTCTCGGTTAACATGAGTGTGTTTCAGAATTTATTGGACATATTGATTACAAAATATGTGTACATTGTCCAGTGAGTGAGGGAGCCAAACAACAATATTAAAAATATCGAATTTTGACGTATTCGATTACGAACATATATATTATGTCAATAAATCTATGTTTTGAATTTTGTGGGTTAGCTCCCTCTCTCACTAGATGCCTCAATTAAATGTGTTTATAAGTTAGAAAAATTATTTTATTTAGAGTGAAAAAGCGAGGCATAGGCGAGTTCAAGGAAAGTGGAAAATTAAACGGCCGGGGGAAGGGTGGGAATGCATTAGGAAAGAAGGATAGTAAAGATGAAGAGGAGTACTATATTCGTGAATTTTAACACACACTGTAATACGTGCGGCGTTGCGCATTATTTAAATACTTGTATTTGAAATACATATTTTAAATAAATTTGGCATTTGAAAAACTGTATTTTTAGTTTTCTGCACATTTATTTTTGAGATACACTTAAATACACAAAACAGATTATTTAAAAAAGAAATAATTCAAATACTTTAATAAAAATAAAGTTTATGGATCTTATTTTTGTTTTCATTACAAAGTTCGTGAAACTATTAACACAGATACGGTTGAATTTTTTGGGTTTACTTTCGTTGTATTTGGTATAATTAATTGAGAACACCATTGAGCACATTGAGAACAACATATGTATGTAAATAATTGCTCAGAAATGTGTGTGTCAATTAATAATTTATTGTAACTGATAATTACAATATATTGTTGCAATAAAAGATATAATACAATTGTATTTACTGTATTTTCAGTACTTCAAGTATATTAAATACGATGTATTTAGCAAATCAAAACATAACTATTGAATATATATTTAAATAACTGTTTACAAAATAATGTGATGAAGCATTTAAATACTAAATTTAAAGCATTTTGCACTACCCTGGGTACTTGAAAGAGAAAAACCTAACCCCGCAGTCGTCCTGAAGAACGTGCTAATCACGTCTGAAACATTGTATAATTAAGTTGGTTTTATTACGCTCACATAACGTAATTTAACATGTACTAAACTGTTATTATTTACTTTTATTACATTAAATTTAATTAAATTTATTACATGGAAGAATTTTTTCTGAATGCGTATTTTTTGCATAAAGCTCGTAAATATCACAATATAAATTTGTGAAATATTTCAGTTAATCAATCGTCAGTATGAACCCAAACTTCTAAAAGTGCACTTGTAGAAAGAGTGCACTTGTAGAAAGGGTACAACAATGAAATTCTACATTTGTAGGAATTCTTTAGGTGTAGTTCTTTGTTGAAGGTGTTGTTTCTTCTTTTAAAGTTATTTTTTAGCTCAAGATCTTTTAAACGCCTAAAATATATTTTCTTGGTCAATATTAGTCTCTTCTGGGCTACATGAATTGCTACAAATGTAGTTCTGAAATACAGATATTTCAGAAGTACAAACGTCTGAAATAAGTCATATTTCACCTCTTATTTTCTTACTTTGATGAATCCCGCCTTGAATAATTTCTTTTTATTCCAAATAAGAAAATATTTCCTATGCTATTATCTACATGTGCTTTAAACAGTGCCTCGATTCAACTTCATTGCAACGCACCACAAAAGCGTGTGTGGAATTCATCACAACCAAATTATTGGTGATGTTTGAAATATTACAGACCAATATCATGTGTCAGCACAAACAGCTCTTCTATTGGGCGTCATATGAAGAATACAATAAAATTCCTTATCGCTACGAATTACAACCGGCGTTAGTCTAGCATCTGCGCTTCGGAAGTATAGCCAGAGCCGTTCCGGCTAGGCAGATTAATTATTTCACATAAAAATTACATCAGACTGCGATGTAATATTGAATTATTTCATTGTGCAAATAGTATCAGAGACAATTATTGCCAGTGATATGGGTTTACGTCATAAACGAGAGATCAATCATATTGAGGAATATCATTGAATGAAACAGGGCAATTGGTATTAGAGATCTATTTGCATTCATACCAGACCCAGGGCACTCAGTTATGTCAAATACACCGTGCAATAAGTACCACAAATAACATTAAAGGTTTTAGATTGTATTTAAGTTTTTTAATATGCTACTCAGATTTCAGAATTATTATGATAAATGAGACACAAGTGAGAATACACATGAAATGATGTTTCTATCGCTGATTTACATTATATTGAATTACGAAAGAAATACTCATTAGGCTAAATAAGCACCAAAAACAACTATCCTACACCAGAAAATAAGAAATGAAAGAAAAAGGGAAGTAAACTAAAAGCTCATTTTAAGAAAGAAATAAAATATGTAAAACCTGTTTATAAAGGAACACAGAATTTCAACGAATTGTATACTATTGTATACAATGTAAAAAATGCATGTGAAAATGTAAACTATTTAAGATGTTACTGCTATGACAATAAATAAATTAAGAAAAGAAACAGCGTTATCAAAAATGAAGCGAACCGCAAGGAAAAGAGCGTAATATCACGTTTTCAGCAATAGAAGTAAAACATTCATAGACTTTCCCCGAGAGATCTTGACTGAATAAGGAATCGAATGAGACATTCCGGTTAATTTACGTCCACTCACAGCATTTGCCATAGTTGTCGCTCATCCATAAGATTTTGCTGAGAATTTATTTATTTGGAATTGAATGATGAGTTCATTGGGTATTTTCTCATCCTAATAGTACCAGATTGGTTGAAGTAAACAGAAAGCTATATGCCGAAGAAAGCTATATGAATGCTAGAAAGCCATTTGAGTGCTACAGTGAAGGTGAAGAATGCGACCATAGGGAGAAAACGGTCATAGAATACTACTGCTTTTCCAAACATTTCATTATCCTTCTCGTGTTTGCTCAGTGAACGAACTACACAAACTCTCAAGTATGTACTAACAATATCACCGCCATCTTTATTAACCACTATTAATTAGGTTTATAAAGGAATTCACCTCCAATGCAAATTCATTCGGTGCGAGTGTGAATTCTGGAGCGATTTCAGTGCGAGACCAAGATTAGAGTCCAAGTTCAGGATCCGAGTCCAGGATCCGAGTCCAGGATCCGAGTCCGGGATCCGAGTCCGAGATCCGAGTCTGGGACCCGAGTCCGGAATCCGAGTCCGTGATCCGAGTCCGTGATCCGAGTCCGTAATCCGAGTCCGTAATCCGAGTCCGGGATCCGAGTCCGGGATCCGAGTCCGGGATCCGAGTCCGGGTTCCGAGTCCGGGATCCGAGTCCGAGATCAGAGTCCGGGTTCCGAGTCCGGGTTCCGAGTCCGGGATACAATTCCGGGATTCGGGTCCAGTTTCTGAATATGGTTTCCGAGTTAGGGATCCGAGATCGGAATATGAGATTCTTTTAATTACATTATCTGTCAATAACCAGGTATGAAACTGGGTCCTGACTTGGAACCGGAAGCGGTCCAGTTCCAGACCTAGTTCCGGATCCAACTTCGGAGCCGAGTTGTGAGCTGGGATGGGAGCGCGGGCGCAGAACGCGATCGGGCAGGAGCGGTTTGGAGCGGGAGGGCGGAGGGCGACAGGCCGGAAAATCGTCGGCGCGCCGCGGTGGCAGCCGACGTGCTCTGAGCGATCGCGCCCATCCGTCAAAACGCTTCTTTGCATCCCTCGGGGAGTCCCTTTAAGAGCCCACGGCGACCGCACTGCAGCTGCAAGCCGTGACTGCTCTCGACGATGGGAGAGCTGCTTCCATAGACAACGCCGGTGAATCTTGCGCGGTATATTTGCCGCTGTACTTGAATCATTTTCCCAGGGGGTTTTATTTGTCCCCTTGCTGCCTAATTTTCTACTCTTCCCAATCATGCGCGCCTTGCCGTCTTGGGTAGCAACGACGAGCGCTTTGATATGTGGTTGTGGGTTCGAATCCCGAGATTAGTACGGATGTTTACACTAATTAATGTGTCGTGGTAGTTAAATTAATTTTGCCCGGAAAAGCAAAATATAAATTATCAGCATTTCGTCGCAATTTTCCCAAAATTCCAGGAAGCTGCTACACTACAAGTAATGCTTTAAGTCATACTACAGGTCACACATCATTTCCATTTCAAAAAACCTGGATTGTTCAAATTTCATAGTAAAAAATATGTTTTCATTGCGTACACATTCATCTGTGAGTATGATAAGTTACGTACCATTTTGTTTTTAATTAGATTACTCACATGGCATTGAAAAGACTTGTAAGATATTGCAGAAGAGTTAAATGAAACGAACACAATGAAAATCATCCAGTAAATGGAAAAATGCATCAGATTTTGACTGTAACCTCCAGACTACTGAATATTAAGATTCAATTAGATTTAAAAACATAGAGATATCATTTATTCATGTTGTATCCCGCTCTGAACGTGGGGCGCTGTAGGGTGCGTCATGGGTGGCTCCGCCGCCCCGGAATATGGATCCCGATTGGTTGATGGCAGCCCCAGCGCCCAGCAGCCAGCGGACGCCGCCTGCCTCGTCAGTCTTGACGCGAATGCTGTAGTGAAGTCATCGTTCTAATCTCTCTATTTTCTCATCATCTTCCTTTACGGATTAGGCATATTGCCTGTCCCAGCCCCTTTTCATCTCATTCTTGGCCTTCCAATGTTTCTCTTTCCTCGCAGCTTATAATTCAGGGCTTGCACTGGAAGTCTGTCTTGCGGCATATTTGCAATATGTGTTACCCATTGCTGTCTGTACTTCTTAATTTTGTCATGAACTGTTTCTTTCCGCCCTAGTTCCTCTCTAATTTTTTTACTTTTTATTTGGTCTCCGGCGTCTCGTACAGTACACGGCCCCCGAGCCTTATGATAAATTGAATGTACTATTGTCGGCAGAGGCGTATCTAGATATCCAGGCGCCCATCGCAAGCATAGAATTTGTGCCCATGAAAAAATACTTCAAATTAGGATTGCTGTTATTTTTTTCAGCGAGCATACTCTAAATAGCGCCTCTTGTGAGTGGCGCCCACGGCAGATGCCATGTATGCCGTACCGTAGATACGCCTCTGATTGTCAGTGAATAAACTGTATTTTGTGTTTTGATTCTGTAGTTTATTCAGAAATACAACTATTCACAAAATTGTTCCTCGTTGAGTTTCTAAATTACCTTTTTATAAGTTACAGGATTCTTCAATCTCCAGAAAGATTTTAGATTTCCATGCTGAGTAAACTCAAGTTTCTAGTCTTTTAAAGTTTTTTTGAAATTTCCATCTTTTAATTTTTTATCCCCTTGCGGCAATGAAAATGAAGTCCTACAATTTAAAAATATGAAGAATGTGATAATTAACGAATAATGTTATTCTCCAAAGCCAATATTTAGACACGCTATAAGGTTTATATTCGACATTATATAAACAGTATTTGTGCGAACGAGATTATTCTGGGAAACTTAATTAACCTTCATAAATCTTGTCCAAAGGATGTAATGTGATGTAACATGATTCATGTTCATGTCCAAAGGATGTAATTTAGGAACGTTCTCATTAGTTTCAAAATTTTCTCTGGTGAGATTTCCACATCTATTTGAAGGTTGTCATATTAACGTTATTTGCAACAATAAAATGGAACTGAAGATTTTATTAAAATACTGTTAATCTTCATATGAAATTAAATATTTATAGGCGTTTTTTAGTTTATTTCTCAAAATGATCGGGAAAGCATGGATAACCGATATTAACATTTATTTTTCTTATAAAAAAGAGAAACATACATTTTTACAAATTTAAACATTTAATTTTTTTTATCAGAGTTTTTCTATCAGAACAAATTATAAAATATGTTCATTACAAGAAAAAGAGTAAACGTGTATCAATTTTTATCTAAACGTCTTTCTTACGACGAAGATAAAGTGAATTCGTTCATATAAACGAGTTACAGTGTATTTTACATCTCGAAATACTTGGTAGGTCGGTGAAATGCGAGCAGTCGCCAACCAGCAGTAGAAAGTCTGTGTCATCGATTCTGTACTAGGAAAAGGCATAAGAGTTCTAGGTCAAATGCAATTCCAGAATAATATGTTTACACTTAGTCATACCTTGTAGTACAACACACACAATACTTTTCTTTCGTGGAAAAGCACTGGTAATGCAAAAAAAGAAATTCTGAGTTACATTCGCGGCGATGTGAGAGGGAGTTCAGACACAATGTGCATCGATGTCGCCATGTGAGAATGAGAACATACTGCATTGTCAGTACACAGACATTAAAAGCTCGTTATGAGGCGCTGAGGCTATTCAGGAATCTCCGCTAGTGCTTGTGATTGAGCCATTCTTCACATTCATATGTTTACACGGCAAATTTCAGTAATTCGTGAGGTGAGTTCACCGTTATACTTTTAAAGCTGGCTTAATCATCTGTTTTAACAATGTAAGTAGATATTTGAATATATCATAAAAGTAGGTATTTATTAAAATGCCACAAAAAATGAAGCTAGTGAAATACATATTGAAATAATAATTTGTTTGGAAACTTTTAAAACAAAATTCTCAATTATTATTTTTATGCATTTCCCAATTTGCATTCTACCCCAAATTGATAAATGAGAATGACGTCGTTTCTTTTTCAGTTTGGCATGCCATTTTAAAAACAAGTGGTGAAGTGGAGCAAAATGTGTACGGCACTAATTTCTCAAAAAAGTGAGATCTGTAATGACTAAGAACAAATGTTTGACTAAGAACTTTAACACGGAATAATGAGTGCCAAATTTAGATGTCCTTGAGGTCATCTGAGAGTCTTTGAGAGCCTTTGCATTTCAGGCAAGAGTAGCAAGAATAATAATACTGATAACACTACGTAACAAACTTTGACCGTTTTCTCTTATTTTTATTGTTTTTGTACAATTTGTTAATGCTGACTATGCATATGAAAGTCATTTTTCTGTAATGTTAATCTTTTGGCTGTAATTACCAAATCTTGATATTTTCTTAAACACTACAATAACCTCCTTATGGAATTAAACGAGAAGAAAAATTAACGTGTCACTCATTCAAACATGTTAATTCTAACTATCTGAATATACAGAACACTGAAGACATCGAAGAGATTTAAATAAAAAAGGACATCAGATCGACATTTTTTCTTGCGTAATTTTGACCTCTGCACATAATATTTCCTACAAGTAGCCTCCCATCGTAACACACTTCGAACGTCCCTAATACCTTTTCTCCGCAAAGTAAATGTCCTAATGAAAGCGTTCCCCCTTGTTCTTCTCTTACATCTTTTAAATTTGGTCTAAAGAAATATATATGAGAAAGCAAATAGTACATTTTTACTGAGATTCTACATCCAAGAATAGACAACTCTTTTCAAAATAGAAGAGCTTTGAGTCGGTCCAGAACGATCGGGAAATATTTACTTAGTCAAAAATACTAAGAATTCTACAGGAGCAAATCATGTTCACAGACATACTGACGGTGTGTCACATGTAATGGAGACATATTGTAAGATGGTCGTGATACAAAACCAGAAAACTTTAAAAATCATCCATTGAGCCATATGTAATATTAAAAAAAATCAATGTATGTTCGTCTTTTATGCAATACGTATCGTTCATCCGATTGCAATAAAATTTTGTCAACTGATTTCTTTCACTTGGGCGAATGTTACAAGCATAGTATAATGGAAATGTGCATATGTTTGTCGCACACAGACGCAAAATGGGAGTGTTGTTCAAGCGCCCCTGAACAGAAACTCTAGGCAACCCGCCGCACTCTCAAGCATTGGGCGCGTCTTCGCTGCACATTCTGCTCCTGCGATTGTGAAATATCAGCCACAAATAATACTTAACGTTATCTAGGACAAGTAAATCAAATTTCTTCAAGACAATGTTAAAGCGAATGTATGTACAAACCTGAGGGAGAACATTTTAGCTATACTTGACAACCATGTCCAAACCAGGCCATAGAACACACCCAATTCACGACAAAGTCTTTCATCTATTAAAATTTTTGTAGAGCGTAGCGTAAAACAATTACGTGACCAGTAGAATGTGAAGTATAATACATTGAAATAGTGAAACATTGGCGTGTCCGCTAGTCCATAATAAGTAGGGCCTAGAGACCGGATTTTTATGTAATTACATATTTTTTGTCTTTCTCCTTACCATTCTCAAAATTTTAATCTTGGCGAATCGTCGCCGTCCTAACACAATATCTAATTTTTTCGTTATATATTTTTACATATTTCGCTATTTTCTCAACATTTTTTTATTCTATCAATTTTCTTACATATTTTTGAGAAAAAGAGTACTTTCAAACAATTTATCAATTTTTCCTACATTATTACTGCGCGCTACTGCCTTCCCTACTCGAGGTATGCTACGTGACGATGCGATCGGATATTCTCACAGTCCGGTGAGCCTGCTTCAGTTATCACTGTGGCGGAAAGGGCGCGTCAGCAACAGGTCATTCTGGTCGTCACCTTTAGGCGTGATCGCTGACGCCACGTTTCGTGACCTTTAACCTTAATTTCCGAGAAACTTTGGCGATCGCCATCATGTAACACTTTGATGAGAATATTCCATGCTTCAGTGATTGTTTGCTGGTCGTAGCATAGCCCGGTCGTAGATATCGCCATTTCGTACGATACTATTGCGTCTAGTCTGGCTGCTAAACCACCAGGCGCGAATACAGCCGATCATTTTGGAGGGGGCCATCGTAGATTTTTGTTTAATAATAAATATTTGTTATTATTTTGTATTATTTTTACCGTGTATTTATATTAAACAAATTATTTTTTAAATAATTAGATTATTTTAACATAAACACATCTTTAAATCAACTTTGGCAAATAAAAGAAGTTAAGAAATGAAAACTTTAGGCCCGGGGGGGGCATGGGGGCTATAACAATTTGTGAAGGTTTTACTACTGATGGGAAAGTTGTATGGTGCAAAAGTGCATCAACTTGTACTTTCCAAATGATTTTTAAAAACGTTTGCATAGTTTTTAAAATCTGTATAGTAATTTTTTATAAATGTAAGTTCGTATTATGTAAATGTGCTTAGTAATTAGAATATTTTTATATTACATTTTATATCCGATTTTACATGTTTATTACATATTCTTACTGTTTTCATTAAATTTTGACGTTTCATACTACATATTTTTCCGGTCTCTATTAATAAGTATATCTGGCTTGCCGCTCCTCCTGATTCAATTCATATCCCGTGGAGAAACTCCAAAAATCGTAAAATGGAAAACACCAAAAATCGTCCATTCAGACATATCAATAATAAGCGTATCCGGCCTGCCTCTCCCTCTGATTCAGTTCATATCCCGCTTTCGACCACCCTGATTCAGTTCGTTTTTGGCAAGAGCTTGCTTATCGAATCTTGGCGGACCACTTGCGCAGCGGGAGCTTTTACGGGCGCTCGACATCGGGAAACAGCGGCGCGGGCGTCCCGCGGCGCCCACCCGGCCGCCCGCTTCATTAAATTTGGAAAAAGTCTAATTTCCATCATTCGTCTCCGCGGCCGCAGCGGAAGGCAATCGAATGAATCTTTAATTCGCCTTCTTACGCGGGCGGCTTCCATTAGCGGCCGCAAGGGAGCGGCGGTGGAGCGGGGAAAGCTCCGCGCTCTGCGTGGAATTGGCTCCAGCGATCTGCTTCTGTTCCGACAGCGGGTAGTCCTCCCGGCGCAGTGGGTTGGTTTTATAAAAGACTACGTCCCAAATTTCTAATTTTAACTCGCGCTGTTTAATCCTCTGATGGTAACATTTGCCTGACGCGCAGGCAGTTTCTATTGTTATCACTGGGAGCGCTATAAGTACGCCAAGCGTCCTCAAGTGCCTCAGTACGCTTATGATCTTCAAGGAGGGAGAATCATTGCAGCTGTGGCATGCGAAGTTTTCATGTGAACTACTCTTTTTTTGAAACTAGCGATGCCTCACAGGCAGATGCACTCACTGTTGTGGGTTTTGATATCTACTTTTCATGTAGATAAAAATGCGTGATTTAAAATCTGCTTTCGGAGCAGATTTATTTATTAAATTGCTTTTTACATACTATTGAAATAATTTTCTGTGAAGAGTTTTATATTTTTTATGTTAATTACTTAAAATGTGAATTTGGTTATCAACACATAATAATGGTAATGCCAAAAGATAAAAAAATCTTTGCTTTTTTGCCGAAGTTAATAAAGTTCACAATGCAATTTTTGAATAAAGATTTTTATAAGAAAATGTAGGAATAGATGAGAATTTTTTTGAATTCGACCATTAAAAAGGGAGCTATTGATGTAGTAATGCCGACCGCTGAGGCAGATATTCTCGCTAAAAAGGAAAAACTCCCTTTCCCAGTAAAGGGTTAATGAAGACTCGAATTGCCAGGTGCGTTTTAAAGGACAAGTGTGTTTATGTAAGTATGTGAGAGTGCTTGCTCTCGCCTTTCATCCTTCCCATTTCTGTGTAGGTGATGATAGCGGTATTGTTTTTCTTCCACTATGTGAAGAGATGTAGGATGAGCACGAGAGAGGAATTTTGGAAGAGCACAAAAAAATCACCATGTTCTATGTCACGCTTGTCATGTAATGGTGACCCAGGCCACGCAGAATTCCTCTGGCAACTGCTCGTCCAAGCGACATCTCACGCTCTATTGACAAGACGGATGGGATATAATAAACTGAGTCCGACATCTGATGGAGAAAGGGCTAATTATAATCTAGGCAGGGAACGCCCACAGGGTGCGCCTGTGCGAACGATTCTCTATACCAGCTTCGTGAATACAAGTGACCGCTTCCCTGTAAGTTACCCTATTCGACAAATATGAGAGGGGAATGTTGATGAGAGTTCTACTTGTTATTTTCAGATGGGATGCGTGATAGTACGGGAAAGTGCCAGAGCTTGCAGTACCACAAACACACGATGAAAATAATTTGATGAAACTTGGAGAAAACTTACGAAAAAACTAAGACGATAATTGTTCAACTTTAATACACTCAATGGATGAGAATAAATGTTACAAAGTTCTAGAGCACGTAAGGAGTCAAATTGATCATATTTTGGAATTAACTTGTGTGGTGGATAATCTAAAATTATGAAATTACAAAAATACATTTCTCACAGCGTTTTACTGATTGATAGATAACTCACTCCGCCCGGCAGGTTCAAGAATTCTCGGGAGACAAACTGTTCACTGGCATTGACAATGTTTTTTTTGTCTTTTACTGTTCAGCTTTGACAGCGCTAGAATGTGCATCTCTGTTACCATACATGCGTCAAACCTCGTGGTCGCCAAATCTGGAAATTTTAGTACATGCAAGACACATTTTGTACATCGTTCAGGCATTTCCAGGTTTGCAACAGTGTGGTATTATCATATTTCTTACACGTTTTCCTCTTTTTACACATTCTTTGTTTAATTAAATGACACTATTTTTTAAAATAAAAGGATTCTGTTTTAAAAAGCACATAAGTGTTAGTGATACGTGGAATGCAAGATAATAAAATATACGACTATACTACATATACGACTGCTACATAAACGACTGAAAAAATATCATTTTGACTTTCAACTAGGAACAATACTGACTGTGATTGCTCAGTGTCAACAATTGATACCACTGCAGGTTCCTTGATCGGAAGATCTTTGGGTTCGACTCTGATTGATTTTCGACACTGGCTACATGGTTAAGTGGAATTCAGCCACTGCCTGTGGACAAATTCTAGCGGCCGGCTGTTCTGATCGGTAGTTTTCTGATCAATTCCAGACAAATTCCGGAGACATATCTTGCAATATGGGTCAACGACAGCGCACTATCTTTCCTTCCCCTTCCTTGTCCTATCCTCCCCTTAATTATTTATATTTACAAGTATATTTACATGCACTACACTACTACTCACGCCGGCGAACCAGTCACGAGCTTCGAGCTTGCCCTGACTGGGGAGGTGCTACTCAGGAGAAAATACCAGGAACCCTGCAAGCTGTTGTGTAGGTCGGTGTCGGATCTCAGTGTTCTACCGGAGGTGTAACATCGTCACTTCTATATTACACGCGTGGGATTAATGACCATAGTAATTCATAGGCTCCGAAACTCTAAATAATAAATAAAAATAAACTCTAAATAATGGCTCACTTACCGGAACGATGATAATGATGTCTATTCAGTGACGACAGTAAAGGTACTGGAGGTTGTCATGTGGGAAACAAAAAAATGTAGAAAAATAGTGAGAATATACTGACTGATGAACAAGATGGAATACGTAAAGTGCATTTTCATGACCCACTTTCTGAGCATGGACTTAGGGACAGTTCACCCTCAAGTGCTATCGATCGACTTCTGCTACACAATGCACTCTAAAGCTTGAAAGAAAGGTCTGAAGCCCAGAGAGCATACATTTACTTCGCAAAATTATAAAATCATACAGAATTAAGCAAGGGGCTTCTCTTAGATATTAGTAATTAACATCTTTTCGTTTCAATTTAGAAGGAACGTAACAATGTGGTTCAGCTTTCTCAACGAAAATTGGAATTTTAAACCATGATCTAAGTAATTTAATGTATTTATTCAGTTATTCCAAGGCTTTCCCAAAGTGGGAGACCGCGCCCCCCAAGGAAGGCATAGAGAAGTCAAGGGGGCGCGGGACCCATTGGGCCGTGGTATGCCCCAAGTTTCCCGAGGACTAGACGCGCGGGGACGATATGAATTTTGTCAGAGTTTCTTTGTTACATTGTGTGATTTGTGACGTAAGATGTCGATCAAGATGAGTAAGAACAGCAAAAGAACGAGTCTAACAATGATTATGTTAAATATTAGTTTATTTTTATGCTTAAGGATGGCGTCGAACATATTCAGTATGGTGTTTGCTATGTAGTGTTGAGCAATTTGTGTGGGAAAGCGTTTACAGCACTTGCTGCATCTAAAACGAAGTATCGGGGCAAACGTGTTATTGCTAATGATTTACGTTGTGCACTTTCTTATACTCAATGAAGGGTAGGAAATCTGGTAAAATATGCAAGCTTTTCCTTCTCAGTGATTTTTCTTGTCCTCTGTTTAATTTAAATTTCAATCAGTAAAATTAATTAGAGATAAATTGTATTGCATTTTCGTGATCTTACCTAAAAACAATAAAACACGAACATTTTAAGAAGAGGTAAAAATACATAATTAAATTTTAAAATTGTAAAGAGTAAAAAAATAATGTATTGATACTCAAAGTAACACTTGTTTTATTCATTACCAAATAAAAATGTGCAAGAGGGTGTGGGACGTTCACGCTATTGACAGATAAGGGCGCAGTAAAGAACGTTGGACAACCCCTGTTCTAAAGGAAAATTTTGTAAATAAAAGAGCTTGCGGCAACATTTTAGTGAATTATCAGAAGAAACTATTCCAAATAAAAAATATCTATTGATTATATTGTACTTTTGCAACGTTAAATTTTTGCAATTTTTGAAAATATAGAGTGTTCCCTGAAAAAGGAACCTGTGATATTTTTTAAGAGTCAAAAGCTCTATTCAAAGAAAAAATTAAAGAAAAATTCAGAACTATCAACGCAAATGAGACCTTCCTCATTTTTAAGCGTTCTTTAATGTATCCTAGGAAAACTGTTTAATAAAAAATTTCGAGCCTTTTCTGAGAAAATTTTGAACATGCGTTTGAGGCTTTATAAAAAGAGCTACCAATTATAAAAATATCTGATACAAGTGCGCAGAGGTGCGAGTGTGTTCAGATCGATCGGGACTAATCAATTTTTGAGAATCGTCTGAAGAGTTTACGCGCTGGCATTGACGGACTGACGGACGGAAGGACAGACCGACTGACGTTTTGGCATCAATCGATTTTCCTGTATTAAAGACTCACAAAAGGTGTATTATGATTGCACAATGTGTTAGAGAAAGAATTTTACTATAAACAGAAATAAGATTTATTCCCTTTTTCATGATATAACCACAATATGAATTTTCCTGTAAAAAAATCGCGTATATTTTCAGCAGCTCATACTTTCTCTTTACTACGTAAGTACGTAGGACGGCGACCATGGTCAAACGAGTCATTCGTCTTTTCGTCCTTGATACTGTACATCAGGACCATCGCGCCCTGCCCGTGCCGGGAACTCGGCCCAACAGGTGGGACGAGTTCGCGCGCGGAGGCGGCGGCGGGGGCGGCGGCAGGGAGGGAGGGAGGGAGGGAGGTGCGAAGAGCGGCGGGCAGGGGTGGGCGCGGCGCACCAATTAGCCTCCCGTGAATTAAAACCACGCCGGCGCGACGCGACGCGGCGCGGCGCGGCGCGCGCGACCTCCTTCCGCCGTGTGCACAGCAGGGCGGCTGCGAAGACGCCAACTCCCGACGCCGCGCTGCCTCGCGCGATTCGCGCACTCCTTTTGCTTTTAGGGTAGGAGTAGAGCTGAGGGTGAGTTACTAGTTTGTTAGCAATGCGGAAAAACAGCATCTGTATCGTTTACCGTTGCAAGTATGTTTTCTATAATTTGGGAAAGAAATATCTGGTTTTTCAAATGATGCTGATCTCGCGCTTTTTTAAATTTTATTATTATATCTTTTTTATATTTTATTCGTCTTTCAACCATAGTATTTATAGTTCAAATGTTGGGAAGGGATTGTGGAACGTAAGAAAACGTGCTCAAAAATCTTCTCCCCCACACGTCGTATACAGTTTTCAGTGTTTTCTGACTAAATAAATCAAATCAAAAAGACTGAAATTGTGTGAGGTGGAGTGCTCGGATGTGTGATGGGAGTGGTAAGATGAACTGGTTAACGAGGAGATGAATGATCAGCTAAAATGGATATGAGCGATGAGTGAATAAGTAAAGGAATGAGGGATGTGCATAAGTGTGAGGAATAAGCTAAAGAGTAAGGAAAGAGCAAAGGAATGAGGGATGAGCAAAAGAGTGAGAGACGAGAGAAGTGAGGGAAGAGTAAAGGGGTGAGGGATAAGCAAAGGGATGTGTGGTGACTAAACGGGTGAGCGATGGCAAAAGAGTGAGAGACTAGCAAAGGAGTGACGGACGAACAAAGGACCGTGGGATGAGAAAAGGTGTGAGAGACGAGAAAAGGAGTCATGGATAAGAATACGAGTGATGGATGAGAATAGGAGCGATGGGTATGTAAAGGAGTGAAGAATGAGCAAGAAAATGAGAGATGAAAAAAGAAACGGGGTGGAGCGAAAGCCTGAGGGGTGAACGAGCTGAGAGAATGAGAAGGACGAGGAGGATGAGTGGGGTGAGCGCTGCGAAACGTATAGTGTGTGTGGCAAACGGTGGACGGTAAATGGCGAGCAGAATGATGAGAATGAAAAAGTTAATTGTGACTTGGGAAAACACTGCATGCGGGGAGTGTCGTGAAGAATAATGGAATAAGCGAGAATAATTGACGTGAAGAGATATGAGAGGATTTGAGAAGCCAGTAAACATGAACGTGTACAGCATAGTGAGAGCCCCTGAACATGGTACTAGGGAAGTATTGGGAGGTAAAATAATATGAGCTACAAACAATGTTATGAATGAGGATGTGTGCACAAGGCAATGAGCACTATGAGAACGGCTGGGCCTTATGAATAAGAGATCGATGCGGAGCAAGGAGAAAGGAAAGGAGATATCTAAATGAAAACCATTGATATATTCATGACGGAATTTTTTAATAGAAAGAAGCTGTGCAACTACAGAAACAGGAATCCTTTACCTGTTTGTCTTCAAATGGTTAATCACTACAGGTAAATTCAAGAAAAAACAAGTATGAAAATGAAATTATCTTTCTTGTAGTGTAGACAACTCGTAGATACATATTATTTATCATAAACCTAATACAAAAATCGTTGTAAGAAGCTTCGCTTAGTTCATAAGTGATTGACTCCACAGCGTTGCTTCAATGTGTTAGTAAGTACCAAGTGACAACCAACGGAATTATCACTCGCATTGTAGTACTTGATTCTTACAACTTTCTGATATCATAATGCCCTCGTAAATTCAGTCGAGCTAACGCAACTCTGATACTCACATTGACGCTCTTTCTATCAGTGAGAATTCATTCTTGTCGATGACGTCGACAATCGATATGGTGGCACAGCTAGAAGGTGAGTGAACAGCTATGTAATAAAACTGGGACGCTGGTTTATCTGTTCGGTATGTTCTGGACGTACTCGCATCGCAAATAAATTTCCAGTGCTGTCACTGTTCTGCAGTTCAAAGCATGATAAATGTATGAATTTCCATGAATGTTCCCTACAACGTCATCCGTGCTAAAATGTGCTTCGGTTCTATGATGGATGATAGGATTCTTTCAACTAATCACGGAATGAAGCCATTTTCCCCAAAGGTATCTCTAAATTCCATCAGTCAAATCCTATTTAATATCATATAAATTACTGATTGATTGTCTGACGAACTAATGGAATATAAAAAGAAATACTGCGGCAGTGGTTTAACCTGTAAACAATATTCGGTGAACTAATGTTGGTTATATGCTTGTTGCTAAGCAATTACATTTACTTTGTGTAAAGGAACACTTTTATTATATTTTTCCAAAAGTAAAATACTGCACACGGAATACTTTCAAAATTTTAATAGGAACCCTGCTCGCTTTATGCAGTTTTAATAATGTACTGTATTTTTTGAAAGGCTTTCAGAGTGCGCTTTGATCATTTATGCGAATTTCTGAAGTTTCCATTGCCTGAAAACTGCTGAACAGTGAAAGATGGACGTTTAATCGCCACTTCATTCACCTGGCATGAAGCAAAATCAAATATCATGTAAGCAAAATTTGAGAAAGAACTTCTGAAAATGAACTTCACTGAATGCAGTTCTTAATCGTCTCATAGCTTGTCTATAAAATGAACAGAAATAGTTTAGTGATGTCCAATTTTTACTTTCCCCTATACATACGTATATGTGGAACAATATACGTAATATAGGGAAAGTTATGTAATGCTGCGCGAAAAAAAGGCGGATTTTCGGCAGAAAAAAGTACATTGAATGAATACATTGAAAAAGTGGATAAATCCAGTTGTTAGCCAGAATCCCTGTTTTGTGGGTCCTTGATCCCGAAAACCCAATCGACAGCAAAACGTCCGTTTGTCCCTCTGGCCGAGAACACTCCTAGCGCCTAAACCATGCGTAGGATTTTTTCCCAATCGAAGAAACCAAATCCAGTCAAAGCTTTGATATGCTGAAAAACATTCTTGAATATTTGGGGTTACTTTACATGAAACCTCACGACATTTTCAAAATTTTCTCAAAAACGGGTCCAAATTATTTCTTTAAATTTCTTGTAAGAATAGAGTAAAATACGTATATAAAGATGACGTAGGTTCTATATTTACGGTTAACTCAGAATTTTCGAAAATTGAAAAAGTTTGAATTTTGTTTAGAGTCTTCCTACAACAATAAAATTGAAGATGGAGATTTTTCCTTCAAATAAAATTTGTTTTCCACAATGAGTTCTTTCATTAAGTTCATGTACATATTTTGATAATTTTAGTTCACAACTTTAGGAAACAAATATTTTCGCGCAATATTGCATGCAATATAAGCAATTTTAAAAAAATAACAAAAACAGGATTTTCTCGAAAACCGCTCCAAATTTTTTCTTTAAACTTTTAGTGTAGATAGTGCAAATAGTACTCTACGAGATGACATTAACGGCCAAATTCCCTAATCTTTTGTTTTTTCAAAAATTACAAAAAAAATTTTTTTCGACTTGTCTCTCAGATTAGTAATATTTACATTAGCGGCGATTTGTTCACACTACTATATTTACGAGTACATGTGCTTTAAATAATGTCAAGTATAGTTTCTCAAGAACTCAACAGTTATCTTTGAAAACTAGCTCAAAATTCAGCATTTTCAGAAACGCTGAAACGCCATTTTTCATAAATGGCTCCAAATGTTTTCTTCAATCTTTTCGAACGGATAGTGCTAATTACGACGCAAAGTTCATTTCAGGGTATTTTTTGGTTTTTTCAAAAATGACATTCTAATAAAATGGCCAAGTACGACGAGATTTTAGTGTTCTTTAATATTCTAAAATTAATATTTCCGTTCTACCATTAGGAAAGCGAAAAATTAAGAAAATGTCAAAAAAATGTACTTTGGGTAGCGATATATGACAGGTGGCAAAAGTAAGTGGCAAGTCCGAATAGGTAGCTGAGACCAAAGGAAATAGAAAACTAATACTGAAAAGTCTGTGTCATTCTGTAGCACCATTAGTTAAAACATAAATTCCCCGTATGACGGACGGCTTTTTTAACTCCGACACCTAGAAGTGGATATCTGCATTCTGCATGACCTAACCGTTGTTAGTGTCATGAAGCTCACATTGTACTTTTCTATGTGGCAATAGTTCATAGTGATACTGCGGTCAGACACTCATTTTAATATCTTTGGAAACAGCAATGGGAGTAAAAGTTTATGCCGGAGAAAATAGTTTCTAGGTGGTAGCATGGAAATCTCCCTCCAGTTTTCTCTTTCGTTTCACCATCTGTCTAATTATTATAAGAAAGGTATAAAATGATGCATAGTTTAGAATTTCCATTGAATAAATAGGACTCTTATGCACAACTCAAATTACAATTGTGAATTTTGAATCTCAAATTTAACCCCTACTCATACTTTCGCAGACTAATATACTTCATGTTACAGCTGGTAGGGGTGTCTATTTGTACACACGTATTGTGAATACGGGACACAGCCATCATCGTTATTATAAACGGATGCAAGTGCTTCTGCTACTAATCTCTAAATGAGGGGTGATGCAGGACAGAGATAACAGTGAAGCAATGACTTTTGCATTATTGAATGGAGATCATTACTATTCAACGATTTCTCTGCACTTTTTTGAACAAGTATCATCATTACAATGATTCAGAATAGGAAGATAAATGGATAACATTGATAAAGTACTTACTTATGTAAGAAAGGTAATTTTACATATTTTAGGAGATAAATCAAAAAATAAATTTTCAATTTTTACACAAAGGAAATGCCCTACTTTATCTAAACTTAGCAATATATAATGAAATTCCTGACGATTCTGAAATGTTTCTCAGAGAATATTTATCATTGAAATGTTCCACTCCGACTGTCGAGTGTCAAGATTCATGCCTGGAAAGTGAGAGGACCGCAAAGTTTTGTACTGCTATTCCACCTTGTTCCAAGTAAGTATGCTACAGACGCCGCCACCAGAACGATCAATATCAAGGGTTTCATCGTATTGCAATAGAAACATCTACAAATCACTGAAGATATACGACACTTCTCAGCCAACTTTTATTTATGGCGTGAAGTATTAATGAGTCATTGTGACAGAACGAAAGCGTGAGTTATTGCCAAGAAAGAATTTACCCCAATGGGGATAATTGTTCTACACAGAGACATTAGCACGCATATTTAAATATGGGCACAGAAATAAAAGTTGCTCATGTGTAGTGCCGGCTGACAGTGTACCGTAACTGTTGCTTTAATACAAGAATAGGAATGTAATGAAAGAATCGAGAAGATGAAAAACAAAGTAATAAGATACTAGAGAATTATTAATTTTCTCTATATTATTAATTATCTCTATCTTTCTCTTCTTAGAATCGAGGAATTTGAAGGAAACAAATCAACTGAGTCTAGGAATTATATGTTAAAGAAGATGTAGGAAGTTATCTTCAAAGATATAACACAAACGTATACCATGAAATAGTTATTAATTCAATTGTCATCTCTTCAACGATCTAACATTAAAACAGTCAATAATCTCCAGACATGTCTTCAAAAATGCCAAAAAGTAATTTACTCCTTATTGGAAGTTAAATATCATTTCAAGAGGTTTTATTGCATTAAGATCTCAGAAGATTCACGAGAAAATATTACGAAGTAGAGCTACTGAATTAGACTCATTCCTACTTTTCAGAACAGGAGTTGTTTTATCTACGGAACGTGCGTATGAAAACATTAAATTTACGTATTTAAATGAGTCAAATAATTAATATTTTGTTAATCAAGATTAATAATTTTCGGTCGGTTATCTAGATCTAGGTTCTTTCGTAATTTTAAAAAATTTAGACATTTCAGCGAAAATGAGACCTGCGTCACTGTTTCCTTTACGCTATCCCGAGGGCAAAGCTTAATAAAAAGATTTATACATTTTTGAGAAAATTTGGAAAATGTTAAACATCATGTAAAGTTCCTGCAAAAATCGAAATATCCGTTTCAAATTCGGAGGGCCTCGAGTTAATTTGATCGGGGAATATCAATTTGAAGAAAATTGTCTGAACGGTTATGGTGCTAGTGTTGACCGCACAGGCATAAACAGTTGGACAGACGGACGGACAGATAAACTGAATGACGTACAAAGCATGTATTCTGATTACACAATGTGTAGGAAGTAATTTACTGCACATAGAAACAAATTTGTCCTCTTTTTTTCGTTACCAAGGCCAGATATGACTAGTTTTTTCTGTCGAAAAATCACTGATTTGCGGCGGACGATCACACTTTCCCTTTACCACGTAAATACGTAGTAAGGCCACAAAGTACAACGAACTACGCTTAGAGACACTAGAAGTTCTCATTTTTATACAGTTGAAAAAAAAAATCATCTCCCCGCTTCGTTTCCTTCCTTTCGAGGATTCCCTCAAGCATTACGAGCCGTCGAGCTGGCAAACAACCGTCCATCTCGTGGGCTTGCAGCACATCCTCTTGAGTCTGCCCGCGCGCCGCCGAGAGGCAGGGCGGCGGGCGGCGAGCAAAGCGGACGCGGCGGGCGGGAGCGGGGCGGCGTCACCAGAGCGCGACGAAGGGCGGCGGCAGCGAATGTGGGGCGCGGAGGGCGCGGCGGGGCGTGGCGGGGCGGTGGCGCTGGGGTGGCGACGGACGCCGCGCCGCTAGCTGCGAATGTGGAACACGCGCGCAGACCGCAGGGGGGAAAGTTGCCGCTAGGGGCAGTTGGCGTTTTCACGAAAGGAAAATAATCAAATATGTAGATTTGTACTCTAAAAATATTTTAAAAAATTAAATTTAATAATTAAAATAATTTTTTTTCAGTCTTTGAAGGTTTTCAGTCTTTTATGCTCAAAAATACAAAATTCATTGTATAGCTCACACAATAGCATTCATACGTAAATGAAGTAGTAGAATGACATAATATACTTAAACTATAGTACTGTTAAAACAAATAAACCACACCATACAAACACACACAATATAAAGTCCATGAAAACGTTAGACCTTATACAAGTAACAAAATTAAATAATGTTAATTACTCTTTGAAGTCTAGAAATTAATGTTTTCCATTGTCAAATAATTCTTTAACACTTCTAAAATGCTATAATTGTCCTCTGTGAATATCTAGATACCAATGCATGAAAAATCATTGTCCAATAAATCTTTCAAGCGCTTGTGCATAATTTTAAAATATCGTACATGAACAAATTCAGTGTTCGTACATTTAATATCAGCTTAAAGAATCAACATCTGCAAGATGCAGTTTTTACATTAGAGGAAAGTACCCAAACCCGGGCTTCCCGTTTTGTTTTCGAATATTTTTTAATCCAATTTTCAGCACAATTAAATATTTACAGTCAAGTACTTTAAGAATAAAATATTTTTTCGTAAGCATTAAAGTTTGATAATTTACAAAAGAGGTCTCCAAGTGTGAGCCCCCCGCAAACGTTTAAATAAATAGGTAAAACTAAATGGAACATACTGCAAATAGATTAAACATAGTATAATTTTACAAAAATACCAGTTTAACATGCCATACAGAAGAAATTGTCTTGTATGCCTTGTACATAGTCTACATATTCAAGTGGGTCAAAAGTTACATATATAAGCCACTTTTTCCGCCCCACACATTCTACATGAACCGAGAATGAACTCATTTAGCCACATCACCCACAGTTCTCCTACAGCCCTCCAAAAATTTACACTGTAAAACATGTTCTCTGCTTCTTCTTCACATGGGAAGGAAGACATTCCTGGTAAAGCTTCGAATTTGGAAGAGCCAGGGCACATATCGCTCGATTCGTCAGGGAAGGTGGAATCTTCTTAAATCTCACTATTTTAGGCTTCTCTGGGATTAAATTGAAACTAGTGTACCCGTGCGAGAACTCTCGCATGCTATACCCTACCCTCTTCCTTATTTTTCCACTTTCCATATTAAGCCTGCAATATATATTTTTCTTCAAGACCCTCTTATCCTCCGTCACTTGTTCCATATGTCACCTTGTAATTGATAATATAATACACCCTTGTCAATACAAGTTATTCTTATTTAATTTCATTATCGAGCAAAGAGGTACACCCGTTATTATCACATAGAATATCAAGTAATTAATAATTTCACATACAGTTGCAGAATTTACAGGCTCTGAACGGGTGGGGTAGAATCTCGAGAAGCGTCGAACCAGCAAAAATTTAATAGGATGGTCAAGAAGATTTGTATATTACGGTGTGAGGAACGTCGCTTTGAGGCTTTTTGCCTCCAAATTTTAGTTTTTAAGGTCCTAGAACGCTTCGTTTAGGAGTTATTTAACGACAGAGTTGAAACAATTCTGACGTGTGTTGTGGGTTGCATTTTACATAATACTTAGATGCGTTTTGTAAACAAATCCTTCATATTTTTAAAGCCAAAGTGCAATTCATCACGTGCGTCATGTGTGAGAGCCGCAAAGGGAAGGTATACTACTGAAATAATATAGGAGACGATTGTTTCTTGATCTCCTTTCTTATTGCTGCCCTCGTGAACTGATGGGATTTAGAGTACGATCTTGCTTGTCATTAGACTCCTAAGTTACCAAAGTGCCAAATACCTTATTATTTTTATTTTACAACACAAAAAATTGGGGGTTCGTGCTAGGAACATTGGGGGGGGGGCTCGGATTAGGCATTAGCTTGTGTATATTTTTAAAAACAATAACATTTTTACAAGGCAAGTAAAAAGGAAATTATATTACCCTACATCAATAGTTGTCACGTCACTTTGAAAATAATGTAATGGTTAGAAGACTTATCTATGAAGTAGCGAAACAAGGCAGCTCAGAATAAGAACTTGAAAAAAACTTTGCTTTTCACTGTTCGTACTAATCGACTGCACCGTAACAGGTGAAAATAAAGACACTACTGCTTGACTGGTCCTCGGGTTTGCAAAGAACTACTATTTCAGTGCGTTTCCAATATGCAACATCACTCTGCAGAGCTGTAAATCAAGGGATTATTATTAGGAATCGGGTCCAGGTTTGAGTACGTTTCTCTATACTTGGGTTTTCATTTCTTGACGTGTGAGGGCGTGTCTTCACGATGGAATCTCTCACGGCATTTCGCGACATTTTTCGGTCGTGCCGCTAGGTATCGCATGATCGCCAGCACTGCTCGATACGGTCGCGATCATGTGAGATCTTGCGGCACGGCCGAGAAAGACGCGAGGTGCCGTGAGATATGCTATTGCGAAGACAGGCCCTGACGCGCCAAGAAATAAAAACCCAAATATACTTCTTTCTATTTCGGGGAGGGGAGGATAGTACGATATTTATGTGGCATGAGAATTATTAATTATCGTTTTAATTGTCAATAACGAAGGCTGCAAGATATTTAATGTTTTGAAAAACACCGCATGATTAGCCTCCATCCATGTTTGCGATTATATAAATTTGACAAAACAGTGTCCATTTATTAACCATAAATCTACATCATGGTACCAACGTTTTCTTCCGCCATGTTAGAAGATAGGTAACTTCTCGAATGGTTTTGCGAACAACTAACGATTAGAGCTCTAAGATCGATATAAATAATTAATAATGATGATATATGAAGATTAGTAGGAGAAGACAATGTTATGAAATTCAGCAGTAAATATAACTCAAGTAGAGTTTAGGTGAAACCATAAACGAGGGTGATGAAAAGGGAACCGATAAAGCAAATATTGATAAAAAACATCGCCAACCAGCGGAAAATCAAGCTTAATGAAAGAAAATGATAGAAGATATAGCCACGCCCGTGCAATAAAGAAATCGAACCCATATCATTTGACAAGATTACTGACACTTAAAGCTGTGGTATGCAGAAGTCATTGTTAAAGGAGTCTTGTCGTAATATGGGCAGTGAAATGACCGAACATCATCTGAAAGGAGAATTCTACATAAGGAAATCTGATCATAGGTCAGAGATAACCTAAGGCATGAACAGAGCTATGATATTAGGCAGACTGAAGAAAAAATACGTCATCGAAGACGAGCGGTAGTGCATGTAACATAACTACAATGAATGCTCTGCAGTGAATTACTGTTGTAATCACTCGATCCAGAGCGTTTGCTCATAACACAATGGATATGATTTAATTAATGGAATAATGTTCATTAAAATAACAAACCCAAGGGATTGAGAGTTGAGACATAACCAAGCGCCGATAATCTACTTCCTTTAATGCCAACTTCACATGGAACGGTAGAGCTATGAGCACAAAACACTTCTAAAACTAAAGAATCTACAGAAGAACATTTTCGTGTAGTATGACGGTCATGTAATGTTAAAAATTGCAACTAAAATCCTACTAATACTTCAGACCTCACTTTCGAACGAAGAGCGGGATATCCGAAAAATACCCAACACATATAACACACATAATTAATTTTTGAAAGTTCCAGTTTTAATAAAAATTAGTTCATTGTGTATTGTGCTGTATTAATACGGAAAGTTACACAAGAAAGTGAGATGTTTTTCAGAAAAGCTTATTTAAATATTTGTGGAAGAGTTTTAGGATGTGACTTAATATTTGGCCAAAATTACTCTTTAAAAAAACATGCATAGGAAATACTTTAATGGTCATATATTGATGAAATGATTATATTACACAAAAATATTTCTTCAGTAATGAAGATTTTAAAAAATTTCAAAAATAATACGAACTTTTGAAATTTTCAAAATTTCAGGGGTTTTAGTGAAAATTGAACTTGTACTATGGGTAACATAATTAAAGCGCACTTTGGTGTATTTGAGAAAATAATTGAAAGAAAATATTTGGAGCTATTTTGAATATTATGAGAATATTTTAAATATGCGCTGCGAGCTAGAAGTTATTGAAGTGTATTTTTTGCAGGATCATATAAATACAAAGTAGTATATTTTTTACTACAAGTGGTACAACAGTACAAAGAGTGTGAGAATTTTAATCAATCTCAATTGACACTCTCTTGACTTTGGTACTACACATAATAAATTAAATTAATATTAAAGATACAATTTTTAATCTCTTTATCATTACTCTCTATCCATTATTCATCCATCTCTTTATTCATAATCTATTTCCGGATGTCACTTCTCCATGTTTTTCTATTTTATAAATGAAGGGATCACCAGGAAAAAGTTCTGACTTTTTCGTCGAAAGTTACATTCCAGTGTAGAAATATCAATATTTTGATAATTAGACGTTTTCTGACGTTCCTGTTTAATTAGGTTTCTTGCAAGCACTTGTTGCTTGGGGATCCCTTCCAATATTGGTCTCACTTTTCCCACATTTGCGGTTATGATTACCATTTGCTTATTTTGAAACTACAGTCCTTTACTTATAATGATTCAGAATCCATTCCAATGGCATCAATTTTGTTTCTATTCAGAACGAAGAAGAGTGAATCAGCACGAGCGCGCCTCCAGCGGGGCAGCGGCATCACACAGGAGATGGCGGTGTGGGTCACGGCCATCTGCGGGAGCCGGCGCGGCGCGGCGCGGCGGCGGCTGTGACAGGCGCAGGGCAACCGGTAGAAGGGGACAGCGACGCGGCGCTATGGAGCGTGGCGGCCAGGAATAGCCCAGGGCCGCCGCGCCGCTTCCACCCCCGCCGCAGCCCACTCCGCCGTCCACGCCGCCAGACCCCCGCAGATACCCTGCCGCTCCTCTCCCTGCTGCCGCCTCCTCTGTAGATCACGCCCACTTCTCCGCCCACGCCGCCACTCCATTACCGCCCCGGCAGAACTCCTGCTGCTCCCGTTCCCGCTGCCGTGCTCACGGTAGTTCACGCCCACTCCTCCGCGCACGCTGTCACTTTCACCGCCCCACAAGGAACCCCTGATGCCGCCCCCCCCTTGTTGCAATCAAGGACGCACGCGACCACACCGCCACCCACGTCGCCGACCACGCCGCTTCCCCTTTCCTGCAGGTATGCCCGCCTCGGCACCTTCAGAACCCCTAACCTACCAACAACAGAGGCCCCCCGCATCTGCCCCAGCCGCAACCGTCGCACCCAACGCGTGACCACCTCTGTGGGCGTGTGTGGCGACACGGGTTGGCGTGGGTGAGAGTTGAGCCGCAGGCGGCGGCCAGAGGTCGGCGGCCAGAGGGCGGAGGGCAGAGAGCAGAGGGCAGAGGGCGGAGGGCGGAGGGCAGAGGGCGGAGGGCGGAGGGCGGAGGGCGAAGGGCGGAGGGCGGAGGGCGGAGGGCGGAGGGCGGAGGGCGGAGGGCGGAGGGCGGAGGGCGGAGGGCGGAGGGCGGAGGGCGAAGGGCGGAGGGCGGAGGGCAGAGGGCGGAGGGCGGTGGGCAGAGGTAGGCGGGGAGAGGGCGGCGGGCGGTGGGCTGCCCCTGCCCCGCGCCCTTGCCGCCTCCTATTGAAGACAGCCGTTCTGCTTAGGCCGCACGCGGCACGCGCCCGGGAGCGCAGACTCATCGCCTCCAGAAATAGGCGGAGATTTGACGACAGGCACAGCAGCCATACCTCGCCTACACATGGCTCACGCGCAGTGCATGGTGTTTTGGCCTTGGTTTTAAGTGGTGTTGAAATGTTAAGAAACTTTGTCAGTTCCTCACACTCACACACTTATGAGAAACTAAATACACTTCTAAGTTTTAATAACAACAAATTCTAAACTTATATGCCCAAGGATAACCAATAGTAATATAAATATACGAAGTTTTTCTAATCTGAATTAGTATTACTACATACAATAAACAAATCACAATTTGATAAGGAAAAATTATTACACAAAATAAAAACAATAATGCTTCTATAATTGAAACACTTTTAAATTGGCACTCTCTGTGTGTGTTAATTCTCAATGCTAAGTTTGTGAAATGTTATAGCATCACTAGAAAGCTTTCCTAGGAATAATGGGAACATGTTTTAGTATTCTTTCTTATCAAAAGTTATCATCTTTAAAACTAAATATCTCTAGTAAAGCAGTTCCGTTTTTGATCACTAATTTTAAATGCTAGCTTGGCTTTGATCTAAACAAAATCTAACTTCTTCATATTACCTGGTGCAATATAAATTAAATGTCTATCTACAACACTGTTGATGGTATCAACTTCCAAGATAAACGTGTTTTGTATACATATTGCTTTCAGAGCAGAAAAGAGTTTAACAAATTTAACAAGACAATTTTACACAACAGCACAAAGTTTATGCTTATAAACTTCTAAATCAGAAATCAATGAGAAAACTTATATTATAAAAGTTGAACATTCAGATAAAGTTTATACTTATAAACTTCTAAATCAAAAACCAATGAAAAACGTCTATTATCAAAACTAAGCACATTCACACTTGTTTCTGATTTCCTGCAACAGCCATTCGCAATTGATCATGCTACTTTGGTGAAGCTCATGTGTGAATTAAAATAAGAAATTCGCTCTCTTAATCTAACAAGTTCAAATAAAAAACGATCTTATTAATTTTTTATAACACTTTTACTGTTGTATTCTAATTTGGTTTGTCACTCACTTTTTTACAGCGTGTAGGGATCGTGCAATATAACCTCACTGGCAGTCCATCATTCTTGAGTCCGGCTCCCGAGTCCAAAAGCCTACTCCTCGCTCGGGCACTGGTTGGATGCCCACGTGTGATCGCCGGCAGGGTCAGTTCCTAGTCTCTCTAGTCTCGCACTCACCTCCGTCACGATCTCTCTCACTAGACCGAATGTCCTCCTTCCCAATCACCCGCACTTGCCACCACAACCAAACGGTCGGTTTATTCCTTGGCATCTGGCGGCTGCGGCAGTATGGAACTCGCTCTACTAGGTGGCGTTGTCCACGCTTCGGTGGCCATCGCGCGGGTATTTTAGTTACATGGTGCCCGCCTCGCGTGAACAGCACTATGTGATTGATCACAGAACCGGCGTAGGTGGCTCAGGGCATCAATTCATGCTACTGCAGTGCCGGGAGGTCCAAGGTTCCAATTCCGACGGTGGCAGTATTTTCGACACTAACTTGTCAGCTGGGTCAAGAAAATTCTAGCTGCCGGCCGCTCTAATCGTTAGTTTCACGTGTTTTCTTCGATCAATGCCGGAGCAGTTCCCTAACAAACAGACCACGGACCGCATGCGATCTTGCCTTCCTCTTCCTTGTCATATCCTTATTCCTCTCTTACATACATTTATACTTCCATGCACTACACTACTTCATATGTCGGGAGTCTGGGTGAAGTACATAGTCGAGGAAAATCCCGCAGCTCGATTGGTAGATCGGTGCCAGAACTGACCGCCGGGGGAAGATCACCGCCACCTCACGAGAAAAATATATGCACTACACTTACGGGACTAATGGCCTTAGCTGTTGACGCGTCCGGAATCAGTAGTTAAACAATAGTAAGGGACAATAAGCAAGTGCAATCATCGCATGCAATTCAATGCTGTTTCGTGACATGTTAAAAGGAAATATTTTGATAATAATTTTGCGAATCTGACTTCAAGGTAGGCAACTAACAATCGGGTTGAAAATGTCAGTCAGATTGTCAGTCACATCTTCTTTAATTACCTCATAAATATAATTATATAATTTAAACAATCTCTGGAAAAATACATTGTAATAGTTAAGCTCTTGGTACAAACATGTAGACTAAATACTAAACAGAGAGATTAAATAAGAATTTGAACAGAGATAGTAATTTATGTTTCTAGAATAGCTCACATCAATTTTATTGAAGATGTAATAATATAAATTATAATAAATCCGATCTGGATGGCATAGATGCTTGGGGCATATGCGCTCCAGCACGCTGATCATTCCGACTGGATTCGAATCGGGAAAAAGAAGATATGTTGTGGCATGGTGGGACAGATACAACCATAATTTTTCACGCTCTAAAATCAATCTCCACCTACACTAGATATAGATTCCTTCACCAAATAAGCATCCTTTCGCCTATAAAGGCCTAAGAAGTGCATTCGGAACACTACCTACTAGCGACTGAAGTAGAAAGGAAGACCTATGGCCTAAGGACCGGACTTTCACGCCGACAGTCGAGGAAGAAGGCTCAACGCGAAATATTGTGATAAATGAGAATGGAAATAAATTTGTAATGTCATGGGATGATCGGGTCATGATCGCTGAAAGGTCGGTAATGGTCGGTCGATAAAAATATCTGATAAAAAATAAGAACTAATAAAATATACTACGCGTTGAACCTTCGAATAACTACAATGAGAAATTTTAATGACTATATTTTTTTACTCATTAATTTTACCTTTTTTTACTCCAATAATTTCTTGTATGCACAATTTCATGCAAGAAACTGTCATTTCCTGAGTATCTAATGCTTCAATTATTTAAGAGTTTCTCTGTGATACAATGCAATTATATGCCTTCCTCTGCCATTATCAGTTGCATATTCAACATACTGCTGCCCTGAAGTAAATTCAGTTTGAAAACTGACGTCTATAGCTGACAGAACCTCATCAGCTACTTTAATCATATCAGTTGTGATTTATTGAATTTACTGAGTCTCACTGAAGTGCTATGGAGCATGCACATCTGTCAGAATTTCAACATGTAGTGTACGGGTTTTTAGCCATGTTTTAAAGAAGTCCATTATTTTCAACGGTTGCCTGTAATACAATTTATTTAATGCAAATCAATCCTTCCATAACTATTTCCACATAGATGCCTTACTTTAATTTCATGAAGATGACACCAAAAAGAAAATAATATTAAGGTTTCTCCGAATGGTGTGTAGGACACGTAAAAATACAGATGTATTGTCAGGATGTTATTTTTTCAATGCTTATTTCCTCGGTAAATCGCCTGCACGCACAGTTTCTAATTATTAATAGCGAGGGAATGTTGCAATTTGAAAATACATAATATTATTTTAACCATTTTACATTTTGTTGCCAACCAACATTTGAAAGTCAGTTTTAAAAGGCTTTTACGAATTTTCTTTAATAAATGGAATGCTGAAAAACTTGATTTATTAAAAACAAAAAAGTATCATTCACTTTCATGATGTTGTAAAAGTTAATGTAAAGCACCTTTACAACTTAATACAATTGTTGCAAATCTCTTACAAAATCTTATTAGTAATTTTTTATTATTATTTTAATGAAAAAAATAGTTTTCTCCATCCTCAGAAGTAATAATAAATACGTACACGCAGGAAAAATGTTCGTTGCACTAGATATTGTTTATTTAACTCTTTCGTGTATCTCTTTAAAAGTTGATCAACATATTTAATAAGTAAAAAACAACGAAAGATTCGTATTTTTACCTGCCTCGCAATTGAAAGTATATCTGAAACAAATCAAAACAAAACAAAAAAGTTCAAAAGTCGTTCGAAATACAGGCTTTGAGATACAGAACAAATACCACGAAACATCTCTCTTCTATGTGCTATCAGACCGCTCTGAATGCGCCATCGGGCCGAGAAACGAGTAGTTTCCTGCATCCGGAACTGTTCAGCATCACAAATGCCTCTCATTTAAACTTTCATTTATCACCCGTCGATCGCAACGACCGATCGCGAACTTCCTCAGTGTTCCGCGGTGCGAATATTGCGCCCGCGCACAGAGGAAAGAGACCGAGCTGGAAACACTTCCATTTGCTGTTCGGCGGCGCGTACGTCGATCGGGGGGCGCGCGTTGACAGCGGCGGCGAGCGGCGCCGGCGGACGCGGAGGGAGCGGTGATAATGGACGCGGAGTGCGGCGAGTGGGCACGCAATATGCAGCTTTAGGACGGATGAATGGCTGCAGAGGAGTGTCAGCGCTGTGAGTGCCACGAGTAATGCAGCTGGCGCAGGTGGTGGTTGTGATGGTGGCGGTGTTTGGTGTTATTGAATGGTACTGGCAGTATGATGGTGGTTGTGATGATGGTGGTCTTGGGGATGGTGGTGGAGGTTGAAATGGTGATGATTACGGTGATTGTGGAGATTGTAAATGTAATAGTTACAGAAATAGTAGTTGTAGGGGCCGTGGATGTTTTAGTGGTGAGCTTGATTGCAGCGTTGGCAGTGATGGTGATTGTAGAGCAATAGGGAAAGCAATGATGGCATTAAAGGTGATGACAGTAATAGTTGTAGCGGGAATGCGAACGTTAACGAGTGGCAGTTTCGATATTCCATTGTGAGAGAGAACTAAGAGAAATGTAGCGAAAGCAATTTCACAAGGTAGCTGTGTCCGTGATGCCAGCGATTTGGGCAATTGACTCATCGAGGAATAGACGAATGGAATGTTGGTAGCATTTAAGACAATGTCGGATTAATGATAAACAAAGAGGACAAACATTATTGGAGAGAGATTATGAGCTAGCGGTACAGGGCGGCATGTGCATGATGGACTCATGGTGGCAAAATGAGAGAATTGCATTGACGTGTGGTTACGGAAGGGGTGCGACGGTAGGGATGCGGACGACTCCGCATGTGACGAAAATCACGAAAGTGTCACAACTACGAAAATCAATAAGTTATGTAGGAAAACCTATCGGGAGATAGAACTCTATGAATTGACAGGAGTATGGCGCAACGTAGAGAAGATAACAGTGTGAGTGGTTGGCAGATCGAAAATAGCATGTGTGGCTGGTTGCTGATTGTAAGAAATGTAAAATTAATGGGTAGTGTGAAAGAGGTAATCCAATTGATTGGAACTTAGTCGTTGTATGACAAACGGGAGTAACAATGAAAGCAATTCAATAATTAGTCAACAGTATCAACAACTGTCTCGCCTCTTGTGAAGAAGTCAGTATCGCAGACAGAAAATTGGAGAGTGATTCAGCGGTAAACTAATACACGTGACCTATTGTTCATTTTCTACTCAACAAGTAACAAACTTATTTCAATTGGCTTTAATTAAGGAAGCAAATACTAACGTTGATGCTTAAACAATGCTGAAATTCCAAATGCTATTCAGCCTAATGGTAAAATCGACATTGAAATGGATGTTAAAGTAGGACTATAATTTATGAAAACATGCAGAGAAAAATATACCAGCGAGCTTAGTCTGGCGGTGCAGAAGTTTTGAACATGTGCGTTCGAATACGCAGATCGCCTTAGGCATGGATTCCGCCTAAGGCATAGATATTTTCAATTACGTTTCGCAAGGGGAACGTTCCAGCACCTCATGTATCTTCTCTATAACGAAATCGTTCCGTAATCCATTGTGACATCCTACAACCGCAACAATGATTGAAGCACGGACATGGGCTCAAAGACTCATTGTGAAGGACCACGGGGAGGGAGTATGTGGCATTGGAGAAGTTAGTAGTCGTTGGTTACTTCTGTGGTTTCTCTGATCAACACCAGGAGACTGCCGGAGCAGTACCTTAAAAAACAGGCCACAGACCGCATGCGATCTTTCCTTTCTCTTTCTCGTATTCTCTTCACATCTGTCTTAATCCACATGCGCTTACACTTACACTTACATGCATTACATTACCACACATGATCAGAGACCAGTCGGCAGCTTAGAGCTTGCCCCAGCCGGGACGGTGCCCCGCTGGTGGGAGAAACTTGGTCGGGGAAAACTCCGCTAACTGACGTGGAGGTCGGCGCCAGATCTCACCATCCAACGGGGGAAGAACACTGCTACCTCCCGAGGAAAGAAACTTGCCCTACACTTACGGGAATAATTAGCAGTTGACGATCCCGGAAACACGAAATAATCAATCTGTTAGTGTCGGTGGTCGCCGATGGCATTTGAGGCCGCTAGAGACGCTGGGGGTGGCACGAGGCGTTGGTGCAAACGCGACGGTCTGGGACGGCGCGATCGCCAATGGGCGTGGGAACAGTGCTCGGTTGCCGCAGGGTTGCCAGATTGGGGAATTTTGTCCCCAAAATGGGGACTTTTTTTCGTTGTGGGGAAAGAATGGAGAGCATAAATGGACGGAAAAATGTTGGGGATTGGGGATTCTTGGGGAATTGGGGAAAATTGGGGATTCTTTGGGGAAAATTATTTTTATCCGAAGTCGAGATAGGAATATTACTCTCTCAATTCTCTCAATCATTATTAATAAAAAAGAAACAATAGACATTATTCTCTCTTTTTAAAAGAGAGAGAAAAATAAACGACAGGCATAGGGAAAGAAAATCAAAGAAATCAATGAAAAAAGCGAAGATAGTGTAGGGCTTCGAGCAGCTGAAAGAACGATGGATGATTGATTTGAATTATTTGAATTTAAGGGGATGGCCAATGGAATCATCGGGAACAGCTCATATCGTTGGTCCATAATTTGGAGAATAGTTTTCGTTTCAGTTAGGGATTTTTGTTTCATTGGAGAGTTTATTTGGAGGAATTCCATAGTAGTGGTAGGGAAAGAGCTCGCAACACATCTGGCAACACTGGGTCACCGTCAGCCGTCGCGCGCGTTTACTGCCCATTTCGCAGATGCTCTTCCGATAACGCGGAAAAAGCGCGCGGCTGAGCACCTTTATTCACACGCCGACCGTTGCACAGCGGCGGTCCGGTGCTTTCAACAAACGACTTGGCCCTAGCGACACGAGGAATGGGCCTGCCTGTCACCCCGGTTAGCCCACAAAGGACCCTGGATGAGGTAAACCCTTTTCAACCCCCCTGTAGGGGTGGACATGTTTACATGGAAAACGATGAATTCCATTTCAGAGCATCTCCTTTCAGAAGGTTAGCTTCTTCTTACGAGAGGTTCAGAAGATTTTTCAAGAGATGAATGGGGTGAATTCAGGGGTTAAATGAAAGAATGATCCTGATTCCATTCAGGTGAAGTTATGTGCGTTGAGTGAAACTCGTAAAAAGACGACACCAAAGAGATTCGAAAAATAACCTTATCTTTAATTTTTAACAATTCAAAGATTAATGGAAATGGCGCTTTTGGAAATGAATTAAGTATATTGATCTCTGTACTTACAAAGATTTCAAACAAAAAATATTTTGGGCGTCAAACTTTTATCCGAGAGAACTTTCGTCCGCCAGCGCGTTATAATCAAAGCTATTTTCTTGCTTTAGGATGACAATTGAAATTGTATCTCAATATTGTTTGTTCTCACACTTCAGAAAATGCTCTCAGAAAATCTCTATTCCAACAAAAAGTAACAAAAGCGCGTAACAAAAAATAGATCCGTGTTTGAGAAAATCTTTCTCATGTATTGGTGGAAACTGTTAAAGAGTTTACAAAAATCACGCAAAAACATTTTTGAAAAGTTAGTACAAGAAATTATTTTAAAATCCAATATTAAGGAATAGATTGCATGCAAAAATTACACTCTACAATATTCAAGACGTAGAACAGGAAAAAAAAATTGAAAATTTGCCGATCTTTGAAAATGTAATGACAAAAATTGAACTAGCACAATTTTTATAAGTGTATTTAAGGTTACTGGAGGCAAATATTTCAAGAAAAAATTGAGACACTTTGACAAAATTATGGAAATATTTTAGGGGATTCATATAAAGTACTTCATAAAATAAAATAAAAGTTTCAAACTTTTGGGACCGTGAGACCACTCAATTCGACTGTGGAATATGTATTTTGGTGGAAGTCCTGTCTACGGTTTTCAGGCATTAAGGATGTTCACAAACGGAGAGACTATTTTGAGCTCAACACATTTTCAGTGTATCAACCGAATTGCATAGCTCAACACACTCTGAGCTCAACATGCAACCAAACCGCGTAGTCTTCTTCTTTTCTGCAATAATCACGATTATTTGCAGATTTCATAACTTTGCCTACAATACCATACAGTAAAATGATTATAATTCAGGATATTACATGTGGATTTTAAGGAATTCTTGTTTGTTTTGCATGATTAATTCAATATAAAATTAAATAAAGTATACTCGTCAGGCAAGAATTGTTTTTAACTGATAAGAAATATGCTAGATATTTTGCGGTGAGGGGTTTATTTTCATTTATTCTGACAAAATTTGGCAAAAATGTAACTAGTCCAAAAGGGGAAAAAAGGCTGCACCTTCACCCTTACTCGCCATACTCGTGCGTTATCCCTCACCCACCCCGCCCACAAGTCCCCGCGCTTGTGGACTCCCTTTCCTCGCCCTCTCTCCGCCGCCCTCTCCTGTTCCGGAGGCGCTCCGCGGGCGGGCACCGGCCTCGATTTATTTAGCGCCTGCGTCACGGGTCCACGACGAGACGGCGCGGCGCCGAGATTAAAGCGCGCGCAAAGGCCGTCCGGCTACCGGCGCGAGAGCGCGCGGGCGAGGGGGTGGGGGGACCGGGACGGGGGCGGGACGGAGACAGGGTGGTGACGTGGCGCCAAGGCGGGCAGGCGATGTGGAAGAGGATAGCTGGGGCGATGGCAGATCGCGTAGAGGCGGAACTGGGACGGTGCAGGCATAAAGCGGGAAGGAGCGGAGGAAAACGGGGACAGAGCGGGGAGGGATTGAAGGGCAGAACAGCGCTGAGAAGGCATAGGGCTGAGCCTTGTTGGGCAGGTTGAACTAGGTACATCGCGCAAATGGGAAAATGAGTTAACGGGCGGACAAGCTAATTGTAGGCAGAAACGGCGGGCAGGTAAACAAGTGGGTGAAGCGGGCGAGCGAGCAGCGGGCGAGCGAGCAGCGGGCGAGCGAGCAGGCGGGCGGGCGGGGCGTCGGGCGGGCGGGGCGTCGGGCGGGCGGGGCGTCGGGCCGGCGGGGCGTCGGGCCGGCGGGGCATCGGGCGGGCGGGGCGTCGGGCGGGCGGGCGGGGCGTCGGGCGGGCGGGCGGGGCGTCGGGCGGGCGGGCGGGGCGTCGGGCGGGCGGGCGGGCGGGGCGTCGGGCGGGCGGGCGGGGCGTCGGGCGGGCGGGCGGGCGGGCGGGCGGGGCGTCGGGTGGGCGGGCGGGCGGGGCATCGGGTGGGCGGGCGGGCGGGGCATCGGGCGGGCGGGCGGGCGGGCGGGCGGGGCATCGGGCGGGCGGGCGGGCGGGGCATCGGGCGGGCGGGCGGGCGGGGCATCGGGCGGGCGGGCGGGCGGGCGGGAAGGGCGGGAAGGACGGGAAGAGCGGGCCGGCGGGCGGGGCGGGAGGGCTGGCGGGCAGGGTGGGAGGGCCGGCGGGCGGGGCGGGAGGGCCGGCGGGCAGGGCTGGAAAGCCGGCGGGCGGGCCGTTCGGGCGAGCGGGTGGGCCGGTGGGTGGCTGGTGGGTGGGCGTGTAGGGGTGGCCAGGGGCGGAGGCGTGGGAGCAATGACGTCAGGGAACATCGCGTCCCCCAGTGTCCTCCCGGGCGACTTCAAAGCGCCGAATTGTGGGCGGTGTCCGGTCCTCGAGGCACCGAAGCAGCCAATCACACGCGCCGCGGGGTCCTCCCGGCAGCTGCGGCGCCTGCAGAGTACAGCGGAAGTCGCCGGCAGACGAAGCAGTGAGTTTCCCGTCCGGGAGGAGGAGGAGGGGGGACGACGCGCGACTAGTGTGACGCGAACGTACCGTGGTCGTGATGTAGATCAGGGTCGACAAACTGACAGCAGCTGCGGAGTGGAATTGCTTTTACGTGTACATTAGAAAGAGGACATGCCTCAGAGAACTGGGATTAAAGTATAGAAGAGCATTTTAAGTAAAATAATTGTTTATTCACATTAGAATTTTGATCGCGTAAGTATGTTTAGAACTACTTGAAAGTTTTCCACTATGAAAGATATTGAATTCCAATTTGCCCAGGAATGCTGGAGACATTGCGACTACCCAAGACTATGTAATTCATACTTCTTGTAATTTCATTTTCCAAGAGATTGTGGTAAACTTTGATTTCTTGTATTCATGTACAAATGTGCCTGGGAGATAAAATTTGAGTTATCATGACGGCCGGAAAACGTTCCAATATATACATATTTTCATGAAATAATTTGAGTTTTCTGCAATTCTCGATAAAGAAAAAGGTTGAAAAGTTGAATCAAGAAAAACAACGCCCTGCAAAGAAATGCGCGCTTGCTTTGATGAATACATCGGCGAAGAAATTGTGAACAAGTCAAGTCACGACTCATATTCCAAGGAGTTTCCAGTGCAATAGAAAGTCTCAATAAACAAACTGAATGTATCAATGCTTCTGTATTTTCTGAAACGTTTTGACATAATATTATACACATAACTGATGTTAAATTATATTTATTTCACTGCAATTTATTTTGTTTTGGTGACATACCGTAAAGTTGTTGCTGATAAGAAGTTTTTTGCAAATTAATTTAGAACAATTTGGGGAAACTGCATTGCAATATTGCAATGGGGAAACTGCAATATTGTTCCTAATAATTGGAACGCAATAAAGAAATAGATATCTTCTTTGTAACATTACCACTGAAGTGTTCATGTCATTTCAGGAATGTTTGTGACCTGGTTTAATAGTATTATTTTGCGACTCATTACACAGACATTTAATTTTTAACAATTGTGTAACATTTGTGAATTGTGCGAGATTCCGGAACACCTATGGAAAGATAACGCAGGACGTGCTCTATAGCTGGAATTCATTAGTATCACGTTCCCTATAGAGTGAAAAAATGCAATCGTTGTGAAGTGAAAAACTTTTAAAATAACTCTCACGTTTCAACATTCCAATCACAATATTAGCCAGAAGGAAAAATGATAATTTAAGTTACGGGCGGAATGTGAAACCATTAGAAATATCGGTTACTAAACTGTTCTCATGAAACTCATTCTGTTCAACTCTGCTGACAAGCTTTTACGTTCAAGAAAATTTTCAAGAGTTGTACTTGAAACAAGTTACAATCTCTATTCGTATTCGTATTTAATATCCAGGAGGACAATATGTTCGAAGCAAGTGATTAACTATTACAGCGAATTTACCCTGTTTTAGTACATACAGAGCTAGATTTCTGGCGGAACGGAATGGAACGGCGTTCCGGCACCTCTGGAATAATTGTTAAATTATATTATACATACATTATTATTCCTATTAAGTTAATAAGTAATTTGTGATGCATTCCGTAACCTAAAATTCATAAATCAAGCACTGATTATATATAATTCATATTTTATGAATTGAATAAAGAAGGTATCTGACCCACATTGAACATGAATGCTGAGTTTTTCTGCGAACCGCTATTCTTACTGGGCCCGCGCACGTTAGAGCGCAGCTTGACACGTCGCAGTTCTTGTGCGTGGTGCCCTGCGGTCCGTAGTTTCTTGCACGCATGTTCCTGTGAAGGATCGCCGTGACTCTGCTGATTGTGGATTAAAAATTGATAGAAGCCGAGCGTGTTCGTAGAGTTCTTTATTATGAGGCGTGTAATGAAGATAATGTGTTTCTTTAGGAACCGTTGTAACTATAATTTATCAGTTTCAAGAATCTTAATTAATTTGTTTTAAAAAGATAATTATTCCTTAATATTTAAATAAATTATCAAATTGACTTTATTGTTTCAAAAATTCCGCTGGCATTGCAGAAATGTGCAGTAACATTCAGATATGCGAAAATGTCCAATAATTTGGAAAATAAAATTTCACAGGAAACCTTCAAATGGGCTGATTCGTAAAAAAATGTAATAATTTTCTAAGACACCATTAGCAAAAAGTGTATGCATTTTCATACAAATTCGGGCTATATTGATAACTAAAATAATATAAAATAAATGAAGACTTACTTAAAAAAACACTGCTAGATTCTCCTCGGTTCCAATCGGCATTGTAGCGTTGCAGCCCTCTCCGCAAATTTCATTTTTGATCCGATCATGTACTTCTTTGAACTGCTCGCGGTTTAATCTACAATAGTTCTAAAATTTGTCATCATTAAATTTCTTAGAGCAAGGCATCCATGTGTTTCTCTTTTCTTCGTGTAATGGCTTCTTTCTCCTTTTTGCTCCAACAGAACGGCCTAACATAACGTTTGTAACTCGAAATCGCTTTTGGAATCCGATTAAGAACTCAAATCCACTAACATCACGTAAATGTTGGACATCTTCGTCAGCGCTCGTATCGGAGTCAACCGTGTAGGGTAATGTTGTCAAGCGGGAATCCTTGGCACGAGAGCCACGACGAAATCGCCTCTCCACGCAGTTCATCACCCAGACACCAACAACGCTATCCCAATTGTAAAACGGCGGGGATACTACTACTCGTAATAGTTCCCGCAACTTTCTGGACGCTAGTTCCGCAGAGAAGCTCGTGGCATGCTACCGTGCCACGACGCGTGCCGTAGCCACCAGTAGAAGACCTTGGCACCACTGGTGTAGGAAGAGATTTCCGTCCATCTTGCGGAAATCGCCACTGTGACTCACACTGCCGTAAGGAATTCGGTGTGAGTGACGCTGCATCACTTCACGTTTCGGCGTCTCATTTTGCGACTCGCAAACGTTTTATTAGGGGAGGTGACGATGTTCTTCCTCTGTAGATGGCACGATCCGCGTAAATTTCACGTTAATATTAAACATTTTTTATCATATTACAGACGTCATCACTAAAACTGTACAGGGCGGACCCAACCTGCGCCACAACCCTTCTTAATTTTTATAAATTGAATTCACTAATTAATTACGATTGTGTTGAATAAACAGTTGGACCATTTTTAAAAGAATGCATTACTTTCTTCAATGTAATTAATTGCTCTCAATGTTATCCATCCCAAAAGAAAAGCCACGTCTTTCATTTCTTAGCTTGCCGCCATTTAGGCATCGAAGACAGATCTGTTTGCTACTGTGACGTCTATCCTGTCGTAGGAAGAAAACTCGTCTTCCATTACACAACGGCCAATCTGTACGGAAGAAATCGATCGAATCTCGAGAAATATGTATTTCCTACCTTCCTTTTCATTCTCTCTTTAAAACGGAGATAACAATTAACTTTTCAAACAATAATCATATCCAAAACAATTTCTTTATTTCCATGCAGTTGATAATTTTTACCAGAACCGTCGCGCACTGTTTGTCACCTTGGTGCAAGCACATTTTACCGCTTTCAAAACAGATACTATCATTATATTCTTTTAATATTAAAAGAATATTGTTTAAAATAATATTTATGGAAGTATTATTATTTATTATTTAATATATTTATCTATAATATCTGTATACAATATGAAATGCATAATAATATTCAATCAGATTGAAAATGCAAACATTCAATAGTATAAAAGTTTGCAAAGGCACTTCTTGATATTTCAAACTTGCACATTTTTTAATGATTCTCTCTAAATCAATATTGTGACAGGCTTCACTTTCAATTGATTGAAGTTTTTTAATAATTTTTAATTTTGAAAATGATCTTTCTGCTTCTGTAACAGGGAAATTTATTAAAATTTCTAATATCACGGTAATATTAAGAAATGACACGGTTCGTTTATTTTGATGCGTACATTCTAATACTTCAATTGGTGACAATTTTGATTTGAGAAATTTCGTGATTATATTTACAATGTGTACGGTGAAATAACAGTGGATGTCTGTACTGTTAGACGACAGGCTTCGTCGCTGTAAAGAAACTGAAGAGCTAACATCTTTGACCGACGAAAAGCATAGTGGTAAGTGGGTAGCTGCAGTCAAGCCATCCGAATTTAGCAAGTCGATGACATCATTCGTGATGACCGTCGGTTGATTGCTGATGAATTGTGTCGCATGATCTGCAATTCATCTGCAGTCACCTGACGCTCCGCTCGAAATAGTCAGTAAAACATCATCGTAAAATGAAATATCTGTATATAAAAAAGTGTAAGAGCTAATGAGTGTTTTTTCTCGTAAATAAAGAGGCACATAATTTATGACGAGAATAGGATTGAATGGAGCTCGATTTTCTGCTCCACTCAATCTCTTTCTCCACTCATGTTCATAGAATACATAATTAATGGAATAAATAAAACGACACAGAGAGTAGTTTCTGCAAAACAATAGATCAAAACTGATTAAAAAAACGCTGGTTTCGATATCCTCCTATTGGAAACATGTGAAACAAGAAACTTTTTATATTTTTGGACTACATTTATTTGGGAAAGTATTTAACTCACGTGGCTAAAAGTGTATTGCTCTTTGATATGAACACGACTGTTTGTGAAAATTACAACACTCAGAAGGAATGATAGGAATCACTTAAAAATCGGTGGATGCATAGAATAGTGTATCCATAAGAAGTGATTAAATTTGCATAAGATGGCGTTCTCGTTGGCCTAGCAGCGTCCTCTTTTGTGTGACAGATCAGGTGAGTGTTACTCCACATCTAGTTGGTGTAGCGCCGTCAAACGACATGGAAACGTGCAAGCGACTATGTTTCGTCGACGCCAAAGGGCGCACTATCAGCAACAGAGTGAGTTCGAACGGGACAGAATTATCGGTCTCCAAATAGTGGGTTTTCCGTACCGTGGCTTTGCGGCTCGAACGGCGCGCGCTGCTAAGACAGCGATGAGTGTGTGGAACCAGTGGATAGAAGAGGGTCGTACACAGCGACGAGCAGTTACAGGACTAGACAATGTGAACACAGCGCCAGATGACCGCAACCGCCAGAACGGCGACGTCCAGTGTTGGCTCGGCTTTTGAGCATTGCAATGGGTGTAATCATGCCAGCGTCGACAGTTTGACGCCGTCTTGTGAGAGCTGGGCTGACGGCACCCATAACACTGCGTCGGATTCCTTTGTCCAGAAAACACCAACGTCTCAGACGACATTTGGCACATGAATGTGTTCACTGGTGTTCTGAGTGGCAAAATGTAGCGTTTTCGGACGAGTCCCGCTTCAATTTGTGCTACAGGGATGGTCGCGTACGTTTTCGCTGCTTCTGGGATGGTCGCGCATCTGCCAGCCTGCGTCTTCCGCACCATAATAGACAAACGCCAGGTGTGATGGTTTGAGGCGCCATTGGCTACAATGTGCGATCTCGCCTCGTACGTATTGAGGGTAATCCGAACAGCAATCGCTACGTTAGGAAGGTTTTAGAGACCGAGATACTACCCCTCTTGCAAGCAGTTCCATCCAGTTGCTATAATTCAGTAGGACAATGCCCGACATCACGTACCGAGGAATGTGCCAGTTTTCTGCGAAGAACGACACGTACCATTGCTTCCATGGCCCGCGCGTTCGCCTCATATGCCATCCATTGAACATGTCTGGGATATGATCGGACGGTAACTTGTTCGTTCTGGCCCTCCTTCCACTGTCGGTGCATTGTGGTCACGCATAGAAATCGCGTGGCAGTGTGTTCCCCAGCAGCATATCCAGGCTCTCTTTGAATCCATGCCACGACATCTAGAGTCTCTGATGCCAGCGTGTAGCGGCTTCACAACGTACTAAATTCTCACGGTCAAATTGCAGGTACAGTTCTTGCTTTAGGGCTATACTTAAAGTTTATTCTCAAAGATGTTTGTTCTCACACTTCCGAAAATGCTCTCAGAAAATACCTATTCTAGCAAAAAGTAACAAAAACGCTGAGCGAAGAATAGAACAGTTTTTTACAAAAGTATTCTCATGTATCTGTGGAAACAGCTAAAGAGTTTGCAAAAAGTCACGCAAAAACTAATTGTTCGGGCCCGCAGCAAAGCAGGAATAAATACGTTTATTTTCACAATGCAAGGCAGAACAGCTAAGATGCGTATTCGGCAGGAGCGCAGCCGTTGAGCCGGCGAAATCTCGCCATTGCCTCCGCATCCACTGTTCCACGAATTCTCCAACTGGTGGAGATGCACACGTGCGTGCCTCATTATCTCTGCCCCCCCCACTCCGTCCGTTGCAGAGAATCAACGGACGAAGACCGGCATGTTCCAGACAAAATCAAACGGCAATCCATAATTGGCCACTCCAATCCCCACCTCTACCGCGCGAGAGAGCCCATTCCTAACGTCTTCTTGCCGTAAACGAAATTCGGCAGTCCAGTGCAAGGCACCGTGAGAGACGCACGCGTGTCCAGTACTCCGCGCGGAAGCGTGTAAAATAATGTATAATCGTGCAACTTGAGCTGCAAATGGCTCGCACACATTTATTAATTCAATCGTGGCAGTAAGCATCTAAATTGTGTCTGTCGCTCTTGCGTAAGTTTACGCCAATAATTGTTAATTCAGCTGTGTAACTAGCGGCTGCTTCTGGTTGGCACTAAGGTAATCACTGCAGTGTACAAGGCCCCTGCAATAACCGTACTTGGACAAGTGTGAATTGACGCGCCAAGTGAAGTTTTTATGTTTATGTGCTGTGTTCCTGTAAGTGACATTCAACAAACCTGCTTATTAAATCTTGTTTGTGCTGGAACTTTACTTGTGTGTGCATCTCCTGCGCCGATCCCACGAGCTGTCAAAGGGTTTCGGGACTACTGTACTTCATCACCACAAATCATACAGTCCACTTATAAAATAACTTATAAGAGTACAGTAGCCCCGAATACTAATAATACTTTTGAAAAGTTAGTACAACAAATTATTTTAAAATCCATTATTGAGGAAAAAATTCCATGAAATATTACAATTCTCAGTATTCAATATGTAGAACAGGTTCAAAAAAGTTGAAAATTTCCATTTCTGTAATTCTGATCATATGTATATTGTGATATTCCTAATCTGTGGTATCAACTTCATTGTAATAGTAGGGATGTCTCCTTGGTGTTGCGATTTTCACAAACATCAGTGTATAACCAATTTTGTTTTGTTTCATTCAAAGGTTTAAATAAGTATTCTAATTTTAGGCGTCGTCGTTTAATGCATCTCTCGAACCAGGGCCACGCCAGCACTGATTCTTATGATGATATCAGGAATGATTAAATGATTAGGAGAACTGGTGAATGTTTCAACACGATGAATGATGATGAAGAATTTGTGGACTGAGAGTCAAGGAAATCGGAAAACCCTACAGAAAAAGAACCTGCCAAAAATCCGCTTTGCTCACTACAAATCCCTTATGAATTGACCGGGAGTTGAACCCCGGCCCAGCGGAGGAAGGTTCCTCTGCAAGCTCCATGTAGCACTTGTTCCAGTTCGCCGGTTCCCATCATCATTTCTGCCGCCATTATGAAGAGTGACACCTACTCAGCACCACCACCCGCATCCCGTTCTCCCTTCCCTGTCTCCTCCTCTTCATACTCATCCTCATTCTCCTCTTCAACCTCATTCTCCTCTTAATCCTCATCCTCATTTTCCTCTTCACCCTCATCCTTCTTTTCACCCTCATACTCCTCTTTATCCTCCTCCTCCTTCTCCTTATCTTTATCCTCCTCCTCCTTATCTTTTACCTCCTCCTTATCTTTATTCTCCTCCTCTTTATCCTTCTCCTCCTCTTTATCCTCTAACTCCTCTTTATCCTTTCTTCTCTTCATCTGGCTCCTCTTCAACCTTTTCCTACTCTGCTTCCTCTTTCTTCTTCTTCTTCCCCTCTTCTTGTTTTTATTCCTCTTTCACTTCCTGCACCTCCTCCTCCTCCTCCACCTGGTCGGGCGCCGCGCCGTGGACGCTGAGGCGCTCGGAAGCTGAGGTTGCAGCGGTCGATGCCGCGGGGCGCGGGGCGGGCAGTGTCTAAATTATTCATCCTAAGAGGGGTGGGCAGCAACCCACACTGGTCCGAAACGGGCCACAAAGTGTACTTAGAGTGGACGTCATTTTGTCGATTTTGAAAACATGTCGGTACAGTTGGGTGACCATGAGGTGACAAATTAGAAAATGCGCGACATAGCAATCCATGTCGCTGGACTTCGAAGACCCTAGACGTAAAAGCAACAATCACATTTCATTCGTAATGATGTCTTATACATGGTATGTGAACTAAGGTGTTATTTTGGAGAAGTAGAAACGTTTTCAATCTATACTTTTTATGATATTTAAAATGCGAAAACACGAAGGGTAGATACAAAATCCTAAAGTAAATTACTGCTTAATCTTCAATCTTGAATGTTTACACTTTTTATTACGATGCAACATAGTAATTCCTGAATTAAAAGCTTCTATTTAAAATTACGGGTTTAAGGCTTTTTAAGCCGAAGCCATTTTTTGGTGTACAATAAAACACTTGCAGGCTCCTCGGATTTGGTATCAGTATATGGCGTCCACTACGCAACACACATAGACGCACACACGAGAGAGAGAGAGAGAGAGAGAGAGAGACAGGGAATGCGAGAAAGAAAGAGAGAGAAAGAAAGGGAGAAAGAAAGAAAGAATGTGATAGAAAGGGAGAGAGAAAGAGAGAGAAAAAAGAGAAAAATTAAGAGAGAGAAAGAAAGAAAGAGTAAGAGAGAGAGAGAAAGAATAAAGGGACCAACATTCGTGCCCAGATCGGGACTCGAACCTGAGCTATATTTTCTGAGCTCCTCGTATTAGGGGTCGACATAAAATGAGGCCCTTAACGACACAACCCGCGAAAGACAAGGGAAAACCAAAATGCTTAAGTTAAGAATTGAAACTGTAACCATTGAATCCGAGATGCTGAGACGTTAAAGCTCCTGTGTACAGCGCTGTGGTCATCTAGGTCAGTAGCCCAATGTTTCCTTTTCGCGGAAAGTAAATCCTTCCCTTTCAGTGCACTTTCGGCCCACTGTGGGGTAGTGGAGGCGGCAGCGCTGTGGGCCGTGGCGCTGCGGGCGGGGGGGAGGGGGTGCGAGCTCAGGGGCGGAGGCGGCGGGGCCGCAGATAGCCGCACAAAGCGCGGGAAATTACGCGCCGCGCCGAGCAGCGCCTCTTCACAGCGTGCGCCCTAAATTAAAAATGTCTCCGTGCGATCGCGCCACCGTCGCGGTGCGACGTCGAGGCCGTGGCGCCGCCGCCGCCTCCACCGTCGCCCGTCGCCACAGCCGCCCTCGCCATTCTTGCCTCCTCTGCTCCCCTCTTTTCAACTAGGGAAACCATCGCTTCATCAGTCCCCAACGTCTCTGCTGCATAGGTCGGTTATTTTACTTTCACTGACTACTTTTCCTTATTGACATTGAATTTCTCGTTGTTTGCCCGCTACATACATCGAGTTTTCTACTTTCTGTGACATCGCTACGCGTATCGGTGCCTAAGTTTCAAATGCCAATGGATCGACCTTATCGTTTTCTTTGGTTGTAGCCACTTTACTGCCCGTGACTTACAGAGTGTGTTGCAGAGGAAGTAGGTTTCTCACCCCTTCCGAAGACATTGAAAGGACCTCTTGCACAAGCCCCCATCGTTACTCCCGTCCCATGTTATTTATTAGTTGATATCGCCGACCTTATCATCATCACCATGATCAACAGTCGGATCCATCGTCTCTTCTCTCATCTTCTCTTACTGTTACCATCATAGCCTTTGGCGTTGCTGCAATCTGGCATCGCTAGTGCCGTCCCTCTTCATTTCAAACCTTCGCCCCCTCCATTCTCGTCCACATCCACTAGATCTGCTGGGGGTTTTCTTTTAACTTCCTCTGCGTCTCCATGACCCTCTTCTCCACCTTCATTTCCAATCCCTAGCTCTCTTTGCTGTGGTCCCTTTGTTGCCCGTGACTCACCCAACTTCACTTCCAATCCACCTCACCCACCTTCACTTCCAATTCCACTTCACCTCCCCTTTTACCTCCCTTGCCTTCTTTTCCACCCTGTCAACACCACCTCCACACCTTTTGCACCCCTACTGCTCTTATCCTCAGAACGGTTCCCGTCCTCCTCCAACCCTCTCTTTGCGTGCACCAGAGCCAGGTCGCCAGGGGGGGGGGCAGGAGGCGGCGCAGGTCGACGACGTGTGTACGCTCCTAAAGAGAAACTTTCATTACGACCATAAAAAACTGTCTTGGAAAGAACTGCACATCTATGGCATGAGTAGAGTTAGGATGGAGTTCTTTTCATCTCACGTAAAGAGAAACTGGACGCAATATTCTTAATATGATGTAATAAAAATTGATTGATGTGTCATGTCATTAGATCGCATGTGCAATTTAAATTGAATGGTAAATGAAAAATTTTATAATTTCTGTTTTATCTGTGATAACGGTTGAATGAATTACAATTTGCGTGTTTTTTTAATTAATTGGGCGAAAAAATTTAATGTGCCATTAAAAGTAACACAATAGAAATTTTCCATTTTTTTCTTTTGGAGGATGACCAGACAGCGGGTTCTACCACCTGGCTCCAAGTGCTACTTAATACGTGTAAGTGAGAGATGGATGCATCTAATGAGGCAATAAGGCAGAATCAATTCTGAACTAGTGGTGCTACAGAATGGCACTGCCGTATTAGTTATTATATTAGTTTTCTATTTCCTTTGGTCTGGGTTAGCTATTCGGAATTGCCACATACTCGTGCCAGCTACCATCTATCGCCGCCGAAAGTACATTTTTTTTTTACATTTTCTTAATTTTTCAGTTTCCTAATGTTAATTTTGCTTTAATTAACGAAAATGTTAATTTTAGAAAATTAAAGAACACAAAAACCTAGTCCTAAATGGAAATGTTTTTTTGAAAAATGTAGAGCTGTTTTTAAGAAAATGGCGTTTAAGCGATACTGTAAATTCGTAATTTGAAGCTCTTGAAGTTTTTTGAGTTTTTGAAAAATATCATTAGAAGCCATTTGAAGTACATCAACTCACAAATAATATTGTGTAAAAATTGCTGGTAATGTGTATATTAAAGGTGTGAGAGATCTTTCAAAAAATTGCATTTGTGTCATTTTTGCAAAGACAAACAATACCCTTAATTGAATTTTACGACATATTAAAGAGTGAAATTTGCACTATCCGTTAGAAAAGTTTCAAGAAAAAGTTTGGAGCCATTTATCAGAACATGGCGTTTGCGCGTTGCGGAATTTCGAGCTAGTTTTCATAGAAAACGGTTGAGTTCTTGAGAAACGTTACATGACATTATTTAAAGCACATGTACTCGTAAATAAAGTAATGTGAGCAAATCGCTGCTAATATAAAAATTACCGACGCGACAGACAAATAAAAAAAATTCAGTTTTGTAATTTTTGAAAGAAGCAAAAGAATAGAGCATTACGACGTTTATGTCATTATATAGAGTATATTAGGCCCTATCCCTACCAAAAGTTTAAAGAAAAATCTTGGATCCGTTTTTGAGAAAATCTTTGTTTTGTAATATTTTTAAATTGCAAATATTTTGCGGTATAACGCCGGAAAACTGCTAAAATTTTCAAAAGAATGTACATGAGCTTAATGAAAGAACTCACTTTGAAGAACAAATTTTATTTGGAGGAAAATTCTCTATCTTAAATTTTGTACTTTGTAGACGCCGAAACAATTTCAAACTTTTGCAATTTTCGAAAATTCAGAATTAACTGTGAAAATGGGACCTATGGCACCTATATCTGTAAAAGAGAAATATCTGTAAGAAAAAATTTGGAGCCGTTTTTGAGAAAATTTTTGAAAATGTCCGGGGGGCTCCATGTCAAGTACCACAAAAATTTCGAAGAATGTTTTTCAAAATAGAACCAGATTGACCGGGGAATATCCATTTTCGAAGTAATTGGACTTATCATTAGGCGCTTGTATTGTTCACAGAGAGACGGACCGACAGACGGACAGACGGACGGGCAGACGGACAGACGGACGGACAGACGGACGTATAGACGGACAGACGAACGGAAAGACGGACAGACGGACGGACAGACGGACGGACAGACGGACGGACAGACGGACGGACGGACGGACGGACGTATAGACGGACAGACGGACGGACAAGCAGACGGACAAGCCGTCGGACAAGCGGACGGACAGACGGACGGACATTTTGAGAAGAACCACTTTTTCGGTATAAGGGGACTTCAAAACGTATTTCCCTACAAATCTCGAAATAGATTTTCCACAGCATTACATAACTTTCCCATTTCTTTCTATATTACTCCGAGTATACGTACGTGTACGGGAAAGTAAAAATGACTAGTAAAGATTAATGGAAACTCGTAAATAGGACATGTAAGGGAAACTAGTTTCCATAATTAACAAATGTGACTACGAGCTAATGACCAAAGGCAAGTTAAAACGTTTTCTTCTACACACGTATGAAACATATACTGTCAGACATTCATCTCTTCTTACTTTGCCACTGCTCCAGACACATTATGATTTTGGTTAAGGATGCTCTAATGCTAATCATGCAGAATGGACATTGCAAAATGGAAAAAATTCGAATATTCAAAATCACCTTCCAACAATTCCAGCGACTTTCCCGTCGTTTATAATACAAACTTACGGATGTACTGAAGAGTACTTTTTGAGGGAAATTTTGAGTTACGTATTGCTTCAATGATGTATACATTCTCCATTTTTGATCACATTATTGATTTGCTGTAGAAACCATTTATTTTCATATTACGCCGGTCAGAGTAATTATCTCAACTTTGAAGTATGTTGGCATATTAATGAGAATTTTTAGTGAAAAATTTCTCTCGACTATCCCTTCCTTTTTATTTAAGCAAATGATATTCAGAATTAAATAAAAAATTGAAACTGAAAGCCAATTTTTCAAAGGTTGATGTATACTGACGAGCGTAATGAAGCATGATAACGAATGAAGTACGCGTGTGTAATGCGTTGCCAAGTACCTTCCTCAATACCAGTATTCAAACCGAAGGGGATATCTCTTTAATTCGGAATATAAATCAGTAAAATGAAAATTCGTGGATAAAAGCCTTGATCTCCATGTTTGTTTTGTGGTGATTCAAAAACGGTTTAAAAAACTGTGTTTATAAACGAGCGATGCAGGAAGGTTATGTGCGATTTACACATGACAGTCTATAGTTCGAGAGGTTGCGTAAACAAAACCAAAAATAACATTACAAACATCAGAACGTGTGTAATAAAGAGGCAATCTCATAACCTTTCATCGAAAAAGAAGGGCAAATTTTAAAACTAGATATCATTTAATTGATGATGATCATCATTACGTGAATTTAATTTGGAAAATGGCGGCACAACTTCAAAGAGAAAGACAGTCAAAAACGAACTGAATAATTAGATACATTCATTTTAATTTGTTAGAATTCTAAATAGAGATAACTTTCACAATGCTGTACTTAAAAGTAGTAGAAAAAAACCTTTGCCTACCATTCTCACAATATTCTTTTCATCTTAATGCACTAACCGTTGAATGTAATGCACTAACCTACGAATGTCTCTGAGATATTTTGTAACAACACTCCGTTTTTTTATTGCAGGCATTTCAGTAGCTAGAATTAGACAAATGTGGTAATTTCAATTGTGCTAAACGTCTCTCTTTTCTTATATTCTTCGAGCATAACACAGCCCAATAAGGTCGAGATTGTTTTACGAGATAGAAAGTGTTTCGAAGTGACTGCTAAAAATATCACTCACGCAAAGAGATAAAACTCAGAAATATCTTGTAGCCGTTCGCAGCAAAGATACAACCCGGCGTTAATTAAAACAACTTCCATTTCATTGTCTTTTGTCCATAACAGTTCATTCCGTCTGTAGTCTTTGAATTAATACGTTTCAAAATGAAAGTTCTCTTTAATTGTTAATATTAACGTGTCCTTTCTTTTGACCACCAGTGCAGTATAGGTATAATTTGTGAACGTTGTTTATGATATTAATTTTCAGTAAATGGGAAAATTATTTCTTATTTAACCTGAGAACGAAAGAAATGGGAAGTATTACTATGGAAGTTCGAAAACTCTTCAAAATCCCCTGGGCAACATTATTCTAAATTGTTACTATTGACGAATTAGTCTTGATTACTAAAAATTACCAAACAAAAACGAGAACGGTTTTAAAAGAGAATCAAAAACGGAATGTCATAAGAACACAATGATTGGATGCGAAATGAAAAAGAACCTGGGATCCTTTTTACGCTTTCGTATCGCATGTTAACTAAACGGATCATGATTAAATGTTTGATTATGGCTATACTAGCTATCCAGGTGGCAACGATCTGACTTCATTGTCTAAGGAAATGTGAAGTGTTAGCTAATCTTTCCCTTTCGAAGTTAATTAATAGCATCTTGTATTTATTTTAATATTATTTTTCGTCATTTTAATACTGGTATTGAAGTTGAAGATTGCAGTTCCGTGAAGTTTTTATCACTTTCCTACATTGTATGTAAGTTACGGTCACTAATTTTATAAATCTGACCACATTGAAAATGATGACCTGCCGGGGCAAAATGGGTCAAGTGATGATGGAGCACCATGGGTCATTTGATGCAATGTTTTTTCGCATGTTTACCAGAAATGGTTTGAACATACTAGACTAAAACTACCAAAGGGATACAGGAGGAAATACATCTGAAGGGAGCAATTACTTTGGATGCCGAAGGTAGACGCATAAGAAGTGCAGCTGATGAATGTGGTGTCCAGAAGGAAACATTATAAAATTACTTTCTAGTGCAGAAGTTGAACACAAATCAAACTACAGTCATAAGAAAGTGCTTACTTTTGTCCAGGAGGAATTTATTGCTGAAAGGAAAATGTGTTATGTCCAGGAAAACACAGAAAATTGTCAACACAGTTTTTATTGAACAAATCAAATATCATTGCAAGTTAACAAATCCGGTAACCAAAGAATTAGTCCATAATCATAAGCCAGGTTACCGTTTCCCAGAAGATGTAACCAAATCAAGTCGTGTTCACCAGTAATCAGTCCGAATGTCCAATTCACAATTGCCGGGTCCAAATATCACTATGCCGCTGATCACACTCACACCAGGAACTCCACAAGAAAACTGTCTGTCAATCCGCGGTGGGGCCCGCTTTTATTCGCCCCGGCGGCGTAGCCTCGCTTCCACTCTGGGGCTTCGCTGACCGGCTGCCTTCTCTTCATCTGACCGTTCTCTCAACGGTCCGCTGCTCTACAAGTTGCCGCCGTGTGCTGGCGGGTAGGCGCGCGATTTGACTCGCCGCACACCACCGCAACAAAATGTTTTACGGTTTGTTATCAAAAAATGCCGCCGCAATAAAGATTTGTTCCTGCAGTCTCCAGAGGGGTGTAGTCTTGCTCGTGACACTTCATTCAATCAACAAAACGTGCAGTCGTTTTCAATAAGTATTAATCGTTAAAGCGAGAACCAAGACTACGCGATCCTTCGTGCGTCATCAAATTAAATGAAACAAAACCATCAACGGTTCAAAACAGTCGAAATGTAACTGCTGAGAAAGGTTGAATGATGGGCCTCAGAGTGGAAAGTGCTGAGAAGGAAGAGTGCATATCCTTGAGCACATGTTGGGTGTGCTGGTCAAATTCCATACTTTTAAAAATGATAGTGGGTTTCATTAGATTTTTTTTTTCAATTCCATCAATATTGTCATGGGATCCTGTTTTATTCTAATATTGAAAATGGGTGGAAATTTAAATTTATATATTCTGAAACTTCTTTGCTAGCTTTAGTCAGTGGCTTGCAGCAGTGTCAAAAGACTATGGGAAGTAATCCCGCGTTAGTCAAGGCTATCTTCATTAAGTGTTTGTGGCGTGGTTGATTTCGTAATACATATTTCATCATTGATAATTGAAATTATTCAATCATATTTCATGGAGTGGAATGCAAATGCAAATCATCACTTCGATCACCTGCCCAAAAAGTTTAGGGAATAGAAAAGTATCACTCATAGTTTCAGAAATGAGTATGTCTCAATGTCTCATTAGCAGCTCTTCGAAAGGGATCCATTTCTCAATTCTTCAATTGTTTTATTTACCTTTCGGTTTACTTTACTTTGTACCCATTTATATTCAATACTTAATTTCGATTAAACATACATCACACCCATAAATAACAAAGCATTTTGTGTTTATTCTTCGCATTTATGAATTATTTTCCTCTACTTTTCATTCCCTCTCTTTTCCAAATAAGATTTAATTGCTTTTTGCCTTTTTTTCTACATTTCCTATTCTTTAATTTCTTGTCAATTAATTTCGCTGAGATTTTTCAGAAATGCGCTCTTTTAGTTCACCCGGTGGTTCTTAGCAGTAACGCGAGCAAACGATCGTAAAAATTATCTCACATTCATTTACGATCGTGCCTTAACGAGTGAATGGCTGTTTCATTACGCGGCCTTCCGACTTGTTCGCTGCGGAGAGGCGTCTGCAATCCACTGCCAGATGGCGGAGCGGGGCAGCATGCGTGCTGTAGATTACTTCTGATTTCCCCTCCTTTTCAATTTTTAATGCTACAAACAGCAGAGATGTGGAATTAGAGAAAAACGAATGGAACCAGTTGGAGTGAATGGCAAAAGAATGCGGTGGTTCTGAAGAAGTAATGCGGTGGATTCTCAAAACAAAGCCGGTTGATCACCATGCAAACATTTATGTTGCCCATTACCATGGCTCCTCCCATTATGTCACTAATTCAATCATCAACAATTACAAATAAAAAATCACTATTTCAAGTTCCAACCATTTATAAAGTATGTATTAATGGTGTCATCGCATCTACCATTAGTGTGACATCTCACATATACATGCCAAAAAATAGTACATTATGAAGCGATGATGTAATGATGGGTATTAATACACGAGTGTGATATTATGATACGAGCGAGGAACGAGCGAGTATCGTAAACTTCACACGAGTGTATTAATTACCCATTACATCGAGTTTCATACGGCACTTTTTCTACGATTTTAAGTTAAACTTTTACAATGAATAATTTCGTGGCAGTTGATTCAGCCAAGGCCACCTAACGGACAGCTACCAAAATCTACCTTCGCAAGCTGCCGGAGGTGGCTGTGGGTACCTGTCCGCCTGCTAGCGAGTACTGCGCTAGTCAAATAGGATCAACGTGAAATTACGTTCCACAGTATTTTAAATTATATACCACGAAAAAATACTAATAATAAAAGAAATTAAAACTATTGAGCATAATACTATATCAAATACAGTTTTAATGCACACAATCGAACGAAACATTTGCTAAAACGATTCTCAAAGATTAATTAAGTGTCAATACTTGGTTTGTAAACTTCTCTGTGATTGGTCAAGAACCTGTATCATAATGAAAACTGTATCGAAATGACTATCATTATGCAACTGGTTGCAGCCATCAAATTACACCTTTATGCAGTGGGAGTAGAAAAACAAATATTTCGAATCTTTTATTAAAGGAAAATACTACATTGTTCATAGTGACATATGACCGCTTGGAGGCGTAAGAACATTTTGTATTTATGACGCCACAATGGTCACGCTAGCAAAATTTGAGCACATAAAAAACTAGTGGTGCTACAGAATAGCACAAACTTTCCTGTATTAGCTTTATATTTCCTTTGGTCTCGGCTTTCTATTCAGACTTGCCACATTTCTTGCCATTTACTACCGCCCAAACTACAATTTTTTGACATTTTCTTAATTTGCCTGTTATGTAATAGTAAAACGGATATAATAGTTTAAGAATATTAAAGAAGAGTAAAACATCGTCCTAAATGTCAATTTTCTTTGAAAAATGGGAGTCTTTTTAAGAAAATGGCGTTTAAGCGCTACTGTAAATTCGAACTTTGAACCTCTTTTTCACAGAAAGCTTTTAAATTTCCGAAAAACATTAGAAACCATTTTAAGCACTTTAACTCATAAAGCTTTTAATTGTTTTTTGATGATAAATACATAAAAGGAACTATAAATATTACCATACTTTTTACTGATCTTCGTGAAAAATGTTAATATTTTCAAAGAAACCTTTTGCCAGCTTAACGTTTAGTTTTATTTAAAATATTTTCAGAAAATGAATCCAACATTTACCAAGTCAATATAAATTGCAATGAATTCTGTGCATGATCTTTTATATGAGCTACCTAAATGTAAGTTGAAATTTCGAAACATTTAGTTTCAGTCATCTACATACATTCAGTTTCATGGTGTACTGATGAAATGCTAACATATGCGTTGACAGGTGACCTTTCGTTCAGTGAATATATATATGTTCTATACCTCGCAACACGGGCAAAGATAGTGATTATCAAATTTGTTTCGAATAATTTCTAAAAGTCTAATTTGTAAACACAAGCTCTAGTAAATAAAATGTCTTTATCTTATCACTGCCTCCATCACTTAGTTCACCAACTATGTGCTTTTTAAATATCCATTGCCGCATGGTTGCGCAAATTTCAATACAGCTTTGCAGATTGCTTGAAAGGAATAATTATATAAAAAAATTATGTATTATAAAATACTATTTTTGTTCGGTATATTAATCTCGTCCAATCCTATTTGCTTTATAATCGTCCGAAAAACAAAGAAAAACATTCTTTATATTTAAGCTAAGACAGCCTGTAATTTTACTTTTATAAAATTGTATATATTTAAAATAATGCATTTTCTTTACTTATTCTCTACAATTTGAAATCCTAATATAGGTTGCCAAACAATTTTTACTTTCCCGTAAAATTCATTCAAGAAAACATTTTTAATGTAATAGTAGCATGGCCGTGATAAAAGAAAATGCGCGGTTTTGTGAATGAGTATTCTTGAATGTCAAGGGTGAATGTGATGTAGATATTTATGTTTTCTGTTTGATTTTCTTATATTTTTTCTAAGGGTATTTATATTTGTATTGTTGTATCAGCAGCGAGAGGCGGCAACTACGCTTTGTTGTTGTGAATAAATCCATTGCACCGAGATTGATGGTGGCTGTGATCTTTGAAAATTTTCGTTTTTTATTTATTTGGCGAATCGGGAAGGGAACACGCTAAGTACGAAATTCCCACAATAAATGATAAATACCATATCCTGTATACGCGGCATCGCAAACTCACGATCCTACAAATTTCTGTCCGTGGTTTCACGTTACGTACTCATGGTTGTTAAGAAATCACACTAACATGAGATTAGGAATTATTTCTGTGGCACGATTAATGCGGAGGCAATTATTATTATAATATTATAGACAGTATTATATGAAAATAAGAGAATCAAATTTAATTTTGCGAAACAACTTTCTGATGACGTCTCGGAAATTTGACATCTGTACGATAAAATGGTAGTTGGCTGTTTCGTTTACCGCTACATCCCGCGATTCTCTGGCTGTGATTGGTTGAATGTGTAATGACGCAATCACTCGTGCTATAAAATGCTAATATGTCATCATTTGTGCCGTAAAATTCTCTTTTATGAACGATTTCTTGCAACAAAAAAAGGTCGTTTTTGAAGCTGGTATACAAAAAAGGTATTTTAAGTATAACATTCCGTTAAAAGGCGTCATTTTACGTAGTGAATATAGAACACACTTTCGTTTAAATTCATAGATAACTCGAACAGCGTCCTTTGTCCTCAAGACGACGTGACAGAGCGTCAGTTGCGTTTCATTCCATGCTAATCGCGCGCCAGGCGGCTGAGTGACAAGTGGCGATAGCGCTGGTTACGGGACGCTTTATTTCCGCACCTCTCGCTCTGGTTAGGTATTTACACATCAGTAGATTATCATGTGCTTGTAGAATAAACAGAGAAGTGTGTCTGCTATTTCTTATTGTGAGCGAGTTTTTATCGACAGTCCGATAATAAATCGAGTGAATTATATTTTGAGGGTTCATGAATGAGAGAAAGTTTTTTGGTTTTTTACAAATTCCCTTGAGTTAATTTCTAATTTGTGTACTGAGTTTGCGTTGATTAAATAACTCATTACAGTATTTCATAGCTCCTACAAAAACGATGAATTAACGTAGATTTTTTGTAGACAAAGTTACACGAAATAATATTACACCTTATATTACAAGCATTAAAAATTAAATAAAAACATAATTTGCCTTAACAATTTAGTAATCATGGATTGTGACTTTAGAGTGGAGTATTCCAAAATGAAAATAAATTTTTGGATTAACATTAATTTTACAACCATTTAGTTGTAAGAATGACAACTTCAAGTTTCATATAATTAAATTTCTACATACCTCCAAATGCCTAAATCGAAACAAAAACTCCAGTTACTTCGTGGTGCTCTTTCTAAGAAACTCTCAGCTTTTCACCTGAAGCGAGAGCAATTTTGAAATTCCCTGAATGCACTACGAGTAAATCCTTTAAGTTGACACCGCCACCACAGCAACAACTACTGAAACCATTCCCATTCGTTTGTACCTAGTTTGTGCCCGTTTGTCTCACAATAACATTCGTTTATACCAAAACCACTTATAAGATACAACATATTCAATTATGGTGGTACCAACTTCTCACTGGCGCCTGGACTGTAACAAAATATTGAAACCATTCTAAATCGTATGCACCACGTTTGTACCGGGTTGATCAACCAGAATTTCCGTTTGTACCAAAAAAATAATTATGACACAGCCATTTTCAAGTGATAGTTGGAGCCTCACCTAACCGTAACACCAGCCCCAAAACCAACACCAACAAAACACTGGAACCATTCTAAATCGTTTGTTCGTCGTTTCTATCTGTCCTACCAGAAGTTTTGTTTGTACCAAAAGGTAATAACGTTACAGCCATTATAATATGGCGGTCTTAACTACACGGACTTATCCTTTACTGCAAAGATGTCTTTTCCCTTTCTTCGTCTGGGATTCCATCTCTCCTCGCACCTGATTCCACTCTCTCTACCTTTCTCCTCGGCCAAAAAATCCTCCTACGTCTCTCTTGCGTGCTTCAATCTTTCCCTACTACCGGTGCCTCTCAATCGGCACTTCCTTTTTACCTCTATCCCACCTCGTCTTCCGTTTGCGATGTGTTCCCTCGTCAGCTTCACTCCTACGAGTCCTCCACTAACAGCACTGTTCCATCATCACCTCCTCCACTTTGCCGTCACCTTTATTTCCACGCCACTTCTACTTCCTCACCACCATCACCACTTTCTCACCGCCACGACCTTCACTTCCCTGCCTCTCCACTTCCCCAGCACCTCCACTTTTCCAGCACCACCACTTTCCCAGCACCTCCACTTTCCCAGAACCTCCGCTTCCCCAGCACCTCCACTTTCCCAGCACCTCTGCTTCCCCAGCACCTCCACTTCCCCAGCACCTCCACTTCTCCAGCACCTCCGCTTCCCCAGCACCTCCACTTCCCCAGCACCTCCACTTCTCCAGCACCTCCACTTCCCCAGCACCTCCACTTCCCCAGCACCTCCACTTCTCCAGCACCTCCACTTCCCCAGCACCTCCACTTCCCAAGCACCTCCACTTCCCCAGCACCTCCACTTCTTCAGCACCTCCGCTTTCCCAGCACCTCCACTTCCCAAGCACCTCCACTTCTCCAGCACCTCCACTTCCCCAGCACCTCCACTTCTCCAGCACCTCCACTTCCCAAGCACCTCCACTTCTCCAGCACCTCCACTTCCCCAGCACCTCCACTTTCCCAGCACCTCCACTTTCCCAGCACCTCCGCTTCCCCAGCACCTCCGCTTCCCCAGCACCTCCACTTTCCCAGCACCTCCGCTTCCCCAGCACCTCCACTTCCCCAGCACCTCCACTTCCCCAGCACCTCCACTTCTCCAGCACCTCCACTTCCCCAGCACCTCCACTTCTCCAGCACCTCCGCTTCCCCAGCACCTCCACTTTCCCAGCACCTCCGCTTCCCCAGCACCTCCACTTCCCCAGCACCTCCACTTCCCCAGCACCTCCACTTCCCCAGCACCTCCACTTCCCCAGCACCTCCACTTCTCCAGCACCTCCGCTTCCCCAGCACCTCCACTTCCCCAGCACCTCCACTTCTCCAGCACCTCCACTTCCCCAGCACCTCCACTTCCCCAGCACCTCCACTTCTCCAGCACCTCCGCTTTCCCAGCACCTCCACCTCCCAAGCACCTCCACTTCTCCAGCACCTCCACTTCCCCAGCACCTCCACTTCTCCAGCACCTCCGCTTCCCCAGCGCCTCCACTTCTCCAGCACCTGCACTTCTCCAGCACCTGCACTTCCCCGCCACGTCCACTTTCCCGCCGCCGTCTCCTTCATTTCCTTGCCTCAACCCCTTCCTCGACATCTCCATTTCCACTCCGACGACACCACCACGTCATGGCTGGCTGCAATTCCCCGCTACCTCCTCTTCCCTGTCATTTCTTCCTGAGGTCTCCACAGCCTCACAACCTCTACCTCGCCACCACCTCCATCCCCCGTCACCTCTCATTCCCACCGCGCCACCTTCCCTTCCTTCTCCATCAGCGTCCGCACCCTCCGACGCTCCTGTGCGCCGCGCCGCACCTCCACGCCGTCGCGTCGATCGGCCGTCATTTGGAGTGGAAACCCACTTCCGGGCGCGCGGCCGATAGCCGTTTAATTTCCAGCCGCCAGCACCAATTCCACGGCGTCCTGCCTCTCCCCACCGCTTCCCCGACACTCGCCTCGCCCTGCCTCTCGAATCCCCTCGCAGGAGTAGTCTCGCGTCCCAGGGAGATAATCATGTAACGCGCCAAGAAGGCTGAATCTGACTAGAAAGTAATACAATTTGTAAACGAGATAACGACTGCTCCCGTTTTTAACAGTCAATGAAAATGAAAACTTCATTCTTTCTTTTGCGAGTCTGTGCTTTACAAGTCTAAATAATCGGAATACATTATTTGCTAAACAGTAAAGAGGGTCGACTATCAGTTTCTAACGTGTCTTCGTCTTTATTTGGTTGATGGAGACTCTTTTATTTATTATAAATTGTGTTTGTTTATTGAATAATCATCATAATACTCTTTTGTTTCGCCGTAGATTGCATGGATTTGTTACGCAGTGATAACGTGAATTCATTCAAATTTATTAGCTATTATACAGAATGCCAAAAAAAGGTTTGACATGACACACGCCACACCTTCAATAAACACATTGTGTTATTTTTCTCGGTACCTGAAAATATTTTTTGTATATTTGTAAAAAGTATTGCCATATTTATTTTATTTAAAAAATATAATGAATACAAATTTTTTAAATGTATGGTTCGAAGGGAATCTCGAATTGGTATATTGAAGAATGTCCCTTCTCCCTATTTTGAATGGAGTAGATTGCTTTCTTCGACGATGTCCATTTCACTCAGACGACCAAATTGACAGGCATTGATCGAAGTAAATGGCAAGACTTTCACATTATTCACTTCTGTTGCCATTCGATAGCTACATGGTAGAAAAATTACGCAAATCACCGAAAAAATACACAAGCACAAAAAATGAAAGTATGCCTCTATTGCTTTAATAATTACTCCAGTAAATATTTAACTTCAATGATTTTAGAAAAAAATTGCAAATGAAGCAATTATTTGACTCTTTTACAGATATAAACAGCTAAAAAAAGTAGTAAAGTTAATTCTGAAGTTTCTTAATGTGATTTTATATATTTACTGATAAGGAAGTTTCAAAAAGACATTTGTGTAATTTTTGTCATTATCGCTTGTGATTTTCTACGTGAACCATAAGCAACCTGAATTTCCCACCACCTAGACTAGACACTCTCCCATTCTCCTCTTCCCTCTTCAGCTGTTGCTCTGAAATTGTAATCATTGCGTCAGTAATTGCCTTCATTAACCACTTAATTTGAAATCTACAGGCGATGGAAAGCACTAATGAAATTTTGGTGTGGTGGTTGTAGTTTCACAATTTGTAGAAACGCAACGAGCAGGGACAGTGTACGATTTGTTGTTTCTATTATGCTGGATACCAACTTACGAAAAGAATAGTATCCTGAAGAGGAATCAAGATGACATTCATTAAATTGTGTGATATTGCCAAAGTAATTCGTTAATCTTTTGATTTGTGTGATCTGCAATATTACTCTGCAACAGAATACCACATTTTCGTATTTGGTAACAATATTGACTAATATTTGAATAAGAACGTAATCGATCGGACGAGACTATGTGGTTTACACCACACAATGGTTGTTCACTTTGTTATTAAATACGTGTTCTGTACACAAGTTTTACTGCTTACATCGCAAATACACATATTTTTAGAAATAAGCCATTATATTTTTGCATTAAAATATAATTCTCCTCATTTTATTATATTTTATCAAAAAGTTATCCAAATGTTTCATATTAAATAATTTAAATTAAGCATATGAAGCCAACTCCTTTACTTTTTCACCTGAGTATTTAGACCCCTAATATTAAAATTGTCAATTTTAAAAAGCAACTGAAAACCTTCAAATCGTCTAATAAATCAAGCTAAAAAGCCTAAATATTATACCTTTTAGCTTCCGGTACTTTTATTTCTTAACATTATACAGCCCATAACAATTTAACATCGCGGAGAGATCGTTTTGTTTATTGCTCATTAAATTTCATTTATTGATTAAAATGTTTTGGAAGCGAAAAAAAATTACATAACCAATGGGAGAAAGTATCCTTCCCTTGAAGTGTTGGGATTTACTGGGATGTTAGGGAACACTTCTCGTAGGGTTAAGTTTCACCTGCTGGGACAGTTTCAATTTGTTCCTGCGAGGCTAGGGACACAATCCAAATCTAGAGATCTGATGTAAGATTACTACGCTTTAAAATTTTCAAATCAAAGAAATTAAAAAAGGAAAGTTAAATTAGAAAATATGGTAACTTTTCCTGCATTATTTGCAAGTGGGTAGTGGCTCTATTACCATGGTAACAGGAAGATCCAACGTGTGTTTACGAGGGTATTTTACATCACATTCATAGTACAAAAATACAAACGGTAGTTGCATCGCGTCACCGCTGATGGTTCAATTAAAAACAAATTGAGCTGTTCCCCTGGAGCAAATTACCAATTCGCGCCCTGATTCTCGGATTAAACGGCCACAAATACGTTTTTGCTAGTTGAAACCGAGTGTCCTGCGCACTGTGCGAGGGCACGAAGCGACGTCTTCGACGGCTCGGTGACCTTGGAGAAGTGCGACACCCGCCGATTGAGATCGAGCGATAAGCCACGCGCGCCGCGCCGCGCCTCGTCTTCGCGCCCGGCAACGAGCGACAACGACGAGGGAGGCGCGCCGAGAGATTCAGGAAAATGCTCCCAACAGGCGCCCAAACCACCCATGGGGTCTCTGTGACAGACGGGGCGATGCGCGGGCAAGTCGGCGCGAAAGCGAATACGGTCGGCAGTAACCGCTTGAAGAAAGAAATCTTGAAGCTTTCCGCAGTACACGGACTTTTGGGTAATGTTGTAGTATGTGCCTATGAACGTATGTATGAGTGTATGAATGTGTGTATGTACGTATGGTATATATGTATGTACGTGTGCAGGGCGGATCCAGCCGTTCATTTGGGGGGGCGTATTGTATATTATTTATGTACTGTAGGTATGATACTATACAATATTATTGTTTAAATAATTACATAACTCGAACATAAATAAATATTTATATGGTGTCAAATAAAGGAAGTTAAACACAAACTCTAAGCTTTTTGGAGGGGGGAATGGTCCCTATAGGCCCCCCGGGATCCGCCAGTGTACGTATGGTATAGTACACGTATTTACGTATGTATGAAAGTATCTAAGTATCTATGAAAGTATGTATGTATCTATGAAAGTAAGTCTGTATGTATTTGGCATTTTAGGGTCGGATTAAGCTGACCTTTGTCTTCGATGGCGTGACGGTTAGTGAGCGTATCGGACAGTTATACCCAAGTTGGCGAAAACCCTTCGTATTCGTTCCTTCGGAGGGGAAGTAAAGCCGGTAAAGCGGTGGGTGACAAAATATAAACGTGGGCTGCATGGGAACCCCGCAACCGTGGAGTAAGCGCTAGCAAACCAAGTGGAGGAGCGTGGAGGAAGGAATGAGAGTGAGAGAAAAAAGGAATTTCTAATTTGAAAGCGTGGATGAATTGAGGGAGAATTGAAGCCTGTATCCCATAAAGCATTGTATAATGTGAATACACGTTGTAACCAAATATGACCGTACACAGTGATGACGATGTGACTTCACATGAAAATCGGGAAGAAAAAGAAGGCAAGCGGGAAGAGAAGATGACAAAAGTGATGAGAAGAAGATAAATACAGTGGTGTTTGTGAAAATTGCAACTGAAAGAAGGAGACATACTATTGCAATGAAATTTATTCCACATTTTAGGAATAAATCACAATACATAAATTTTTAGAAATACAGAACTGTACCTGCATTTTGTCCTTAGTATTTAGTATGGTGTGAAGCCGCCACGCACTGACATCAGAGCCTCTAGACATCGAGGCATGGATTCAAATAGAGTCTGGTTATGCTCCTAGGGAACACACCTCCACGCAGTTTTTATGCGTGACCACAAAGCATCGGCAGTGGCTGTGCGAGGACCAAAACAAGTCACCGACTGATCGGTCGAACACGTCACCGACCATGCGGACAAGATGACGATGATCTCGAGCTGTGTTCACATTGAGTGGTCCTGTACCTGCTCGTCGCTGTTTACGACCCCCTTCTATCCACTGGTTCCACACACTCATCGCTGTCATAGCAGCGCGCCTCGTTCGAGCCGCAATGTCACGGTACGGCAAACCCACATTTTAGAGACCGATAATTCTGTCCCGTTCGAACTCACTCAGATGCTGATAGTGCGCCCTTTGGCGTCGACGAAACATAGTCGGTTGCACGTTTCCATGTCGTTTGACGGCGCTACACCAACTAGGTGTGGCGTAACACTCAGCTGATCTGTCACACAAAAGAGGGCGCTGCTAGGCCCACGAGCACGCCATCTCTATGCAAATTCAATCACTTCTTATAGATACACTATTCTACATATCCACCGATTTTAAGTGATTCCGATCATTCCTTTTGTGTGTTGCAATTTTACAAACACCAGTATATATACATAGTGATTGGCTACAATGGGAAGGTCTGAGCAATGACAAGTACGCAATCTTTGGAAGCAGGAGCGATGGGGAAAAGATAATCCAATGAAGAGAGGATTGCGTGGCGATGTGTGAGGAAGTAAGAATGAGAGCCGGGCGAGGGAGGGGCAGGCAGGGTTGGGAAAGAGGAAGTGGGTGCAGCAACGAGACTGTCTAGTGCGTGTTAGAGGGCAAGAGTAAGGCAGTAGCGAGTGCGAGGTAGCTGCGAAGGGGAGGCAACCGAGAGAGGAGACAGGATCGAGGGCGAAGCCTGTGCAATGGCGAAGCAGGCACGAGGGCAAGGCAGAAGTGAGGGCGAAGCAGGAGCGAGGGTGTGGCAGAAACGAGGGTGAGGCAGGCTCAAGGGCGAAGCAGGCTCGAGGGCGAGGCAGCAGCGAGAGCGAGTCTTAGCAGCCGTGAGGGTGAGGCAGGATCGAGGGCGATACAGAATTGAGGGTAAAGCCGGCCCGAGGGCGAGGCAGGAGAGAACGCGAGGCAGCAGCGAGGGCGAGATAAGAACGAGGGCGAGGCAGGAACGAGGGCGAAGCAGGTGAGAGGGTTAGGCAGCAGTGAGATCGAGGTAGCAGCGAGATCGAGGCAGCCGCGAGGGCGAGGCAAGAAGCAGGCGTGAGGGAGTGGTAGCAAACGCAAGGCAGCCGCGAGGGCGAGGTAGAAACGAGGGCGCGGTAGGAGCGAGGGCGAAGCAGCCGCGAGGGTGAGGCAGGATGGAAGGTAAAGCAGGCAAAAAGGCGAGACAGAAGCAAACGTGAGGCAGCAGCGAGGGTGAGATAGGAACAGGGGCGAAGCAGGCGAGATGACTTGACTGGCAAACGTGAGGCAACAGCGAGGGCGAAGAAGCCACGAGGGCGAGGCAGGCCAGAGGGCTACATGGGAGCAAACGTGAGGCAGCAGCGAAGGCGAGGCAGGAACGAGGGCGAGGCAGGAACGAGGGCGAGGCAGGAACGAGGGCGAGGTAGCCGCGAGGGCGAGGCAGGCCAGAGGGCTATACGGGAGCAAACGTGAGGCAGCAGCGAAGGCGAGGCAGGAACGAGGGCGAGGCAGGAACGAGGGCGAGGCAGGAACGAGGGCGAGGCAGGAACGAGGGCGAGGCAGGCCAGAGGGCTACATGGGAGCAAACGTGAAGCAGCAGCGAAGGCGAGGCAGGAACGAGGGCGAGGCAGGAACGAGGGCGAGGTAGCCGCGAGGGCGAGGCAGGCCAGAGGGCTACACGGGAGCGAACGTGAGGCAGCAGCGAGGGCGAGGCAGGAACGAGGGCGAGGCAGGCGCGCGAGGGAGGCAGGATCGTGGCGGAGGGCGGAGGCAGCGAGGGCGGGCGGGGCGGGGCGGGGCGGGGCGGGGCGGGGCGGGGCGGGGCGGGGCGGGCCTGGCGACTGGGTGGGTGATTAATCGGGTGGCGGCTCGGCACCTGCCACGGGCGCGCGCCGCCGCAACGCCGCGGTCACGCTTCGCACGTCCTGCCCGCCGCCGACACGGCACGGCCGACGCGCCGCGCAGCGCCACTCAGTGCACGGCACAGCGAAGCTGCGAGGGTGCGCCAGGGGAGCGTATGCACCGTGCTGCTCGATATTAATGCACGTAGGCAATGTTTATCCATAATGCTTAATAAGATGCAGTGTTTCCTCGATATCGCGAATCTGACTGGAGGTAAATTTCACTCATCGATTTTTTGTATTTACAGACGATCGAGTAGCCGTATTGCAAAGCGATGGTTAATGATAAAGTTCGAGGGAACAAAAAAATTAGTCCATGAATTCCAGTTATCGCAATTTGGATTATCGAAATTTTACTGTAATAGTGAGTTCTAGAAGTGTGCAACAATTACCGATACTATCCGTACAGCCTCCACATTTCAAGTACTACTTGATAACTATTAGTTATTTCACTGTATATGGTTTTCTTTGGACTTTGGTATTTCTTTAAAACTAATACAGGTACTGGTAGTCAATACAGTATTTTGTAGATCAGAAGGTTGTTCAATATTATTAAAGAAATCGAGACAAGATAAAATCCATTAAGGCTATTTTTCTAAATAATTAATTCACTTCATTTGATACCTCTTAGTCGAAATTTAATGGATCACAAAATAAATTTTCTCAGTGTAGTATATCACTGCCCACATTGGATACGGTTTAAGTTTAATCTAGCTCTCTGTGCAAGTTCTGAGCGTGTTGCACTCCTGAAATCGGCAGCCTGGAACAAATGAGCGAGCGAGCTATGTAAAGCTCTATCGCTAGCACTATCGTTCTCTTCCACATGAAGCGTTGCATTTAGTGAAATGCTTTTAAGAAATTCGGATCTGTGACAGATCTTCCGACATAATGCAAATAGAAAAGGAAACTGCTGAATTAATATTTTGCACTTACAAAGTATTAGATTCGTGTCCTTATGAATATTCATTAAAAATTTGTAAAAAGATAATAAAATATTCTTATAACACTTTTTAACTATAACGAACTAAGCACACACCTGAATTTTCACGTCTATTTTGTGGTGCAAAACCCTTTTGTGGGAGATCTCTCGTTGTTTTTCGGTTTCACTTGCCTCTCACTCTTACCGTCTCTATTTTCTACTTTGTTGTCCGTGAGACTCCGCGTCCTAGGTATAGATGTCAATGTTTCGGCCGTCATGCAGCGACCTTCCTCAGGGCGAAATTCCCTCTTAACTAGAATAATGACATTCAGAATCTAGGGACATCACTATAATGTCAGGTTTTCTACAAATTACGAAAAATATTGGTGGTAATAATGAAATATTACTAAGAAACAAACTTATCTGCTCTAATGAGAATGGTTAAAAAACCAGGATTAGCTGGTGATTTAGTTATTTCTAGCATTAACGCCAAAGAAGTGACCTTCGTTTTAGTTACGTTCAGCACGTTCCTAATCCAAACAAATAAAGTAACACAACAGCCCACTATCAGCCATATTGTGAAGTTATAAAAACACACTTTTGATGACTGGTCATGCATCTTTTCTGCAACTGTGTCAGTGACAAATCAAACAATGAAGATTTTTCAGTTACGTCAATTTTGTAGTAAGAGTGCGAGATGTTCATAGTCTGTAGTACAGGTTTTCCCTTTGAAAGCGCTACTTCGGGGCCTGGTTTAACAGCACAGTAATCCCAGTACCCGTGTCCACGACGAGATGAACACGTTCCGACGGGCTGAACCGGGAGAGGTGGCTCAGGGCATACACTGATGTCACTTCAGTTCCTCTGACCGGGAGGTCCTAGGGTTCGAGACCCGACGATGGCAGGATTTCGACACTAGCTAGATAGCTAGGTCGAATTCAGTGGCGGTCTGGAGAGGCATTTTAGCGACCGTCCGCTCTGATCAGTAGTTTTCCGTGATTTCTCCAATCAACACCAGGCGAATGCCGAAGCAGCACCCTGACAAACAGGCCACGGACCGCGCGCGATCTTTCCTTCCTCTTCCTTGTCCTATCCTTACACCTTACTTACATATATTTACACTACCGTGCATTAAACTACCACACATGCTGGGAGACCGGAGTCTCCCAGGGCTGGGGTAGTGTCTCTCTGGTGAGAAATGGATGGGGTAAACCCCGCTAGCCGACAGTAGGTCGGCGCCGGATCTCGCCATACAGCGGTTCAAGCCCATTGCCATCTCCCGGGCGAAAACATGCACTACACTTACGGGGCCAACGACCTTAACAGTTGACGCGTCCGGAATCGCGAGCAATCAGTCAATCAAAACAAAATAATTTCAAAAATATCACGATTTCACTGGTTACACATGTTCTCTGACTGTCGTGTATTTTCTCATTGTTATCCCTTTCGAAGCGCCAAACAGACACCTGGTTTGACAGCACAGTGATCCTTGTGCCCATGTCCGCAACGAGGCGGACACGTTGGGACCGACGGGCTGGAAAATGCGCGCGCGTGTTCGAGCCGTGAGCACGCGCCGGCGCGGTTTTCCGCGACCTGTCCCGGTTTTTTAATCGTTCGGTCGCGGCGCTACGGTCGGACTGCGTCAATCGCCTCGGCCATGGCGCGCGACCGCCGGAATGCTTGCGTCTGGTATGGAGATCATTGTGCGCATCTGCTGCGCAGCTACCTCCCTCCGGAATGCCCTTTGAGTACGGAACACAGCGTGCGGACTAGGTGGAATACTTTATCGATCGGAGATTTGTGGGCAGACAGAATGTGTGTAGTTCACAAGGTTGTAGTGCGAGTGGTATTTTCCATTGATTTAAAATATTTCTAATGATCAGATTGCTTCAATAATAATACTTATTGAATGGTTGAGGAAGGGATTTTGTGGTTGTGGAAGGGAGGCAGACATGCAGGTAGGACACGACTTCCCTTAAACATTTCGTTTCAATATTTTACGAAAATGCATGATCGCTTACGAAAATGTAGGAGTATAACTGCCAGTGCCCCCTCAAAAGGAGAGTGGCAAATGACGAGAAAGAAAATGTGATAAATGCTTTATTTAAGTCTTCTTTAACTGATAACTGTTTTATGCGGGTTCGAAAACTATCATGTTTCTTCGAGCTTTAAGTAACCCATTCTTCGACCCCATTTTGAAACAATATAAAGGGAAAACAAAACAAAGCTACCATCCAATCCTACTCACGTAATCAATTCTATTTACTATAAATTTCATCCTTGAATTTGTGATTGATTTCTTTGTTATTTTATATTTACAATCAAAATTTAAACGCTTAGTGTAGATTTTCCACGTCTCTTAATTTTGATTTTTCTTATACAGGATATGAATATAAAATATAATTTTAAAAAACGTGAAGCAAATGAATTACCACGAAATGCAAATATTTAATCACACCGGGATCAAAATCCAGGTCCTTGTGTTAGCCAGGCAGAACAAAAAAGTAAAGTAAATAAGATATTATCCCCATGAGAATGCGTAAAATTTCAAACGTTTATCAAATCACGATAACATAATCATGTTTCTTTTCTGTAGTCATAATTTACGCTTCTTTCTTACTAATATCGATTGAATTCGAACAATACCTTCAAATTATTCTGATTACTACATAGTTTTTTCTTAACATCTTACTTAGTTCTATCATTATCATTACATTATTATTATTATTATTATTATTATTATTATTATTATTATTATTATTATTGTCATCACAAGCAACGTGCAAATCAATAAATTGAGGAAAATGTGCTAATCACAATGGCAACGCGACGAAATCAGTCTGTTTCCCAGGATACATTTGAACGCTACGAGCACGCCCAGCCATATTTCAACCACACAAACGCGGCGCGTGGGTTATGGCCTTCTTGAATTGTCATAAACCTGAAGCTCGTAGATTACGCTCGTTATCTAGAACGACTGCCGGCAGAACCTCCCTCTTCGCATTTCGCTCGTATTCTGTCTTGCGACCCACCTCGCCGCACGTCCGGTTCTGCCTACGGAATCAGTTTCACGACCTTCCCTCGGCTTCCTGCATCTTCCACATGTTTACGTTCTACTTGCTGCTTCTATATTGAACCTGAGACTGCGTGTGGTTCGACTCCACGTGTAAAGAAACTACGTCGCATTACTGCACATAATATTTGATATCATAGAAAGTACGGTTTTCAATAGTAATAAAAACAAGTTAAACAACAGAAACTAGACTATTACCTTCTTATATATTATTTATAAATGGTTTACAATATATTTCTAATCTATTATAAGAAATCGCTGAGAACCAAAATGAAAATTAGTGTATAAAACATCTATAAACGCACAAAATCATTTATGGTGAAAATATCATTTTTCCCCGACCCTTCTTTTCTATGAAGGAAATCATTCGCTTAATAAGTGCGAGAAACACCCTCAGCGTTTGTTGGTAAATATAAAGTGTTAAAAATAATCATTTTGTAGAGGATATATTACATAATTTATCTTTCTAACCTCATTTATTAGTTCAATGCACACCAAAAATACGAGAAAATAAAAATGCAAAGAAATTGATTATCAATTTCAGACCTCAACAAATGCAGGAATTCGGACCTAACTGCCCACGATTGTCTGCTTGCCCCTCGTCTTTCGAAAGACTAGAGCTGTCCACGCCCCCCCCCTCGGGCTGATTCAACAAGCAACCTGAGACACCGGAAGCCCGCGTGGAGGCGTTGGGCCAGGGCTCACCAGTGGGCCGGCAGCTTGAGTTGCCCTGATCTCTTTAATACTGTTTTGACTACTAATATGAAGGTAAAATTATTTCGATGCCTAAAACGCAAAAGTTTTATGAATGACTTTTGAAAAGACGAAGTAATGATTGACTTGAATTTAGTAACGCCCAAATTGATGGCCGTGGAATGAAGTAACTCGGAGATGATTAATAAGCTCATTGTAAGATGAATTATATTTTATTGAACGCGAATTATTTATATTTGAGTAGAATGACACACTAAATTATAACACTATTGGAATTTCAGGCAATCTCTAATATGAGTGAGATTTGTAGCAGATGTAGAAGGTATGCAAAAACACAAAACTAGAACGGTGAACAAACACTAATATTGTCAGAGCTTCTTGCAAGTCAAAAAAGGAAAATATATGGACTGTAAAATATAGTGCTCATACGGGTATTTTACGTTACCTTGCGCTTCTGCGTCGCCTGCCCGGAAGGAGGGTGTGTGATTATCACTTTTCGGGTTAAACAAAAATGTTCAAGCTATCTAATACGCTTAGTACTACAGAGTTATTGTTATATTCTAGTTTGCAACTTAGCTTACTATTGTATCTTATTTAGAATTGACAACTTTGCATTGTTTGCTCCGATATTCGTAAATAACACAATCGAAGAACATACGTGAAAATTAACAAAAAATAATAATAATAAATATGTAAATCTTCTTCTTCTTCTTCAATGGCTCTGCAGTCCAACTTGAACCTTGGCCTCCAGAATATATTTCCTCCATATAAATGTAAATACCTAATGTATTAATTTGAGGTCAACTTGCGACTTTTTTCTGGCATAACATCCAAGAACTAAACGCAGGTTTCAAGCCCTTTGTATCACCATGATATTTTCACCACTATTTCCTAACAAATGTAACTCATTCACTGCTACAAAATGTGTGCTCGCCATTTCGCATCTGTTTATATGAAAATTGTTAAATTTTAATTATGACCGTTACAGTTTTGAACCCATGATTTTGTTACTGCGAGCATGTATGTCAGACAGTTTTATACTGCAACGCAATACAAAATTTAACACACGTGGACATACGTAAGAAATCAGGCATCAACTTCTAGCGGGCTCTAAAATCTACTTGAACAATATAACCCACGTCTCGAATCCGCCTATGTTGACGTACGTGTATCTGGATGAAAATTGCATACAAGCAGTTGGTAGATTTGTTTAAAAATATGCACCAAGGTTAAACCGTCTTGCTCCTGCACCCCGATACATAGCCAACGCCGGTTTGCACGTGACCACTGGGATTCCCTGGCCAAATTCCAAAAGACCGACAGTCAGAGGGAAAAGTAGTTAAGTCATTTTGAAGAGGGGAAACAGAAGCGCCAATGAGAAGGCCGTGATGCGACAGCCGAATTAAATCATCAGCGGCCAAAATATGTACAACTCTCAACACAGATCATGGCTGTTAGGTAACAATTGTGGTGAATGTACTTTGGTCGTCATATCTAGCTTAAGGACATAGGCCTTTTGAAAAGCTTACGAAAATAACGGAAGGTAATTTCAGAACAGAGAGATATTTCGGGAAAGGAAAAATATACTTAACTGAAGGGTTTTAAAATTTTCAAAAACTTGCGGATGGGCACTTCATTCGCATACATTGAGTCTACGACACTGCTTGAGCTCCACGCAAACAAAATAAGAAAACCAAATATGAACGTTAGTCTGTAAATTGGGTTTCGAATTCTTTTCATCTTCGATGCGGTTTTGCACAGACGACCACGGTAGTCGATAACAACAAGGTCGCATCGATCGAAAAAAAAAAAACACGATAGAGGAAGACACGTGCCGAAGACTTCATATTCCTTCCTTGCATCTCGCAATATGTTCAGACCAAGGCTCCAACCAACAGCTGCAAACGCCACAGCATGATTTCTGTCAAAACCTTATAAACCCTAGTACAATAGAAAGAACTAGATCCAAATCTGATGCAATGTAAAGAAAATTAGATTCACAAGTCGATGGTCATTGTCAACTAAACATTTCTTGATTTTCGTAGAAGATATGTAATTAATCACGATTTTGCTACTCCTAAATTTATTTTCAAATCAAAAATATCTTGTATTTGTGATTCTCTGTAAAAAATGGTATTGACGAATGAATGAAATATACTAATAATTTACTATGCAACAGAGAAAGATCTTTCATTTTTATAAAATAACGCAATTTTTTTCTGCTTCCCAATTTTTCAAACCTTTTCATTACTTGTATTCGTTTGTTCCAGTAAATTAAAAAAAATCGAAATTTTTTGAAAATATATTATTTGATTAAAGTTTGATATTATTTGATTAATAATCATCTCAACGTGAGACATGATTATTTTGCCATCCTATAGCATTTATCCATCTTACAGCCGGTTACAATTTTCGTCCCGATGGAAAGCATATTTGACCATGCACTAGACACTAACTTGCGGGCTCTTCTAATCTCGGGTCAACGGAATGCGAGGCCCTCCGCGACTACACATACATGAGAGACAAGAGACAAACAACCACGTCCAAGGCGGGACTCGAACCCGCGACTCTTGGGGTCAAAGTGCTGAGACAGTACACGCTCTTAGCCACCTCGGTCATCCAACTCGGCAGACCCAATTTATTTCATAATTTAAAACATATTTTTCTGACTCCTTGAATGACAATATTTCTTTGACTCCTTGAATAAGCTGGCAAGTCATTAAAACTAAATTTTTTAGGCAACCAAACTATCTTCCCCGCTTTTATTTATTTGAACAAATCTATCGTGAATAAAAAGACAGGTGTGAATAACTTATCTGATATTAACCAATGTTCTCAAATTATTGTTGCAGCATGAATAACCGGATCACTCTATTGATCTTATTAGATTTTACATTTTAATAAATTTGCGTTATAGTAGCACAGTGTTACATACACAACAATTAGAAGTAATCTGTCTGACTTGATTACACACGAATGTATAATAATAATAATAATAATAATAATAATAATAATAATAATAATAATAATAATAATAATAATAAAAATGTTGACTCTTCAGCTTACTGACTATGTTCGAAGAATTATTAAGAAAACCAAATTCAAATTATCATGATTCACATATTACATTAAATTAAAATAACGGGATACATAGCCCTTGTTCATCAAAATACGATTATTCGAGAAGATATCTATTAGAAGGGAAAATATCTTCTAGAACAATTTTGATTTCATTGGCTCAAACTTTGATTTCAATCGGGATATGACGTGGAATATGCGAATTTGTTTGTCATGAAAGTACCTTTCCATAAGTAAATGGAAATTTATCAAATCAAGAGAATTTTTGCTTTGTTTGAGGAAATATTTATTCAGTTTCAAGATGGAGTGTGACATTGAAGTTTAAAATGCACTCAAACTGAATCCTTGCACTGTGAATAATTTTTTAATTTCCGTTCAGTTCTCGATTCTACTTTTCGCATCTCATCTAACATCTCATCGCATATCTAATAAAAAATAACGCAAATCTAATTAGTAATCAGTATTACTAATTAAAAATATTTGCTCATTTAAATAACTGAGTATCATTAGCACAGTGTCATTCGCGTCGAAATTTATACACGTATATCTTTTATGACTACAGATTTATCTGATTTCATTTTCTCTTTAAATTATAATGCATTAGAATTCTAATAATCCCCGCCCCCTCTGCGCTTCCAGCGACAGCTCCCAGAACCCCTTCCAGGACGACACGCTATAGCCTCCGGTAGCATTCCTCGATGTACTTCGTTTCGGCAGCCTTCTGGGTCCGTCCTAGATCAGCGACCTTCTTCTCCCCCTGAAATGTCCTCCGTACCCGCAGTTCCCAGAGCTCCATAGCCTCCGCTCCCTTCGATTACTTACTGCTCTCTGGGGTACTTACGATCAAACTCGACCGCTCGTCCCCTGTCCTCCGCGTCCCCTGTCCTCCGCGTCCTCTGTCCTCCGCGTCCTCTGTCCTCCGCTTCCTCTGTCCTCCGCGTCCTCTGTCCTCCGCGTCCTCTGTCCTCCGCGTCCTCTGTCCTCCGCGTCCTCTGTCCTCCGCGTCCTCTGTCCTCCGCGTCCTCTGTCCTCCGCGTCCTCTGTCCTCCGCGTCATCCGTCCTCCGTGTCCCTTTCCCCCGCGTCGTCTGTCCCGTGCGTCCTCACTTCACGTCCTCAGACCTATTACCGTTCACCCCCTCCCACCCGAGCTAAGTTTCCTCCTTCCGCTCTAGCGTTGCTCAGTCCGCCGACTGTCTCATCGATTTGCGAGCGGGCGGGCGCCTTGAGAGGCGAATGGAAATCGAGCGCGGGCGGCCACCACTCCTCGTCCCCCTCCTCCCCCGCTGCCGCCGCGCCGCCGGGGTGCTCCGCCCGCCTTTAATGAAAGTTGTTCTCCTCCCGAGAATCAACCGCGGAGTCGCTGGCTGCGCCCTTCTGCCAAGGGGCCCATTGCTGCGAATGCGAGAGGACTGTGGATGCCAGAGACCATCGCGAAGACAGTGGAAGTTGGCACGTTCGCGTGGGCGGGCAGTGGGAAATCTCCTCGATCCTAACGGCGCCGTGGCCGAAAAAATCCCCCATGCGTAGTTGAATTAGATGATTGACTTAAAAATTAGACAGAGGTATTTTGTTGCATCGTTTCAGGAATTGAAATAAACTAATAAACGTGTAGTTGAAGCTGTCACATGAATACTGACTGCATGACTGTTCACATGTATACTTATCTGGATAATAGAAAATATAAAAGGGGCAATGGTAAGAACCTGATATCTTTTTTAATGAAATACTTTCTTAAAATTAAATATCATTAAATGTAGAAAGAAGTAAGAAATTTGTACATTGTTTTGTTTGATTAAATGCAGTGATTTGCTTAAAAACAACCTATAATGCATTTGCTTTTGCAAAAACTAAGAAAGATATGAATCAATATCAGAACATTCACAATGTGCAAAGTTCTTTTCGAATGACATTCAATGAATTATAACATTTTTTTAAAAAAAAATCATGAATTATGTTGAATACCAATTAATTCGAATTAAAATGTTTAACTATTCACTTACCAAGATGCTTGTATTAAATTTCACATAAAAAATACGTATGTGCAACAAACTATTTTATGCGGTCTTCGATTAGTAAAATAAGAAACAGAAAAGAAAAGGAATCCAGAGAATAATCCTCTCTATCAAGAATTCTGACGGCGACTCGTCAAGTATATAATACGCAAAGGATAGACGACGGTTTTGTCAATTTACAAGAAACTTTTGATATAAAACTCTGAAAGACTGCAACTGCTGGATAGGAAATTACTCTCTGGTTCTGTATCCAACGAAGAAAAAAGACGTTTGCAGATTACCATACAAAATATATTACTGTTAAAACACATCACAACACAATAATCGAGCGGTCGGCTTGGATAGCCGAGGTTGCCAACGCCGAAGAGCCGTAGCTGCTTCGTACCTGCAGGGTCGACGGTTTGAATCGCACCGGGGCGTGGATGTTTGTGTGTTTCCCGTAAACCGTTACCGTTATCCCCAATGTTCCATACAGTGGTTGCTATATGACCTTAGTAGTTGAAAAAAGGAGGTAAGTCAGTAATAAAAAATAATTGGGCGTCCTAAACCCTTAAATTCATGCTTTCGTGTTTCTGAAGGGACACGAGTTTGGCGAGATTTTGGGGGGTCAAGAGTTTTGGGTGTAAAGATGGGGGTCAGGTGCTGTAATATCGTGGACAGGCCGGGGACAGACACCCTTGAAGACAGATGAAGGCAGGTGGGAACAAATAGGAAAATGAAGTGGAACATTGGAACATATGAGGTTCGGATTAAGTTTTTATCTATATTCCACCAAAATTAACTATTTTGAATTTCCGATTATCTTTTCGGAGCTTTAATTATTTTGGATGATCCCATTCTAATGTACGGGTGCAGAAAAGTGCAGAACCCAGAAATCTACGTCAAATTAAATTTATGGAAAAATAAATAAAATTTCTCGATAAAATTAAACGCACTCTGTGCACTTTAAACGGTATAACGGATTTTCTGTGCACTTTAATCTCGACATATAGCAATATAATAATGGTTACTCTCGTACAGAACCCAATCTATAACAATGTAACTTAGAATTTAGGGGCTAACCGTTAGACGTGCTTCACGCAGTTTTCTATTTTAAAACAATTATTTGGAAACTGAGGGGTTTTTGTAAGGGTCCAGAAAGATATTTCTATACTTTATATTCCACAGTGCCCTTATTAAAACGTGCCATTTTATCGCCATTAGACAATTGACGACCCAAACATTGTTGTCGCTCTCATAGAAAATAGGTCTAACCATCAAACAGAAGCAACAATCCGGAAAAGGGTACTTGTGAATTAGAGAGCTTTCTCGGCGAGAGTGGCACTGCTGCAATGAAAGTACTCCGTTTCGGAGCGTTAGAGGCTTCGAGCTCCATAATACTACCTGTGTGTGTGTGTGTGTGTGTGTGTCAGGGCGTATTACGTGCAGCCAGCAGGAACTGGACCTCATTTATGAAGTGACGACCACACGAGAGTGAAGGCGGAGCAAATCGCCTCAAAGGGAAAAAGGAGAGAAAAATGTAAAAAATATATCAAAAAAGATTTAAAAAACAGAAAAAATAAGCTGAGATATGACAACAAAACCTGAGGCGCAGAAAGAAATGGGAATTAAGTAAAAGAGAGGTGACAAAGAAAATGTATAGTGATGAGAAAGAAATCGCGAGAGCGATGAAGAAATCATGATATACAGTTTTTAATGATAAATCAAAAATGTTTTGGTATAAGAAAATGAGGTGCTGAAATGTGAAGGAATAACCAAAAGTGCATTATTTCAAGGCCAGACTACCTTGGAAAGTGACGGGACAAGAAGAGGGCACCGTGAACAAACAACCGATGGCCGGATATCCCTATCTTTGGGAGGATGAGGTAAGAAATGGGAAAATACATTGAAAAATGACATACGATGAAGAAAGAGTTTTTGGTGAATCTGGGGACGCTATTTACTTTGTCACGAACAAGAGTACTACTTACTTGTATTAGTGTTGTTTTAATGTACCTGGCGGAAAAAAGGTAACACCCCGATTGCATTGTACAATTTATTCTTCCGTACTGATACCGCACATGCAGACAGAATACTACATATGATTACATGGGCAGAGCCATGTGAGATTCGCACGCCCAGCAACAGAAAGAACCATGTTCACTCTTCCACGCCTCCTGCATTGCTTCATGCGGAGCAGAGGGTTTGGGGGAGTCACAGCACGGGTCAGGCGTTGGCCCATCATGCTCCACACATGCTTATTAATACATATGCTTGCTTCTATTACGAATATTTTTTCGAAATAACGAAAAATCTTTCAGCAATCGCCCCTGCATCTACAGTTAATGCGGCGACCCGCGCGTAGTGACAGTTGATGCAGAAATATTGCAGAGACTGTATGGTATTTTTGGATAATTGAAGCATGGTTAGTCTTTTGCGCTTTTTTCAATGCGAAACGCCCAAACTCAACTTTTGTAGGGCACAATCTAACCTTTTAAATCGTTTATACACAATAAAATACATGCCATTTTTTCTTCATTGATTATGACATAGTATTCTTGATTGATTGTGATATAGTATTCTGGTTTATGTGTGACAATCACAAAGCCTTAAAAGAAATACATGAAAAAGAACAAAAGAAGTGAAAATGGATGCGAGAAATAAAATATAAATAAAAGGGACGAGAGTAGGAACTGGCAAGCGTGAGGAACAGTGAAAAATAAAGTGTACAAGTTTTATATTAGGACAAGTGAGAAATTTCCGTGTTTAAAGTATCCTACCAAACGGGCCAAGGACCGCGTGCAATCTTTCCTTCCTCTTACTTACATACACATACTCACATGCGCTGCATTATCTCACTTGTCGGGAGCGGAGCGATATTCTGTTGATGTGAGATGCCTTATTGGCGAAATCCGCGCAAACCGATGTAGATCGCAAATCGATGTAGACGAGGAAGATCATTGCCATCTCCTCCAATATAAACATGCACCACATTTACGGGAATAATAACATTAGAAATTAATGCGTCCGGAATCACTAATCAATAAATGAATGAATGAATCAATCAATTAAGCCATGTACAGAGTCCCGAACGGAAGTCCGAAAACCTTGAGATGGTCACGTGAGTGAGGCGAAATGTGGCTGCAGATATGTCCCAGCTGACCTGCATTGTTGTAAAGCACGAGGACAGCAGAGAGGGAGGGAGAGGGAGAGGGAGGTTGGCGGAGCGTCTATGGAGCGCTAATCGCCGCGCCGAGCCCCGCCGCGCGCCCTGGGCGCTAAATGTTTCACGGAATCCGCGCATTGTGCCGGCGCTGGGCCCGCGCCCTGCCGGCCCTCCCTGCCCAGCAACGCAGGCCCGCATTCACGCGGTAATGGGGTGCAGCGCGGGCGATGCGGGTGGGACGGGCACAGCAGATGGGGTGGGCGTGGGAAAGGGGAAGGCTGGGAAGGAGGAGAGAACGCCGAAGACGGAGACGTCGGAGAGTGGGGAAAGCGGGAAGACTGTAAGGACAAGGGAAAAATGGCGGTTTGGGGGAGTGTTGAGAGGGCACCCTGGGTAGGGAGAATAAAGGGAGGAAAGGGCGAAGGGAGGAAAGGGTGAAGGGAGGAAAGGGCGAAGGGAGGAAAGGGCGAAGGGAGGAAAGGGGGAAGGGAGGAAAGGGCGAAGGGAGGAAATGGCGAAGGGAGGAAAGGGCGAAGGGAGGAAAGGGCGAAGGGAGGAAAGGGCGAAGGGAGGAAAGGGCGAAGGGAGGAAAGGGCGAAGAGAGGAAAGGGGGAAGGGAGGAAAGGGCGAAAGGAGGAAAGGGTGAAGGGAGGAAAGGGCGAAGGGAGGAAAGAGCGAAGGGAGGAAAGGGTGAAGGGAGGAAAGGGCGAAAGGAGGAAGAGTGCAAGGACAGTGAGAGAAGGAACGGTCGGTTGAGTGTAATGCAGTGTCAATCTAGAGTACGCTCGTGGATGGACCATTGGGGACGATGCGACAACGCGTCGTGACGGTGGGACAGGAGGTGAAAAGTAAACGCGGTTGGATATGGAGGGAACGAAATGGTCATGTAAAGCCAAAGGGACATTTTCTAGATATTTCTTGTAATCACCACTCAATGTAAACAGTGAAGGATGTTAACCTCAGCAGGTGAAATTCATGAAGTTGGAATGATGGAAAGAAGGACGAAAAAATGTGCAAGGTGCAAAATTAATCGCGTCGACGACTCGCAAGAGAATTGAAATAAGAGGAATTTGAGAAAAAATTGAGGAAACATATCAGCCTAGAGAAATCAGAAATTGACAAGAAGTCTAATAAAAGTAAAGGGAATGAAAATTAAAGATAGAATACGAGAAAAACTGTAGGGGAACTGTGAGAAATATACAGAGAAATTCAAACTGATGATAGAACTGAAGAAATACAAGTGAAATACTAGAGAGTGTGTGTACTTATGTATTAGAGTTACAAAGAAATTGAAAGATCGATAGATATAGTTAGAGAGACATATAGTGACAGAGTGAGATATATAGAGGTAGATCGAGAGATAGAGAGAGGGAGAGAGAGGAGCTGACACATGGGAGCAAAAAAAATCCAAAAACAAGAACCTCGATTAAACTGAAATTAAGAAAAACACTCGTGTAACCATCAGGGTAGCGTAAGCCTATTGGCTGGCAGGTCTCGACCAAGAGGAAGGCAAGAGGCGATGAAGGAGAGCAAAACAGGCAACGAGATGAAGCATGACGGCGGAGACGGCGGCCCGAGAGGGCGCGGAGGCTGGACGGCTGGCGGCGACAGCGCGGGGCGGTGGCGGAGACCTCACAAAACGTGCTTTGTGAACGCGCCGCGCCGCCATGAATACTGCACGCGTCCGAGCCGCTCACTCACTCCACGCCCCTCGCGCCGCGACCCGAACGCCGTCTCCGCCACCACCACCGGCACCGCCACCAACTCTACCGCCCCACCGCCTCTGCCTCTCTCTTTCAGAAGATGCCCGCGGCCGCCTCTACCCCTGTGACACCGTTCTCGCGCTCGCACACCCGCTCGCCCGACCAGGAGGCTCTTCCCTGCCGTCCGCCCACGGGGCCTGTCCGTCGTTTCCACCAATGCCGCACCGGCTTGGTGGCTCAGGGCATCAGCTAACATCATTGAAGAGCCTCTGAACGGGAGATCCAGGGGTTCGAGTCCTCATGGAGGCAGGAGAGAGAGCTAGGTCGAATTCAGCCGCTGTCTGGGGGAGAATGCTACAGTAGTGGCCGGCTGCTCCGATCAGGTTTCCTTTGTTTCTTCTATCAACATCAGGCGAATGCTGGAAGAGCACTCTAACAAACGGCCTGCGGACAGCGCGCCGACAGAGAACTTTGGGAGTACTAAAAATCACAGAAAAGACTGAACGGAAGTAGTCTTTTGTAGTAGGAAGCACGTCTACTTACGCAGCAGAAACGTGGGAATTAAGGAGGAGAAATAGAGCCCGATTAATGTCTCTTGAAAATGATGTTTGAAGAAGCAGCTACCGTATGTCAAAATTAGATAATATTTGAAACGAAGATATCCGACAAAAGATGGATGAAGAAGGATTCAGCGGCGCGGGCTCGGGTAGCGCGCGGGACAGGCCAGTGGACTCAATGACATGGGCACTGTTGCACACACCGAAACAAAGAGAAAAATGAAAGCTCATGGGTGTCCAAATGCAGTATAGTGTTATTTAAAGTCTAGTATGTACCGTTTTCTGTCTCCACAAAAATATTCAATGTAGTCTAACAGAGAATAAAGAATTCAGATAAAGTGGTGCCGCTCAAATGTGAGACATTAAGAGTGATGGAGCGACACAATTTTAGGCGACCGCAGTGAAACAGTTAAATTGTTAAAAGCAATATTCTTAAATTATAGGTTTCAAGCTTTAATTTTATCTAAATCAAAAGTAGTTTGGATAAAAACACACATATCAGTCACTATTTTAAAAGTTCCGGCAACTTCTTACAATTGTAAAATTGAAGATAGAGATTTTTCCTTCAAATACAAATACACGTATGGTTTAAGCAGTAGTCGTGTTCACAGACGGACATAGGGAGAGACGCACGGGCGGATTGACGGACAGACGTTTTTCCGTCAATTGATTTTTCGTTATCAAATAGACACAAACAGGGATTCTGGATGCACCACGTGTAAGAGGATTTTTCTTAATTTGGCAAATGGATTTATCTACATTTTCGTTATTAGGGCCCAGCAATGAAAGTTTTTCTGCCGAAAATTCGCAGTTTTTTCGCGCGGGATTACAAAACAATGTATGTATTTATTTATGTATTTAAGTTTGTATATACGTGCGTATGCGGGACAGTAAAAAAAAGCATACAATTCCAACAAAGGGCGGCGTATGTTCACGTTTAAACCTGGCGCAACGGTGACGTAGTCACTCGAGACTGGAAGACTCCATCAACCGAACAGAGCGCCAATCATTGCGAAAATTAACCTAACGGCACGAAGAAATGAGAAATCGCTATTGGCCGGCCACGAGAAAAAAGAGGGAAACGAGCAACGCGAGATCTCGCTCCGACGGAAAAACAAAGTCTTGAGGAGTCAGCAGAGCTGTAAAGAACTCTTGGGAGAACTGCGGTACGGTTACCACCGAGAGGATTTCGAGCGAGCGACGTTTCGTCAAGTTAGGACATGTGCCATTGTCGAAAAGAAGAAAAACAGTTGGAATCGGTCATCTTGAGAGACTATCGTATGGCAAACGTTAATTGTGGAACTGCCGATCGGAAATGTGAAGCAGCACTCAAGTTTCTCCTCATGCACTCACGTATTAACGTCAGAGTGCGTTTATGAACAAATTTTAACCACCGCACCAAATAAGCAGTGGAAGGAAGAGATACGCGGAGTGCAGGCACGTAGCTTGGGAGCTGCGAGCATCGCCTCCAGCCCGCCGGTCGCGATCCTGTCTGCCCGTCCACCGATCGCCGAAGTCGTAGGCAGTGTCTTGCAACTCTCCATCAAAACCGGAGACAAACCTGGAGGGTGATACTATAGGAGGCGCTAGTGTCGCCGGGTACAGCTGCAAGTTAGGCTCGTCAACTTCTGCCCATAAAAAATTGGCTGATTTCTGAGAAATACGAAAAGTGTCTTCTAAATGCTCGATTATTCATAATTATAGACAGGATTTCCATACACTATCAAATGCTAAAATATGCTTGCAAACATGCACTATCAAATAGCTAAATATGCACCATGCAGCATAAAAATGGACAAAACATGCACAATCAAATTTTATTTTACTTTAATGTTTAGTTATATTGATTTTGTAAAAGTGAAAAATTAACAATTTTTCTGATTTTTTCTATGTCAAATTCATTCTTTTCCCAGAAAAAAAGTTTTTGAATGTACAAAATGACCTTTTTACCTCACAAAACGTAATTGGATCATACTCTAAAGAAGAAATCCAAGCCAATGTACTAAGCTCAAATTCTGCATTTTTTGATTTTTCACCACAAATAATTTTTTTAATGTTTTGGAGAAATTTCAAATCACGATTTGAATTTAACACTTTATGTAATTTTTCCGTAACACCTCCAAACATTAATTCCAGACACATTAATGTCTTCAACAATTTTTAATGACTCCACCAGAGGAAGATGTACTGATTCTAATTTCTGACGATAAGGTAGATACATTTTTCTTCATGTATATGGATCCGGGATGCCCTGTCTTGTATATCTCTCTAGAAATCCTTTAAACGTTAGATTTAGTACTTTTTCGAAGAATATAATTGCCCCTACACACATTTCCATTAAAGGTGGATATGTTACAGGTTTCAATGTTGCCTCAGTAACAAAAGTTTGCGCGAAGTGTGCCATATTTTATTTCCTTTCTCTAGTTTTGACTCTACGAGAAGTAGGTGCAAGGTGCTGGCTATATTCGAAATTTTTTAGAACATTTAATCTGCATAAATTTTGACGCAAATGAATGCTAGATTTAATTTAAGACAAGCGTACTTTACTAAAATGTATTTAGCTAAACCTTCAAGTACAAACTATCTGGTCAGAAAATACCTAGGCACGAATTTGAGTTTTGGCTGTAGAAATCAGGTTTAGTCCGTACTTGATTTGTCGTACTACTTTCTCTTGTTGATAAAATTATTTTTACAGACACGACGATGTTGCTAGTACTTCAAACGAAATTAAAAGAAAAATTTGAAATACTTCACAATTTTTTTAATAACATTAAAATAATAAAGTTAACATTCTAAAACTCGAGAAAAATGTTTGAAAATAACATGCATACTACCACATACAATGATTATTTAAGAACAATGCGCCAAACAGTTTCTACAAAACAATTTCTTAAATCTCAGAAAACTCTCAAAGCCGCCAAAAATGTATTAATAGTACCTCGATAATTTTTATTGAAGTGAAAATAATTATTTAAGTTTTGTTTTTCGTTTCATATCTATTTCATTGATATTGGGTTATCCTTTCCTTAGTTTCAGTATTTCAAATTATATAATTTATACCGCAAAATTGGCCTTGAGCACTAAACATTTCGACTAGGAAAACACCACCAATACATATATTTTTTAATTCATCAACTTTTGCAGTATAGTCCACTTGTTTATTACAGCAATTGCAATAAATTACATTTCCATCCGTCCTCCAGAAAGAGCGATCGTCGACGCTAGCTTTTGTAACATAACGCGCCTGCTTGCGTCTCGCGAAGCTATGCAGCAGCCCCGCACGTTTTAAGTACTGTTGGCAGCAGTTCGTATTTTACCTCCTGTAAGTAGGTGCTGAAGGAGAGGGCGCCACTGTAATGATCTCCACCACGTTATAGAGATTCTTATAAGAACAAGCAATTTTTACAGCTAGTGCTGGCAACATAACCTAAGGTTCTGTGGTCGTTGAGTCCTTGATCCCATTGAACTCTCCTTCCTCGATTCGTTCCTTTGCAGTTGGCTAACTTGTAAATGGCTTCGACGCTTCCTTTTGTGATGTCCTCGTCCGACGAAAATATAGTGCGCCACGAGAAATAATTGAAAATAGGAAGTGCAGTGCTATGTGCTCTCCTGTAAAAAATTCTATTTTTTATACACAATATATGGAATTTACTTTTTGTGTGATAAGTATTATGTTTATTTTAAAACCGAGTCTTGAATGTAAGATGCTTATCGGTCCACGTGCTTCCGGCTCCTGTGCTGTAAGGTGGCTAACTGTGATTGTGAGCATTTCGTGGATCTGTGCTTTGCGATTTATATTTATTTTTTATATAATAATGCCTTGCGAATCATGGAACGTCAGAGTGGTCGCAGGGGGAATCCTCCTTGTTCATGCCATTCACGCCATTTCATTACAAAAATGCATGGGCCCTTCGCTGCACTGTGAAATTCACAGAAAAGGTATTCGAACGTCCCCTGAAAAATAATTTTTCTTTCTATTTACATTCGTGGTAGTTTTCTTTTATTTTATATGAGAGTATGTTAATATATTTTTCCACTTGCGTAATTAAATTTCAATATTTCCCGGACTCGCGTACGTGCATATACATGAGTGAAACTCTTAGACTTCTGCATATTTAGTTCTCTTCACGGGAGACATAAACAAACCCTTCACGAAGAGGCGTGCCTGAACAGCTGCCGCGGCGGAGGCATACTTCTGAATTACATGTGATGTTTACTTGTTTAGCGAACTATCAATTTGGCATGTTCTTACGCGAATTCTTCTATATATGGGAGTTGAAAGGCCCAGGTCAAGAGCGACCCCGTGGACGCACCGCTCGGCGAGGGATTGTTGAAGCACATGCCGTAGCGCCGCCCGTAGTTGCGAGGGCGAAGTCAATGTGGAGAGACCACCACCAGCACCTGAACGGACCGTGCGAAAAATCCATTGGGGTACTTTTGGTACTTGGGGTACTTGGGGTATTTTTCCCCAAGAACAATTTTCCTAGACAAGGCATTCAATGGGAAGGAATAACAGTAAACTAACTTGACGGGCCCGAAGGCCGATTGGTGTTGAAGTCGCCGAGCGTCTTAGGTGAGACCCACGCTGCAGTGCCATGTAGGGTTGAGGAAACTCGATCGCTACACGAGTCGGCGTGAATGAAATAAATTTTGTGGATATTTTCGGAGCCCCACGTAAGTTGGGACCTAAGTATCTCAGCTGTCCCACCAATTCCGTTTCATTTAACCTTCACACCTAGTTCAATTCCGTTTTCTTTTGTTACCAAATCCTATTCCCACTCCGTCTCTTTCATGCCAATATCTGTCTTCCCTTTTTCCTGTTTTCAGTTTCATCTCTACCACATCAACGTTCTTGCATTTGGCCTGCAACTACACTCGTCATGCCTCATCGTATCATACACCATCTAAAGCCAGCTCGTAATATATATATATATATATATATATATATATATATATATATATATATCTCCTTTGCTTTCTCATCAAGTTACCTTTCTCCTCATCTGCAATCTACTTGCTTGATTGTCCGTCCCTCCAACAGGATCTCCATCCGTGCCTTTTCTTATGGCTTCACTCCCTCCCTCACTGCTCCAATTCCTCCATCTCCATCTTGTTCCCGCCTCTTCCCGGCCTCCACTATTCCAAGTCATCTTCCACCTCCACGATGCTGCCACACCTTCACTGCTCCTTTTCCTCCAGCTCTCCCCACCCTAACTATTCCAACGCCTTCTCTATCTTCGCCTTGTTCCCGGCCTCCTTGCCTCCATTGATCTATTTCCTCCTCCAGTTTCGCCGTGCCATCTGCCTCCACCCCGCCTCCACTGCCTCATCTCCTCCTCCACCTCCTCGTCGGCCCTCCACTGGCCGCAGGTCAGCAGTGTCGTCCCTCAGGCGAAGCCGCTGGAAGATTTTGCTTTCAGCCGCTTGATTATTGAAGGAGATGTCTCCCCGCGGGGACCTGCCAGATATGAAAAACGAGTCTGCCAGGCACACAGCCTCTCCGTGAAACCGAGACGTATTTACTGAATAGGCCAGGGCTTCCCAGACTCATGGTTGGGTCGTGTCGAGCAGGAAAGACGTTTTAGTTATAAGCTGATTTAAAATTATATTACTGTTATCTGAGAGTAAAATTGATTATCATACTCGTCAACACATTCACAGATTACGATGTAAGCATGTTTAGGACATATCGCGCGCTAGCCATATTAGCTAGTGATTAATTTAGAAGCACTTGTTTCTAAATAACAGATGAAGTTTTACAAAGGTATAACCTCTTCCTAGAATGGCGCCTGGCTACTAACTATTTTATTGATTTGAGTTCGAATATACTACTCAAATTGTGCTCATTAGACGTCCTTTAGAATTAAGAAAGCACACCTTGAGACGGTCTGCTTAACTTTTATTACGAGGAAAAGCGTTCGAGTTAAGAATTTTGTGCTTCCAAACCTTCCTAAACTTCGATAAGTTTGGAATTATCTCTTCTTTACATTAAACGAAACATAAGTTTTAATGTTGGCCTGTTGCGATTTTGCTTAGATAACTATTATTTTGTGCAGTGTGTTCGTACCATTTGAGGAAGAGAGTCGAAAGTTGTTTTTGACGGCATCACAGATTTGGAGAAGGTTTTTGAGGAAGTTGTAGATCTCGGAAGGGAGATAACACCATACCCCATCGTATCTTTTTACCCCTCGTCCCCCTTTGTATCACGACTTCGTTGAATTGGACAAGCTAAGACGAAATCATCAACTATTTTTATCTGTTTCTGGCAAGCACGGGGTTTATTATTGGGCAGCTATTACAATTGCTTTCGAATATAATTTAATTTTCCACTTCTCAATTCACATAAATGACTCATGTTTGTTGATCTGTACCTTGTTTCTTTTTTTATTTTGTCCATCGAGAGATGGACAATATTACAATGTTAATGTCACTTACAATGTCTCTATTACAACTCTTTCAGTCAAATTTAATGACCAGCCTCATTAAGGATTGTCTTAATGACTCACCACCCAGTTGAGTGTAGTGCTTGTATTTCCACTGTGTTGGGCTCGTATGTATGAACACAATTTCAGTAGTGAACACAAGTTCAGTAGTCTGTGTGTCGAAGTACGTTCACTCATCTATTTTTTGGATGCCATTGAGCTTCGGGACTGAATTTTAGCTTTTAAGGCCCTAGAACACATTGTTTAGGAGTTATTTGACGACATAGAGGAAAAAAAAGTTGACAAGTGTTGCGTGTTGCTTTTGACATGAATATTTAGATGCATTTTTTTAAAACAAATCCTTCATATTTTTAAAGTCAAAGTGCAATTTGTCACGTTTCCGTGAAATTCTCTTTTTTGAGACCTCATTTAAAAAGATAGGTTGCATGTGAGAGCCGCAGAGGAAAGGTATACTACTGAAATAATTTAGGAGACGATTTTCATTCAGTTCCAAGATATCACTGCCTCCTGGAATAACATAATCAAGTAAATTATGAATAACAATTTAAAACAGAAAGTGATTGCAAATATGTTTCGATTTTATTATGGTAATAAAACTTTCAAAAAAACTTGTAACAAAGCTACTTTAAGAACATTTATTAAAAACAATTATTTCAGTTGTATAAAGTTGAGATTTCCCTGACAGTATATCGTAGAAATATTTAAAATGGAAGATGTACAAGCTGATTTAGCAGCGGGATTCGTCAATTTTGAAAGGAGACACGTGTGTAATCATTAAAGTATTTTCCTGAATAATTGTGGTTGTAACGTTCCACATAGTTTTGATAGCATATTATTTGTACTCTTATCCATCTAATCTTTGCATATTAACTGTCTAAAATACATGCGTATTTTCTTCATTTGTAGTTGTGTACTATAGTATTCAATAGTATTTGTATTTTCCTTCTTCATAAAATTCTTGAGATTGCTTCCACACACTTTCACTGATTTTTTTGCTGTTTTTCGGCACTGAATCTATTTCAGAGTTTTGAACATTACCAATATAATATTAAAACGATGCGATCACAAACTATGAAACTAGAAACTAGAGCTAAGAAAAATTTTTCATTGTCATATTTGTTTTTCTCAACCCAAAATTAGTAGGAATTGACTCATGAAGTGCTCGAAGCATTCAAAAATTGTTTTTTTGTTGCCCAGTGTAATTATCTACGGATTGTTTTAGCTACTTGACTGTGCCACCCTAGATATGTTGTGTTGCCGAGAACTGGGCATCCTGCAATCACATGATCGATGATCTCATTTTGTTGAATATACGTTCTAGAGACATCTTTTGTACTGCTATTCAGTATATGTTTATTATGATTGCCTGTTTTTATTAACCCATCTTTAATTGCTATTATAAATACTTCAGTTTCAGGAAATAAATATCCCATTTTTAACCCCAGGAGAGAAGTGACTTTATTAACTAATGGGTTAATTAAGAGATTAGTATAATTTCCATTAAGTGTCTTGTTCCTCCAATCTGTCTGCATGTTACTTATTTGGGAAACAATTTCCGCGTTGGTTACAGTTTTCTGGAGATTTAGAGCCGAATAGTTTGCATTCGCTGCAATTACATAGTTTAGTAATACACTTTCCGAAGCGTGAAAGTACATTGGCATTTTCGTTTCTTGTGATCTGAAAAGATATTAAGCAGGCCTCCTTGGTTTCTGGGGAGATGAAGCCTTTCAACAGGATTCCTTGGATGATATATTCTGAATTATGTGGGGGTGGTCGAGTAAATGTATGCAGTTCTCAAAGGGCTGTGTCCGAATATTTCAGAATATCAAAGGAATATATCAATAAGTGTTAATAGTGTTAATAGCATAAGTGTTAATAGCATTTATTACATTCCTTGAGTACAATTTTATGTTAGCCAAATTCATGTTATGTTTATGATTTTTTATTTGTACATTTTCTTGAATAACAACTTCATATTTGTGCGTTTCACTCATCTATTTTGTTGGATACCAAGGTATTTATAAGTCTCTTGCTACAAAAGCTGTGGAAAATCACAAGTTTCGTCACGTACTTCAACCAATTTATCATTTTTCAGATGTATTTCAGCAAATTTATCCAATCCAAGAGACATAGCAATGTCTTCTAAATACCCGCGTCACATATGTCAGGGCTTTCAGGTGGTTTTGGTTCTGGGCAAACAGTTTAAGATCATTCATAAACAGAAAATGGCTGATTCGGGAGCTAGGATATCTCAGTCTCAGATCTCCCATCTCTCTCTAGACTTTCCTTGTTTTGAAGCTGTGATAAGGGATTTAGCTAAACAAAACCATAGAGAGCTCAATGGTTCGCCTTGAAATATTCCTCAACGAATATTTTAAATGTAAAATTCTCCAAATAAATCTCCGTACGCCAGTTTTCCATTAAGGTAGCCCGCAGGTTTACAACCTTTGTATTTATTCTAAATATTTTTAAAATGTGTTTCAGCCAGTCGTGAAGTACCGAATCAATTGACTTTCTACAGTCAATGTATCACATGCTCAAGTTTCGGCATTTTACCTCAGCTTATTTTATGATTATGCTGTCGGCAGTCAACTGTTCTCATCCAAAGGTACTTCTGATGCATGCTTTCTGTTCCATGCTGATGATATTGTTATGATCCCAATTATTGTATATTTTTTCGTGTAAAACTGATGTTAATAACTTATACAGAACAGAGAGATATGCTATTGGCTTCAATTTTTGGAAGCTGATTTGACAATATTTTTGGGAAATAAGTAAGTAATACTTTGCGTTAAAAATTTTGGCCACTGATCAGACCTCTGAAGTATCTTCTTAAAACTTATTGAAATTCAGTGGTGAAGGGAGGCAAAACGCTTCAATGAAAATTTTTTAATTTTGCCAGGTTCCGCTAATTTCCAATTTTGACATTTCTTGAGACTTCCTTCAACATCTTCGGTGGTAATGTGGACTTCTGATATTTCTGAAAGGTTGCCCATCTTTCCTTGGAGTTCAGAGAGCCATGATGCATCATAATTGTAACTTGAAGGTTTGGTCCAGATTTCCTACCAGTATGATTTGAATTTATAGTTATCAACTTTCTCATGGCTGTCAGCTTTGTTCCAAGTTCCGGCAGAATGCTTTCTGGTTCCTTTCAAAATACATATTTTGGTATTCTACGCTTTGAGTATTCATTGTGCCTTCGCAATCTAGCACCCTTAGCTTTGAGCTTTAGTCTAGCTTCATTATGATAGAATTAAGACAAAAAATAACCTTGTGAGTCTTTGATGTTTATTTGCATTTTATGTAGGATTCTATTAATTTTATCATTTACTAGTTCCATTTTTGTTGTTTGAAAGAAATTCATGAATTATATTAATCTCTGTTCTTAACTTAACAATACATTCTTCCAGTCTAAATTGTCATGCAGGTTTTCTCGCTTTGTGTTGCTTGATGAGCTATTCTGAATGCGCTGTCCATTAAGGTAAATTACAGCAACTGCAGCTGTTTATAAGACAGTATGAACACCAGTCAGGTTACGTAATTGGACAGCAACCTGAGGTATCACCTGTTCAACTTGCTTAATAAGAATATTAGATTGGTAAAGGCCAACTTTAGGATTTTAGGTCTATCAAGAGGATCTATGTTTCGAAGCAAATCCTACAAATTTTTCAGCTGTTTACTTATTTATATTCAAATCATTTGTCTATATTCTCGTGTCGTTACTATCATCAGCTTGATGGTCTTCTACAGCTGCCTGAATATCATTATTCTGCGTTTTTCATCAATTTAGATCTGGGTAAAATACTTTCGTTTCATAATTACGGTCTTACGATTTTGTTCAGTCAAGATCAATTCTGGATAGAAAATTCAGAGTGGAGTTTGTGTAAGGGATCATCTCTACACTCGTTCATGAGCAAGTCAGCGCGAATAACTTTTTTATTCATTTCTCTGATCCATTTATTTCTATTGGCTGTTTCATTTCTTCTGGAGGCATTCCTCTTGGTATGCAGACCAGATGAAGATGACGCATTCTCCTCTCTGGTGTTGGCGTGGTAATTTCCATTTTGATCGCTTACGTCAGGGCCGCTCAACCATTTGCTCCGAGGAGGAGCCTCGGTTGCTCTTTTCTCTTTCGCCGCAGAAAGAGCAAATGACGTCATCAAATATCGATCGGCGGGATGTGGCACAGTGGGTCGCGTCTTATTTCTACGGAGTATTTTCCATTGTTCGGAATGAAAAAATCTCACAGCTCTGGGAAAGGATATTAAGTTAGAAAAAACAGTAAGATACTTTTGTAACATTAATTGAAACAGTTTCTAGATATAAACGTATTAGTGTAATTTGGAAATTAAAAATACGACAATTTGCAATGCAGCATGGAAAGAAAACTATCTTTTTGCAGATTGCGCCGGCAATGCCAATTGTTTCGTTGCAAAATAGTGCTCAATAACATAAAGAAATTTAAGCGGTGGCATTACACAGTTTACCATGCTGCTGAATATGAAAAGTGTTATAAAGGTTGCACAAAAATGTGATTAAATAAACTAGTAATAAAAATACTAAAAGTAAAGGAAATTAAAATTAAAAAAATGAAAGTGATTGCAAAATCAAAAACTCTTATTACACCTTTTAAGTGTTTTTTCTCTCAATATACTTTCTATATTTGGAAGAGATGACATGGTGCTATTGAGCCGTAACATGCATTTCAGATTGTGATCTGTAATTGTACTTCTCATTCGAGATTTACAAATTTTCAAAGCAGCAAAAACTTGCCCACAGTTGTATGTTGATCCAAACGTACTTAACAATCGAGCAGCATTACAATGCAGTTTTGGAAAACGGTTTTGTGGGAAGTTCTTTTCCTAAACGCTCACGTTGTAGTATCGATATGCAATAAAATTAAACTCTTTTGTATTGTATTATTTTACTGTCAAAACAACATAAGAACATCAAAATACATCCAAAACTTACTTCTAGTGAGGCATTGATTTTCAGAACACTGGAAACTTCCTTTTGTTCTACTTCAGTGTACTTGTCGTTTTCATCAGCGTGATTAAATGTATAATGTCTTTGCAAATTAAACTTCTTCACGTGATTAAACCCTTTATGTAAACTAAACATTTGGCATAGCTGCCGTAGTCGGCGAAAAGATATTTTTCTTTCCATACTGCATTGAAAATTGTTGGTGTAGATGCTCTGGTATGTGAAGTGCTCGCGTCGACTTACATGTTTCCGCGACTGGAGTTACCGGGACACTGTGACAGTGGTTATCGCAAGGCGCGCAACGCTCGGGCTCCGGTGTCCCGCTCTCGGCTGACAACACGGCTCCGCGCTGCCGATTTGCTCTGCTTGAGCGGCCTTGGCTTACGTTGTCCTCATCGGGCTGGGTTCCCATGCGCAACTTCCTGGCATATCCGAGACTTCATTCTGTACGAACTGCTTCATACCAAACGGGCAATGCATTTTATAGCTCTCTGCAAGCTACAGGGGAAACTAGGTAAGCATAAGTGCCGGAAGGAAAATAGAGTTGTTAGGGGAAAATGAGACGAAAGACGACAAGCTACTCAACCCACCTGCCGAGATCCGGGGGAGAGGGGACAGATACAGGTGCGACAGGAATGGATTACTAGGTAAAGGGAAGCGGTCAGCTGCCCCGATTAGTCGTCTTTTACGTCAGGGGGAGATTCCGTGGTGCTATTCCACTAAAACATCCGATACCACACAGGATGTCGTAAAATACAGAATAATTGTTATTTACACATTTCATTACATTAAATATCATTGACATTAACAATTTATAATAATAATAATAACAATAGTAATAGTAATTATTATTATTATTATTATTATTATTATTTTATCGGCCAATTCTGGCCGCGCTACACGATTAACGTGTAGGATCAGCTTTTCAGCAAAATCCCTCGATAAGACAATATACTTATTAAATTACGCATCCGTCCGCGCCACGGGGCAGGCTATTTTTTCTTTCCCGTATTCTCAGGTATGTACAGTAAAATACGTAGTACAGGAAAAGTTATGTAATGATACGTGAAAATACGACGGATTTTCGGCAGAAAAACATTCATTTCCGGGCCCTGATAACGAAAAAGTGGATAAATCCAGTAGCTAAATTAAGAAAAACATGTTGTTTAACACGTGAGGTAGCCACAATCCCTATTTTGTGGGTCCTTGATACCGAAAAATCAATTGGTGGCAAAACGTCCTTCAGTCCGTCAGTCCTTCTTCTGTCTGTCCGATGTACGTGAACAACACTAGCGCCTGGACCATGCGTACGATTTTTTCCAAATTGAAGAAATCCCTATCCATCTTGGCTGATTCGAAGCTCTGCGAATTAGAAAAACATTTATTAATATTTGGGGGTACTTTACAAGCAGCCCCCCAAACATTTTCAAAATTTTATCAAAACGGCTTCAATTTTTTTCGGTAAATTTCCTGTAAGATTGCAAGAAAATACAGTTATTAAGGTGGAATTTTCAGAAGTAAGAGAAAATGCGACGTCGAAATATTATTGCCCGCAACTTTTGTACTCCCTCGCAGGCGGTCTGGTGAAACAAAGCCACCTGCAGTGGAGTGGGTTTGGTAGAAAAGTGTCCGCTAGGTGGCCTTGGCAGAATGCTGCATGTAGGCTGCCACGAAACGATTCAATTGCGAAGTTTTTACTTATAAACGTTAGCATAAGTCATAGAAACAGTACCGTGTGGAACTCGATGTAATGGGTATTAATGCACTCTTGTGAAGTTTACGATACTCGTAACATCACACTCATGTATACCCATCATTACATCATCGTTTCATAATGTAGTAGTAAGCAATATCACTCTCCTTTAATAAACAACTTAATGAAAAATAAACAGTTGCTTAGAACGGATATAACTATTGATATTGTCTTGACATAGGGAGGTTTCTGTTCTCCCGATTAGCTAAAGATGATTAGATTAGAAGGAATTGCTTGCACAAAGCAAGCAATTCGCCAAAGCTGTTGTTTCACAGGTAATCCGAGAGACTGGAGCAGCTGGAAGCATTGTTGAAGCGTTGGTTGAGTGTTGCACGTGGTGCGACGAAGAGCGCTGACGAGTAGCCGCTATAGCTGGTGAGGTGGGCGTGGCGCCGTCGCTTTCGCCTGGCGGCCATGCTGCTCCTCCTGGTGGCGGTCCTCAGCCTGGGGCCCTGGCGCCCGGGGGCGTGGCCGCTGCCGAGGCGCGCGCCGCCCAGGGCGGAGCGGAGGGCGTGGGCCCTGCAGCGCTGCCTCGGGGGCGTGGTCACGGTGGCCAAGGGCGGCCGCTTCGGGAACGTCTTCATGGAGTGGGCGTCCGCGTGGGCGGTGGCGCGCACGCACAACCTCACGCTGGCCACGCCCACTGACCTGCAGAACGCTCTGCACCGCGCCTTCAGCCACGTGCCCACGGGCCCCAGCATCGCCGCGCTGCTCCGCGCCTGCCCGTTCGGGCACGGGTTGAGCGAGGCGGACGCCCTCCGGAGCCCTGTGGCGACGAGGGACGTCCCCGCGGCCGCCGCCGCCTTCGCCGCCGCCGCCCCCGCGCCCGGCCCGCTCGCCCTCTCCACGTTCGAGGTGCTCCCGGCCTTCATCGCCCGGCACGCAGAAGAGCTGCGCGCGCAGGTGCGCTGGAGGGCGGAGCTGCGCGAGCGGGCGCAGGCCGAGCTGCGCCGCCTGGCAACGGTGGCGGCCGAGAGGTTCGGCGCCGCGCCGCACGAGGTGGTGCTGGTGGCGGTGCACGCGCGCCGCACCGACTACCCCACTTATTTAGAGAGGATACTGCACGCGCAGCTAAAGGCAGATGCCCTCTACTACGTGCGCGCCCTGCTCCGCCTCGCGCGCACCCTGGAGGAGGAGGCGAAGGCGGAAGCTGGGCGCGCGGGCGCCGCGGGGCCGCTGGCGGCGGTCGTCACCAGCGACGGCATGCCCTGGGTACGAGCGACTTCTTGCCAAACGCACACATTCTCATTTCATTGCATTAATAGCATAGAAAACATGTTTTGGTGTATTGTACTTTAGCGGGAAAGAATTTGCAGTTTTAATAAGACGCAATATTCTTTCAAATAAAATTATGCGCATTCCAAACCCAGAACAAAACTAAATGAGACACTGCACTGACAACAGTTTTTGCCCTGATATATCTGAGGCGGTAGGAGTTATAAAGCAGTCGGTAGATACAGATCTCCACGCGGTACCAATATGAAAACGCGCAAAAGTGAGTTCTCCTCGGAGGTGGGCAATGATGGCAAAGTTTTACAGAGCTCGAGTATTAGGCAATATTAACTACTACCTCACATTTTCCAGTACAATTAAAGACTACACTGACCTTAGAAACAGACTTTGTTGTATCCAGGAAAAACACAATGCCAACGATAACACAGTTTTTATTCAGAACAGTTTCTTTACAAACAGTAATATCTCTCCAAACCACAAAAATGTCCAGGATCTAAGCCAATTTACCGCTACGCAAGGAGATTTACCAACACAAGCGCAGTCCACCGCAAATCCACTTGAGAAAGTCCAAATATCAAAATGCCAGTTCGATTTATAGCCAAATCTTACTCGCACTCGTATACTCGCTGGAACTCCCGCACACACTGTCGCTCCGGTGGTGGCGCGCGGCTCTATTCCGGGCCGCCCCATAGCCTCGTTTCCCGACTGCCGCTTCGCACACTCGCCGCTTGCTCTCCGTTGGGCGGCCCCTCTGCTGGTTCGCCGCCCCGATAACTTTCGGGGCTGCCGCATCGCGCCGCTGTTAGGCGGGTTATTTGAGACGCCGCATACAGCCGCAACAGAGATATTTTAATCTTCTATACTAATATATAAAGACAGAAGTGCGTTGACTCACAGCGCGGTAATCTCTGAATCTACGGAACCAATACCGAAGAAACTTTTGTGCCTCCTTCCTTTAAAGTTCTAGAGTACTGTAGGCCATGATTTAAAACCATAAAGCTTAATATGTTTACAAAATATTTACTTTTCTGGATATTTTTCGCTTAGCTTTACATCACAGATTCAAGAGTGGATCAATGTCAATAGCTTAGCTGCACGCCACCAGAGGATGACGTCTGAGATCGACTACTGATTTCATTAACGTCCAGACTTTTCATGAGATTCATTGAGGTTTGAATATGGCTATGTAATGTCCACGTTAGTGATTTGTTAGTTTTAAACGTTGGTGGAATATTTGAAAGAAAACCATGACCAAAGTAGTAAAGAACGTCTAAGTAAATGCATTGTCTTTAGTCTGTGTTATATAGTGGTGGTTATACTGTGGCAACATATTATGCGTTTTGAGTGTTTAAAAATTGAGGTAGGTTAAGAGAGTAAAAATGACAATAATATACCGTATAAAATATACAGTAATGTACAATGTACAATATATAGATATCGTATACTTTCTAAACACCCTCTTCTTTGACGGAAATTTATGAACATGGAATTGTTTGAAACAATGCCGAACCGATAGACACAGTTGTCAAAACAGATTACAAGTGCTATGAGATACGGAGTCTATAAAAATTCTGAATCGGCTACTTAGAGGCAAGTGCGTCTTGCTGAAGAACACACTCGAACCATTGAAAATAATATTGGAAGGAGGGAAGCAAACTTAAATAATTCTCTTCGTAGTTGGGCAGCTTTTCATTGTGAACACTCAATTTGATTATTTACACAGTTCTCACGTTCAATTTTGGTAAATTGAAAAATGTTCTTATATTTTGGGTCAAACCTTTTGATTTTTTTCCAATACATGCAGGAGATTAGCTCAGTGGTATGTAATTAAGTAGTGATCCTTTACGTATTAAGACTAATCTAGGCTGTTGTTTTGCATATCAATTGCTCCCAATGAATGAATTCATCCATTTTTCTTCCAAAAAATAGGTAAAAATGAATTTATCCAAAAAACATTTATATCTAAGCAAATAAACAATTCTGGGAGATCTTGGTTTCTATTATTCACATTTTAAAATCCATAGTATCTTCAGATAAAATCTTCAGGACAAATAATGAATGTTATATTGTTTTGCTAAGTGGTTCAGTACACGGTCAAATCATTGAGCACAGAAAATGTACATGGTGGTGTATCAGTATTGTCCTTATGTGGCAATGATATAATGAATTGATTTACCTAAACAAATAAGATTTATACTACACGTTACTAACATACAGGACTTTAAACATATTTCTGTAGACGTCAAAATAATTTCAAAAATCGGTAATTACGTTTCAGCATAGATATTTTTATTTATTTCCATGATAATGATTCATCAATTACGTTATGGCATCTATATCTATTACATCGAATCTTTGTACTAGCGTACCAGTGCGAAAACTCCCGCATGTTAAACTCCGCTTAAAACTGTAAGCCCTTTCAAGTTCACGAGTTGGCAAGATATACATTTTAAACCATTATTTATTAATAACGTAGAAGAAAAATATAAGAAGAGTTAATTTCACAATGTGACAATTTATTGAAAGTAATGGTATAATATATAAAACTCCTCAAAAGGAATACAGGTGAGCCTATAAGTGTTTTGTTTTGCAGTTTAGATTTGTCTATTTTTTGCTATAAAGTGAGGAATATTTGGGAGCTGGAACTCCCAATAAGAAAAATCTAAACTTTTTTCTGGGAAAGTGAGGAAGATAGATCGAAAATTTCCAAATAGGGAGCAAGACAAGACAGGGCTAGCTGGGCGGATCAGGGATACAATGGAATAGATAAAAAAAGGCCCGGCTGCAGGCCATGAATAAATGAAATTCCTCTTCCTGGCTAATAAGTTACTATAAGTCAGGATGGCATTTTTACTTTCTCTCTCTCTTACGACGGTACTTCGTGAGAAGAAAAGTTATGCAATAGTGCGCCGGAAAACGGTAAATTTTTTGCAGAAAAAATCTTTAATTGCAGGAACATGTTTAGAAAAACAGTGGATAAATTCGGCTGCTAAATATAGAAAACAAATTCCTCTAACACGTGGTGTAGTCAGAATCCATGTTTTGTGGGTTTTTGACACCGAAAAATCGATTGACGGCAAAACGTCTCTGTTCGTCCGTCTATAGTTAACTTTAGCGTCTAAACCGTTGAGTCCATTTTCTATAAAATTGGTATTCCTCCACTGACCTCAATGGACTAGAGAATTTCGGAGTTTCAAACTGTTATTTTTATTTTTGAGATTACTTTACATGAAACCTGAAAAACATTTTCAAAATATCCTCAAAAATGTCACCAAATGCTTCCATAAAATCTTGCCCTCAAATAGCGTAAAGAACTCTTATGAGAATGGTGCAGGTCTCATGTTCGTTGAAATCTAAGATTTTTTTGAAAATTGCAAAAGTGCGATTTTCGCGTAGTTTGTGCTATTGCAAGCGTAGTTTTTACATAATTTGCGCTTGAAATTTATGCAATATCTAAAAAAAAAATATTTGTTGGATAAAGCAAAGTTACTCTTCTTTCCCCCAAACATCAATGACGCTAGCCAAGAGTGATCACTCCCACCAAAAAATCTCTCGTGTTTATAACCGTTGAAGACGGGCGGAGGATGAGATAAGGCGTCGCGAACATGTAGCTTACATTTTACTTAATCTGCCATAATAAGTGTAATCTTAACATGTGCACTTTTCGTCTACATGCAAAGTGTTAATGAAATAGTGCTGTCGGCATGACATCCAATATTCCTGTATACTTATGGTTACTTACGCAAGTTATGTTTTCTTACTGTGCTCAATTGTCTATGGACACGTGATGTTCCCTCATCACTCTGAAATGAGTGCAAACACCATATTCGGGTGTGCCGTACATTACATCAGTTCGTAAACTGATTGACGCTGGTGTTGTTACAACACAAGCCGAACTGGCCAAGCCTCGTAATTGGGGACGAAGTGAACATTCACGAGCTGTGGAAGCTACAAATACAGCTCGCTTTCCTACAGTAATGCCTGGCTGTGTGAGCATAATCTAAGAGCATCCCGTCGTGTCAACCCAGCTGGCAACTTGCAATCAACAATGTCTACCTCTAACTTATTTTTACCTTAGTGTTAACCTGTATTTCAATGTTTCAATGTTTTAATGTTTTCTAAAGTGCCATTTATTTTCAGTACAAAGGTTCATTATCTGATATGTGTATTGTGATTTCGAAGGTGTATTCAGTGTTCTCGAGTTTGTTTTACAAAAATATAATTTACTTCAGTTTCAGAGTGTACGACCATACGACAGCTACTTCAGCTGTATTATTACTAACATGTTGATATTAATGTAAACACAAAATAATTGTGATAATTAAACTTGTATTTATTCTGTTAGATTGGATTGCTTTTCTTCTGTGCCATTGGAGGAAATGAGACGACTGCCCAGAAATCAACATTTTTAATTCCTTACAGTCCAGTTGCTGACATGCATTCAAACCCTTTCATTATTTTCTCAGAATTCGTTCCAAATTTGTTATTTAAATTTTTTCACGGATAGAAAGAATGCAGAAAAGAATGGCGTGGGTCTCATTTTCGTAGAACTCTGAATTTTCGAAAGTTACCAATTTAGAAACAACATGAGAAAGTATATGCTCTTGGAGCACCACTCGTTTATAATAATGTACAATCAAATCTGTAGTTAGAGTCAGTAAGCAAATACTTTTTCGGTTTTGGGGAGCGAAAAATGTAGTTATAGTTTTTAAATATTGCTCCTTACGCTTGTTGGTATCTTTATTCATAATTCAACTTTGTGTAAGTAGAAACCTACACTTGTGTAAGTAGGGTGGGGATTCTAGAACTCATGAAAACGCGGATCGTGTATTTCTTCTTCATATATCAAATATTCGTAGTTTTTATTATTTTAGACGATCAATAAAATAAATTTGATTAAAGTTATGGCAACGTCGAAGTGATATTTTGTAAACAATTGCCTTGGGTAGGTACGGCGCGTTCTGCTGCCGGCACTGGACGACATGGCGCGGGCCTCCGCGCTGCGGCTGGTGTCGTTCGCGGCCGGGGGAGGCACCGAGGGCTCCGCGCTGCAAGACCTGGCGCTGCTCTCCGCCTGCAACCACTCCGTCATCTCGTACGGCACCTACGGCATGACGGCCGCGCTGCTGGCCGGAGGCCACGTCGTCGCTTTCCAGCTGCACGCCACCTACCCCTCATCGCAGTTCGCCAAACTGCTGCCTGGATGGACGCTCATCAGTAGTGCAACCCCCTTAAAGAAAACGTGTAGAAACGTTGATTTTCTAAATTTGAATGTATTTTGGTTTCTACTCGTAAGTAAAATATTGATTTGAATTCAAATTTGATCTCACTTTTGTTCTTTGAATGAATTAACTATTTACGATGAAGGGAAAGTAGATGTATTTTAAAGTCTGAATCCTAGAACATGAACGAAATTATGTACTTAATGAATGAATTAATTAATGAGTGAGTGCACTATGTACACGTTTCGGAGACAGCAGAAATATTGCGTGCATTATGTGCAATTTTAAAAAATTACAAAAATAAGATTTTCTCAAAAAACAGCTCCAAATTTTTTCTTTTAAATTTTGGTAAGGATAGTGCCTGATGTACTCCATGAGATGACATAAACGTTATAATACACTATTCTATTGTTGTTTTTTCAACTACAATAATGTAATTTTTTCACATGTCTCTCACGTCATTAACATTTACATTAGCGGCGAATTGTTCACATTATTATATTTATGAGTACATGTGATTTAAATAATGTCATAATCAAAGTTTCTCGAAAACTCAACCGTTTTCTGTGAAAACTAGCTCAAAATTCCGCATTTTTAGAAACGTTCAGACGTCATTTTTTCAAAAATGGCTCCAAATTTTTTCTTCAAACTTTCCGAACGGATAGTTACACACGGAACGGAAAATTACACAAATGTATTTTTTTAAGATATCTCACAAACTTAATACGCACATTTTAAGCACTTTGTACACACTTGTATTTGTGAGTTGATATATGTCAATGTCTTTGAATTTTTTTCAAAAACTCAAAAATTGTCTGTTAAAAAATCTTCAAATTTCTTATTTACAGTAGCGCAAACTTCTTTTAAAAACGGCTGCAAATTTTTCAGTGAAAATTGCTATTTAGGATGAGCTTTTACTGTTCTTTAATACTCTTAAAATAATATTTCTGTTCTAACATTAGGAAACCGAGAAATTAAGAAAATGTAAAAAATGTAGTTTGGGCGATAGATGGCAGCTAGCACGAGTATGTGGCAAGTCCGAATAGCTAGCCGAGACCAAAAGAAAGAGAAAATTAATACGGGAAGGTCTGTGTCATTCTCTAGCACTACAAGATTCATTTTTACATTTTATACCTTAAGAAACGAACAAATAAATATGAAATAATATACACATTCTAACATATGTAGCAACCACCTTAATCAAAACATCTTTGAAATTACGATTAGGAAGCGATGGATTTTCAGAGCAGGCGACTCATTTTGACGCTCAATTACTCCACAAATACTCATATTATAGCCATCCTGAGCTTGCTCAGGATCGCTAACAATTTGTCAATATGAAAGACATCGTATGCGAGATTCGCCGCGCGCTCGCGTAGCCGCGGCGTCGACCCCGTCGCCTTATCAGCGGTCGCTGGAGGGGTGGCGGGGGGGAGAGTTGTCGCCCCTATGCGGCGAAGGGGCTGGTAGTAACGGTCTGAGTGAGGAGAGACGAACAGAAAGTTTCGAGAAGCGGAGGTGTGAGTTGGACTGAGCGAGAGGCGTGGCCGCTAGCCCAGTCAGCGGAAATTGCACCACGTTAAGGCGGACTCCGTCATGCTCGTTCTTCCAGTACGCTCTGTTGTTAGAGCGAGCTAAATATTTCAACGGACTAAGGTCGGTATTTCGATTCTTACGTGCCACATCGGGCACATTCCATCCGAATTGCCCGATTAGGTGTTCACGCCGGTCATTGTTGGAGATAATTCCACGGACACAACCTCCGAATTAACGTTGGGACATGGTTCCCGCAGTTCACTTTCGGAGATTGTTTTGCCATTATAAAACGTGTTCAATAACTGGTATACCATTCCATGTGCATTCTCATAGTATCTTTGTAACATGTGCAGAAGATATTTGCAGTTATGGATTTTTCGTGTGGGAGGACTGTACTGATTTTTGAAAGAATTTTGCCATGTTAATAAGCTAGAAGTGCAAGTTCTGTTTTTGAAAGGAGTATTAGGGATGGTAGTGTTAACACCAAAGTGAAGTTATAAATCTATTAGAGCTATTGAAGGACCATTAAGGAAGTCATAAAATTATATTTTCTAGGAGTCATTGAAGAAGTTAACTGAACTTAAATATTACGCAAGAAATGTTGTAACAAAGGGTAATTTTATATAGTTTTTCAAGTAACTTCTTTTGAAGATGTTCGAAGTTATTCATGTGTAATTAAAGGTGTTGTGAAAATCATATTTGAAACGAACTATTGAAGAAGATTAACAAACTTGAATGTTGTACAATAGATGTAAATGGGGTAAATTTCTGTAGTTTTTTTACAAGAATTTCTGGTGAACATTCCGTGTTTTCAAAAAAAAATTATTCAGTTTAACAGAATACGAGATATTATGTTGTACTTTCATTTCTATAGTAAAAAAAAGGTCCGTTGAATATTCTGTTTTCAACGACTATAATTTGTTCATTTCAATTGAATACAAGATATTCTTTTTGGAATTCTAAAGAATTTCGTGCACAAAATTATATGAGAGTGTTGACGTAGTGTATGTTGAGGGATAAATTGACTGCAATTTTCACAAATAGAAAGCAGTATGATATTCTGTCAATTGAAATACAAGTCCTCCTATGACAGTACATTCTCATCACTCCTCGTCTCATCTGAGATCCCAGTAGTTCAATTAATTGAATTTCCATTGCATTTAATCACAGAATATACTACTGTGATTCTCATTCCTTTCAACTAAGAGAAAAATTATTTTAGATAATCTTGCAGTTGATTTTTCCTCCGAGGGTTTTTTTATGCTGCTCAATGGTATATATTTTCTTTCTTTATTTGTCTATTTCTGTATGTTGTGGTCATTTTGTAACTTGTGGCTTGGTTTTTATATGAAGATTCAATTATATTGATGCTTGTGGTTTCAACTTTGTGTTTTTTTTCCAAAATTTCAAAGAAAGCCAATTACCCACGAAATTTCCCCACAGCCGACCTACACGTACGGTTACAATATATTCGAAAAATTCAACATGACCTTATTTGAAGATACGTTTTTGATGAATACACTTCATTAAGGAAAAAAATGTTTTTTCACAATTGTAGTTCTGGAAAAAGGCCGAAATGTTTAAATTAAAAAAAGTTTGGAAAATCAGGCATTTCAACGAACATGAGACATGGTTTTTAAGAAAAAGTGGTTGAAAGAAAATTAAAATTGCCCATGTTTGACACAACATTTCGTAATAAATATGCATGTTTTTAAAAAATCGGACATGATCTTATTTGAAGATCTGTTTTCATGCACACATTTCATTAAGAAAAAATGCATCTTCATCATTGTAGTTGTAGGAAAAAAAATTGAGTTTGTTCAGTTTTCGAAAAATCAGAGTTTTTAACCAACATGAGACCTGAGACATTCTCTTAAACGTCCATGAGACTATCCAACAACAAAATTTAATTCACATTATTGGCGCCATTTTTTAATTTTGAGAATGTTCTAGGGGTCTCATGTAAACTTCCCCTCAAAATTAAAATATCGGTTTCAACTTTAAGGGGCCACGGCATTAGCCAGATCAATCGGGGAATATCAATTTTGGACAAAATCGGCTGCACTGTTTAGCTGCTGGCGTTGTTCACAGACAGACATATAGACAGAAAGACGTTTTGCCGTCAATCAATGTTTCGGGACCATGGGGCCGTAAAACATGAATTCTGCCTGCACCACGCGTTAGAGGATTTTTTTCTAAATTTAGCAACTGGATTTATCCAGTTTTTTGATATCAGTGCCCTGTAATAACAGCTTTTCTGCCGACAATTCGCCGTTTTTTTCGCGCAGCATTACATAACTTTATCTTCTTAAGAAGTTCCTTCTTAAGCGCGAGAAAGTAAAAATAACAAAAACAAGATTTTCTCGAAAATTGCTCTAAATTGTTTCTTTAACCTTTAGGCTTGGATATTGCAAAATGTGCTCTATCTGAAGACATAAGCGCCATTTTGGTCTATTCTTTTGTTGTTGTTGTTGTTAATTACAAGAATATATTTTTTACTTGTCTCTCGTTATTACTTGTCTCTCGTTAATATTTACATTAGCGTCGATCTGTTTGCAATATTGCATTTAAAAGGATATGAACTTTAAATGATATCTGATAATTTTTTTTGAAAACTCAAAACTTTTCGCTGAAAACGAGAAAAATTTCCACATTTCAGATACGCTCAAACGCCATTTTCTCAAAAACAGCTTCAATTTTTTTCTTCCAAGTGCTCGCACGGATAGTGCTAATTGCATTGTTTAATATGACATGAAGTTAATTTTGGTGTATTCTTTTATTTTTTATAAATTACAAAATTGCATTTTTTTAAAATATCTCTCATGTCGTTAACATGCAGATTTACAGCGATTTATAAACACTACTGAATTTTTGAAATAATGTGTGAAGAATTACTTTCAATAAAGATTTTCGAAAAAACAAGAGATTCCTCTGAAAAGGAGCTTCAAATTTCATCTTTACAGTGACGCTTAAACGCCATTTCCTTAAAATTAGCTCCAAACTTTTAAATGAAAATTGCTATTTAGGACGAGTTTTTACGCTTTTTTAATATTATTAAAGCAATACTTAGTTTCTACTATTAGAAAACCGAGAAATTGAAAAAAAAATCAAAAAAATATTCTTTGGGTGGATAAATAGCAGCTGGCAAAAGGATGAGGCAAGACCGAAAAGCCAGTCCACACCAAAGAAATTTTCTTCACTACGAGAAAGTCTATGAGAACTTTACTACGAGAAAGTCTATGCCATTCTGTAGCACAATTGGTTTTGTACCACTAGTTCGTTTCCTTTCCGAACTCTAATATCACTTCATTCTTACAGTTTGCTATTACTAATAACTATAGAAAGAGAAATAGAAAAAAAAATTCTTCATGGAAACGATTCGAACTCGCTGAGTTACAAATCTCTCTGACGGGACCCGATGTTAGTCGTTCGTCTACCCACGTGCTCCCAGAGGCGTATCTACGGTATGGCAGACATGGCACGTGCCATGGGCGCCACTCACCAGGAGCGCTAATTAGAGAATACCCGCCAAAACAACTAACAACAATCGTAATTTAAAGAATCCTGGCAGGAGCGCAAATTTGATGCTTGCCATGGGCGCCTGAATACCTAGATACGCCTCTGCGTGCTTCTACTAAATTAATTTTTTGAGGATGACTAACCGGTGAAACATCGCCTACAGTTAAATAGACTGATAGTTCAGTCAAATCCAGTCAAGTGGTCAAAAGGGCCCGATCCAGGAAAAAATTCTGGAATTTTTTTCTCAACGGTTCTATATGTTTTTGGGGATACTGAATGCGAATTAGGTGTTTGCCACCTCAAAAAATGTCGGCTTTGCAGAGAAAACTGCAATATACCGTAAAAAATTCGCCCTTATTTTTGTTTTCGCTTATATTTTAAAAACTACGCGTTTTATCGAAACAATTGTTATTTACAAAGTAGTTAATAATAGTAGTAATTAAAGTAGTTAATATTTCCTACAAAATGTATATATTAACTTTAAATTTATGATAAAGACGCCAGAGCCCGCTGAAAAACGGTTACCCATCTCGCGGCGGCACTATAGTTTCACTTTATTGTGCTTGAGAACAGCTGTTGTGAACACATTATTAGCATTAAAAAATGATTAACACTCCGATACTCATAGAATCAATAGGGACATATTTGCTTGCGCGGAGTATCTCTAAATCCTTGATAGAAACAACATAAGGTACTCGTGAGTTAACCATTTTTGATGTGGAAGATAATTACCTTCAATCACTTTCATCAATTATTCAATGGAAAATTGGTATTCCCCTACACTGTATTCAAGACAACTAAAAATAGATGCATCGCTGATGCTACATGCTATGCAGGGCCTAACTATGATCTGAGTTCTTGGAATGATACGTAAACGTGATACGTAATGATTTGATAAAAATAATGATAAATCTATAGTGACATTTCTATGCATATGCGGCCAATACTTCACAGCATTGATCAAATGTATTTCAATGATATTGACACCATTCCTTTCCATAACAACAATGCAAACAAAGTTACTTTAAAATATGTCAACATCGCACGCACAAATGAACATTTCCAAAATTAATTACTTCTACAAAAATTGTTTTAGAACATAATATTCACAGGATGTTATGTGAATTCACAGTTGTTACAATGGTTTAGTTTATTTTCATGTAATACTGACATAGAGAAAATTGTCTTTTATTAAAAATCAAATTTAAAAAGAATTATCGTTTTTTCATTTTTTCGATCCCCTAATTCAAAAAAGACTAACTCTTCTACGATTTTCTTAATTAAAAAATAGCACCGTCAAAATTGGTACAAAGAAAAAGTTTGGAGCCAAAAAGTTCAAAGAAAGAGTTTGAAGCCGGTGTTTAGAAAATCATGCGTATTTAATTATACTACATATTTCATTCAAATATATGCGAAAAATATTAATATTTTTACAAAAATGTATTTTGCATTAGCTAAATATCTAATTTTCGAGAACAATTTCATTAAGAAAGAATCTATATCTTTAATAACGTGGTTCCCAAAAAGCGTCCAAGAGCTTTCAAACTTTTCGAATTTTTAAAAATCACAGGTAACAGCAAAAATATATCTTTTGACATAATCATTATTTAATTTGACTTTATTTTTGCATATTTCATTCAATAATTTGCGACTAACTAAAAATTAATTTAAGAAAATTTTGAAAAACCTCCTACGGGCTTAATGTGAAATATAAAAGATTCTTTTCAAATTTTCTGAGTCTTGACTCAAGCCAGAACGATCGAAGAATATTAATTTTTGAAAAAAAAATTGAATGGTTTAGGCCTCTTAGTACTCCATGTATACGTACATATACGAGAAATAAGGGCCATTTCAAGTTTTAAAGAGAAAAGAAAATTCCTCTGGATAGTCTGTTTGAAACAAAATTAGACTATAGCTTCGGTAAAGATTCAGAAAGATTATTTAGTAATTGAAAATTTATGTTGTATCGATTTTACAAGTTGTCTCTTACTTTCAAGTGGATCACTGCTGCATAAAGATGTGCAATGAACGGTACAGCCGAGCAGGCAGCGTGGTCCCATGCCACGCAAGGATCACTCGTCATTCAAGAGTCATCCACCAGGTACGGCCGTAGTGTAATGAGCGTATGAATAGTACGGGGCTCCAAAACGGTGGGCCCCCCATGTTGAAAACCTCATCTAGTCTGAATGGCACGTTGGTTTTCCATGAGAGAGAAATCGAACGGGCCATTCTCTCCTTTATGTGGCTTGTAATAGCGGGTGTGTACACTTCCTACTTCATCGCCGCAAGTGCAATAAACCGGCATGCCCGTAAAGCGCACAAAGGGAAAAAGCGGACGGCGCTCAAAGAGGGAGCGCGAGGGGGAGCAAAAACGCGGCGACGTCCCGCGCCCCCTGCACCGCAACACGCGCGCGATGCCGCTTACACTGGGCCGAGAGCGAGTGGCAAATGCGCATAATAACACGTGCATATACAACAACAATCATAATACCTTAATTTTTTTGTAGATTTTAGTTATGTCAACGCTTTAATATTGTATCTGTGTGGCACCAAAAACGTGAGAATAAACAAAATAATAATAATAATAATAATAATAATAATAATAATAATAATAACACAGCGGAAAGGAAGTAGTAGAAATTAGAAATATTCAGATAAACAGGGGAATTTTCCAAGGAGATTCGCTATCCCCTCTGCGGTTTTGCATTAGTTTGATTCCTCTATCTATACAGTTGTCACACACTCTCTTTGGTTACATGCTCCATAGTGACGAAAGTCCAGTATCACATTTATTTTACATGCATGATCTTAAAGTGTTCGCCAAGAATGAAGCGATTCGCTCCAAAATGCTGTCTGTTATCAGTGATTTCAGCAATGACATCTGCATGAAGTTTGGTCTCTACAAGTGTGCAAAAATCAACTTAAAGAAAGGCAAAATAACATCAGAGAACACTGAAGTTGATACGAACATTGTGATCAAAAAGCATTGCGCTATTCAAGACGCAAAACAACACACACACTGAACTTCTGATGCTTCTTAACATGAAATGTGAAACCCAAAAGATGTTGAAGAAATCGTGGAGAGACAAACCACTCCATGGACAATATCTAAAAAGAATAGACGTGGGGCAGATCAATAAAGATCAATCATTTATGTGACTCAAAGGGGAAGATTAAAGCCAGAATCGGAAGCACTTGCCCAAGATCCGGCCTTGAAAACACATTATAATAAAGCTGTTCTCAAAATTCCCAAGATGATAAATGGCGCATTTGCCAGGAACACGTAGAAACCATTGATCATATTGTCTCAGCTTGTCCAATTCTAGCAAAGACAGAATATTTGAAAGGACACTACAGGATGTTTAGTTACCTCCACTGGCAGATCTGTACCGCCCTCGGAGTTTCAAACACATGTTCCAAGTGGTAGGAGCACTCACCAAAACCGGTAACATCTGTTGGACTGTGTACGATATTGTACGACCAATAAATTCAAACTGATCACACGATAGCGGCAAACAAACCGGATATTGTTATCCGGGATTTGGAGAAACAATCGTGTCTACTTGCCGGCGTTGCTGTGCTATGCGATCAAAACGTCGTAACCAAGGAGGCAGAATCTTAAATACAAGGGTTTGGAAATCGAGATCAGCCGAATGTTGGGCGTAAAAACACAGGTCGTACCGATAGTCATCGGAGATTTGGAATTTGTTCCGAAAAAATTGTGTAAGAACTTGGCTAAACTCCCCGGTAGTTCAAAAGACTGGGAAGTGCAAGAAATTGCTTTATTTGGAACAGCCCACATTTTGCGCAAAGTATTGTAGAAGCACCGATAGTACCTAGATCTACTCCTTAAGAAGTTGGTTGCAACTCGGAGTCGACAATATAATCAACCGACTCATAACATCTTTAGTTGTAAGTTAGAGGAATAATAATAAACCGAACTCAGTGCGCAGCGCGCTGATTTCGTAGTCGGGGCCAGCCATCCTGCGTTTTCGTGGTTCCGTCGGTAGCACAGGCGAATGCTAGGATGGTTCAAAAAAGCCACGATCACCTCTTATCATCATCGTCATATCACCTCATAATTCAAGGCTTAACAACATCGTCTTACCAAGGGATACAGCTGAAAAGCTGATCCCCATAATGACACACGTTAATCACTCTCCAGAATAGAATATGATTGAGCCTCGAAAGAGAACGTGTGGCGTGGTCAGAAATGGCCGATATGCAAATAAATAGTAATAATAGTAATAATAATAATAATAATAATAATAATAATTTTGAGATAATATTGACCTTGAAGGATTTCTTGAAATTCCAAGGCTACGCGAAAGGCTGTGGTGGCTGTATCAAGGCTGGGGATCTGTCTGCGGGCCGCCTATTGGAATACATTACTGAAATTAATATACCCAGAATATAATTAATATTCAGGCATTATCGACTATACAGAAAGATCAAAACACAAAAAATTCTCAAGATCTACATTGAACTGAAATTAGTTCATTGATATTTGCTATTGAGGGTAGCAGAAACAAATTTGTTCGTCTTTCTGGCCAGTTTTATTATGCTTATTTAATTGCAGTAATTAAAAAAAGTGTAATAACCACATATGACCTACGTATTATATCATATTTCTAAAATGAATGTGTAAGTTTGTGGTGTCAAATTAACTGTCTTTTTTATACTCATAAAGTTATTAATGATTTAAAAACTCATAATATTGTTTTTACAACATTTGTCCGCCTCTCCGGTCTAATCTCGGACGGAAACTGATTAACTGATTTTGATTAGTCTTTCCAGAAAGGATGAGTATTTTTTCAGAGAAACCTTGGACTACTTTTTGCCCATTATCTTCTATTATAAAATAAAGTGTGTTTGTTTATTCTTTTACCCACATCTGTAAAAAGTTCTCCCATTATTTTACAGGAGAAATTGATCGCCACTGCAGGTTTTCACGATCATCTCGAAAATAGTCAGGAAATCGGCCAAAGCGCATTGGAATTTTATGAGTCTATATAATTTTCTGCTAAATGCATTTTGATTCATTTCAATATCGCAATTAAACTTCGAGTAATTCACGGCCAAAGTTGAAAATTAGTTCCGTCAGAGAAGTGCAGGGTAGGGGCGATGGGGAGATTCGGCAGCGTCGGGGAAACGAAGTGTGGCGGAAATTATGAATCTACTATCAAAAAGTTCCCTCCATCGGGACTCTGGAACTTGCCAGTCAGATTGGTTGATTGAGTAGTGTTTCCAGGCGCGTCAACAGACAAGGTCGTCAGTCCCGTAAGTGTAGTGCATGTTTCTCCCGGGAGGTAGCTGCGATCTTCCTCTGCTCGATGATGAAAACCGGCGTTGGCATACACGTCGGCTAGCGGGCTTTTCCCCAACCAGGCACCTCCCACCAGCGGGGCACCACCCCAGCCACGATAAGCTCTAAGCACTCGACTGTACGGTAGTGTAGATATGTATGTGTAAATGTATGTAAGTATGGCGCAAGAATAGGACAAGGAAGAGGAAGGAAAATTTGCACCATGGCCTGTTTGTTAGAGTATTGCTCTGTCGTTAGCCTGACGTTGATCGGAGAAACCACGGAAAACTACAGATCAGAGGAACCGACCGCTTTAATTCTCCTCCAGACCGAGGCTGAATTCTACCTACATAGTGTTGACTATGTAGTGTCGAAGATCCTGCCACCGACTGGACCCTATCTATAGGACCTCCCGGTCAGAGGCATTGCAGTGACGTCAGTTGATGTTTTGGTTAGTCAGTAACGCTGCAGCGGATGCTGTCACTGCCGTTGGAGTGGCTGGAAGGCATCGACGATCTATCAGCGTGATCACCAATTCAGGAAAAAGGAGGACGTAAAATGGCGCGAGCCTTCTACTTTTCCTACATTCAGTAAATCAGAATGGCACTCACCAATTTATAACTTTCTTCCTCTATATATTAATTTTGTTACTATGTCTGCCCACTGTGATATTATTTTGACCCACTGTGCGACTCACCCCTCCGCCACATTTACGCCATCCCACCAGACGCACACCAGCTCGCGAAACGGGCTCCCTTTAATCACCGTGGCCTCGAGCCAATTAGCGAACGGCGAGCTCAAAGAAATGGGGCTATATCAGTAAACAAGTTTTGAAAACATTTTGTCCCATACTGACCTCCTATTACCTCCAAACACGAAAAAACCTTAGTCCAATCAAATGACCTTGTAAAAGTGTAGTTTGACTACGGTTAAAGGCAATTGGAAACGGAATTGTGTTTTCTGTTAATTATCATTTCTTTTTTAATATTTTTTTCGCAATTAACTAGTTTTAAACCGAAAATCATTATTTTCAAAATGTATTTCTATCGGCGAAATATGTCACAATTAATAACAATAAAATTCTTGTCTTGCTAATGCAACAACTTACCTTAAATTAGGTAATTTCATCCTGTACTTAATTTACAAAAGCATTAAAAATATGCACGATGCTACAGATCTCCTTGCAGTGAGTTTTTTAATTGCTTGCCTTAAAACATAAAAAGCACAAGAATTTATGATAATTAGAATTTTCAAATCATTTACACCATCAAAATAACAAGCATTTTTATTACTTATGTATTTTTTCCCAAGCATTTGAAAGTTCTCCGTACGTTCAAGCAAGCAAAAATTGCATTTGTAAGAAAAAAGACTTACCCTTTCTACGTGTAACAAAACTTACATGCTGAAATTATTTTTGATAAAAAAATTACCTTACTTTTTATATTCCATCCTGTTGGATATAATTACTACATAAACGTGTAAAAATGATTTTATAAAAAGCAAAGAACGTTACAACGCTAAATCTTTGACATTAAATACTGGTCATGGATTCGATACTTGAAAGACTAATGGACATTTGACTATTGCTTGAAAGACTAATTGACATGACTATTTGACATTGTGAGTCTCTCTCCGCATAATACTTTGTACTTGAGTGTTATGGTTTTTTAATATGATTTAATATGTTCATAAGGAGATTTCAATTGAAATAGAAAATTTTACTATTTACAAAACTGTACCTGAGAAAGTGAGAAACCATATCGAAAATCGTATTACATGTAACAAAGTCATTTTAATGGAATCCAAATATATGAGTGATTTTAAGTGATGTGTTTCTGTTTTAATTTGTCCAATGATTTTTTCTAATTAAAAGATAGTATAATAAATAAGAATAACATTAATGTCTTAATAAACAATTAAACCCATTACCTATGGTACCAGGCAATGACTAGGAGGTGACCAAATAAGACTAAAATACTCCAAATACAGTATCAACAGATTTCAGAAAAGTATCCCAACATTTTTCTGCTCTCCTTCAACCCTTTGTTCTCATATTTTAAGTTTGTATTTTAAGGAAAAACAAGCGATGATTAACACATTCCGCCGCGCTTCTCCGAAGACAGATTCAGATCTTCAAACAACAATTTAACTTCGTAATCTACTTCAACTTTTGCGTTAAAAAAGGCGTTAAAAAGTCATACAGAAGACAAAAGTTAACGAAAAAATGAACTACGTGGCCCTTTCTCAATGTTGTGTAATCTATTATATATAAAGCTCCCTGAAAAACATGTACACTGCGCAGTAATAAATAATTTTTTTATATACCAGCATTGTAAACGACCTTTTCTATTGCAAGAAATCGTTCATAATCTGGCAATTTACGGCAGAAAGGATGACGAATTAGCATTTTAAGACACGAATGATGGCGTCATTACACGTTTAGCCAATCGCAGCGAGAGAATCGTGGGAAGGTAAACGTAAACGGAACAAACGTCCACCGTTTTCTCGCACCGATATCACATCCCCGAGATGTCACAAGAATGTTTTTCGCAAAGTTAAATTTAATTCTCTTTTAAATTTATAATGCTGTTGTAGAAAAAATAGCGTACGCAACTCGTTTATGATGTTGCATTATTGATATTCGTACAAATTTGAAAACTTTCTCCTAACGTCGCTCGTTTGTAAAACATGTACTCATGCAATAAAGCTTAATATTATAAACTAATTGCATAAACTACATAAACTATTAAAATATGAAAACCCCAAGTACATGGATAAATAGAAATGTTTTTTAGTGAAATTTATCGCTGACACCATGGCACCACTCCCTAGAAAATCTCCGCAAAAGTTGCTAATTTTCGTAATTGTCGAGACAGTGTATAATGAAATTGCAAGAGTCTTCCAGACAGAGATTCTAGAGTAAAAACGTTGATAAAATAAGTACGTTGACAAATTGAAGGGACCTGTACCGAGGTAACCAAAGTGTTCGGTTTTCGTGAGACATGTTTCACAAAAAACTTCCCAAAATACGTATATACAAGGTGGAGATGGAAGAGATTGTGGTAATTGAGTTACATATTAAGTAGGAAAGAAGACCAACCTCAAAAGAGGTTGCTGAACTGAATTTCCTCCTCACAAACTTGTCAGCACTTAAACGTGACAAGAAGTTCTTGATTATTGATTATTTCATTCTTGCTTTATGCCTCAATGACCACGTACGAGGAATCTTAGTCAAAATTGGTTACTTCCATACATGAAAATTAATAATTTGTCACCTAACGGGACAGGCAACTACGACGGAAATGTTATCATGATATCACCTTCTTAAACAAATGTATGTTAATAATTAAAATTGTGCGAATGATTAGTCACTACGTCCAGGAATCCACCCGGATCGTTGGTCAAAATAATTGAACTTAAACCAGAAAGTCCAGGTAGGTGTGACTATTTTTTTTGAATAATTTAAATTAGAATATTCAGTTGTTAGCTTTCCAGTTGCGTTATGTTGATATTAGGAGCAGAGTACACATTTCAGATGGATAGATCTATGGATGGGGAGTCACACAATTTTTTATTGTATTTAAGTTTTATTGAAGAAAAACATGAGAATGGGATAGAATATGTAGTTAATTGAACATTTTTAATTAATAATTTATACAAACACACACATAATTTATTTAATTTTTCCACGTTTTTTAATTTCCAGCCAGGAATCACTTCTACATCCGTTTTTAAACTTTTCGGGTTCTCATTAGCATTTTTCGAAGTTAAGTCCGAAGTACTCGCAGGCTGCAGCGTGCTCCTCTTTCGGGCTTGAATGAAAGATCCGAACAATAAACCGGTCTATTATCAGTTCTTTTGGATACAGTGGGATACAGCCAGCTCGCCATAAACATACTGCGCGATGTCACAACTGCGCATCGCGCGCGAAGTTTGAATATTAAATAATGTTTTTGGTCGAGGTCCAAAATATTTTTATCCACCAGTGTCATGGTGTCGATAAATGTGTTAAATTTGATTCCCCCCCCCCCAATTTTACTGAAAATTCCAGGAGGGTACCCACCTCTTCCGCCAGCCCTGATTACGAGTGGTACGCCCCGCGTGAAAAAGCGAATCCGGGCGCAGCTACGAGAGGCGTCGGGGGGCGCCTGGAGCGAGCGCAGCTCTCGGCGGCGGGAGGGCGATGACTGTGACGTCACGGGGCGGCGCGGCGCGGCGCGGCGCGCGGTTTATTGCGCGCCCCGGGGGCAGCGGGGGCGGCGGCGGCAGGTCGTTACGCGAGCGGGAGGCACCCTATCGGCGGTGTCAATCTGCGGCGCACATCGATTGCCCCTCCCTCCCCTCCCCTCTCCCCCGCCCACCGCCTCGGGAGCGCGGGGCGCGGGGCGCTCCCTCCGGCTGGCGGTGGAGAGGATGGCCTGCTCCCTGCGCCCATGCCACCGCGCGCCGCCGCAACACGCGCCGCCTGAGCCGCCCATCACGCGCGCGTCTCAGCCGCCGGCGCGCGAGGGTCACGTACACTGTGCTTCCGCCGGCCGTCGACGCGTGCGTCTCACACAGGTGGCCTCATTACCACGAGGTGGGGAAGGATACGTTAGGCGGTAGTTCCTGGAAGGGAACGAATTTTTTTACTGATTGATTAGTGATTCCGCACGCGTCAATTGCCAAGGTCCCCTCAGTGTGGTGCATGCTGTTTTCCTCGTAAGGTGGCGGTGATGATAGTGAGATCCGGCGCCGACATACCTGTCGGCTAATAGGGTTTTCCTCTAACTAGGTATCTCTCCCACCAGCGGGGCACCGCCCCGGCAGGGATAAGCTCTAAGCTCCCGACCGGTCTCTCGGCCTGTATGTTAGTGTAGTGTATGTAAATGTGTGTAAGTAAGATGTGAGGACAGGACAAGGAAGAGGAAGGAAAGATCGCGCGCGGTCCGTGCTCCGTTTGTTAATGTACTGCTACGATTCGTCTGAAATTTGTTCGGAGAAACAACGGAAAACTACAGGGCAGCCAGCTGCTAGAATTCTCCTCCAGACAGCGACTAGACTCGACCTAGCTATGCAGCAAGTGTCAAAAATCCTGCCACCGTTGGCACTGGAACCTAGGACACCCTGGTCAAAGGCACTGCAGTGACATCAGTTGCTGCCCTGAGTCACCTCTCCCGGTGGGAATGGAACTGAAATAGCTCCTGGTAGCGCCTGTGATTGTACCGAATTTTACTTTTTCGCCCTTATTTCGTAAGAAGAGAAAGTAAAGGAAAACCTCACTAACCTGAATGTCCGGAAAACCCGGACTAGTTTTGGAAAACACGTTGTTTAGCGTAGTAAATGAAGATTTCTTTTACCTACGATAAATTGCTATTCTCATTAAGTGTATTACTCAAATTCACTTCCAGCGGAGGAGTTCATTGCCGCTAATCTACCTGCCTACCCTCTGCTTCCTCTCCGCACCCGTCCACCGACGGGCTGTCCGCAAGAAGGGAAATGGAAATGGGAGAAAATGGCTCTGAAAATGCCTTGGGCAAGGCATGTGAAAGTCGCGTGCAAAGGTAACAAACTTATTTGAGCTCACGAGTAGTTCGTCTACAGAAATTGGCGCGAGATTCAAAAGTAAGGATTATACAAATGCCTCCGGAGTGGCGGTACGTCACTGGACACCTGGCCCATCACAGTCTTTGGGAGAAGTTACTTCACAGTTATTGTCAGAAATTTGGCTATATTAATTCCCATTTTATCTTTAAGGCAAAGAAATGATCCATTAAAATGAAATAATACATCAGTCCAATTTCAAATTCTTAACTGAGAGTAAAATTAAAAGAAATTGAATCAAAAGAATCATTTTGTAATCCTATTTACTTAAGAGTGATATAAAAGCCTTAACTTTCTCCGTTCAGGTTATGAGATTTAACAGGCAAGTATTCTTATCTGTTAAAAGAACTGTCCGTCCGAAAGCGAGAATTGTTCACTTATAGAGACTTGTTAATTTATTTCACATTATTGATCAATACAATAAAGAACTGAAAGGTTTAATAACATAACATATAACGAAAACAAGGAAAGAATTCGCCATTCCAACATATTCCTCTCACTTAGCAAAGATTTTTATCTAAGGGACAATTTAGTAAGAAAATAAACATCAAATAGGAATAAGTAGCGAAGAATATAAACATAATACAGTTCTACGCTATTTGATAGAAAAAATCTGGCAAACATATTTTCGTACGAAGCCATTATTCACCGTTTTGCGCCGCTTCAGCTTGCACACGTACACCTCTTTCTGGATTTGTAGGGGAAATGAGTGCGGAGTCAGGGGAAGCTCGGTTTGTGCGGGCTCGGTTCGACGTATCAGCCTTGGGCATTCTGAGGGCCACCGACTAGTTTCTACCCATGTGTGTTGTAAACAATGTAAATACATATTAGCACATGTTTGTGAAAGTATACCGATAATAATTTTTGAATTTCATTAAAAATGTGTTAGGTAGGCCCATGTATATTTTTACTATTTATCCCTCATTCTCTGAAAAACTCGGATTTTCGTTAACTCGAATCAGTTCCGGTGCCAGTTGACTCGGATTAACTAGGTTTAAGTGTATTGTGATTTGCAGCGAAAAACAGAGAATTTTTGACAGAAAAACTTATGGCCAGGACCTGGTAATGAAAAGTAAGGTAAATCCTATTTTATTTAGAAATCGACTTTGCACTTCACAGACATGTATTACCCGTATATCAGTATTACTGTATATAGTGCATTTACCGAGTTTTGTGTTGATGGTTACTTACAAATGGCGAAAAAGGTCATATTTTTAGCGTATTAAAAGTCGAGAAGATTATCTCCTAAATAAATAACTAAACTTTAGGTGTGTGATATACAATCTACTCCAGGTTTCGACTAGTTTCTTCCAGAGACAATCTGCTGCCTATACAATACATTGCGCAAAATATGTATTATTTTCTGTTACGCGATGACTTACTCTTCCCAGACATGTCATGGAGAATTGTTGTCTGTTGTGCATAGTCCAAAAGAAGTAAATGGCCTTGATGAATGTTAGTTCCACCTGGAGTCTGTTAGTATCTTTGCGGGTGTTACGTATCTTTCAGTGGATGTAACGACAGATTGTGGTGTAAATACAGTGCGTGTTACTACAGAATTCTCATGCTTTTTCCTGTATTCGGGTTTGCTAGAATGGGAAAAGCTGACAAATATGGAATTTAGCGTCCGAGAAAATGCTGCGATACGTTAATCATAACGTCGCGCTCTTTATATCTTATCCAGGACAACGTCCAAAGTCCAAATCTGACCTCATTCTTCTCCTTTTAAACAACGTAAATGAATGTATTTTCTGAAATGTTATTGTATTATTATACTTAATTTGTATTAATAAATGTATTCTCATTATTGGAACTATTATTATTATTATTATCATTAATAATAATATTATTATAGAATTAGAATTTAATGTTGAAGGGAAATGTAGGATGTTCGCCTACTGGTCCACATAGATACGTAGTTAGGACACATCAGAAACCACAGTTTATATGAACTTTTCAAGATATCAAATTTCAATTTTAGATTAAAACAGGAGAGCATACATGTATTCAAACATAACATGTCATTGCGTTATAATTTGCACAGGCCGAAAATAAAAGTCACAATGGCCCATTACTCATTTTTGTCAAGATTTTGTGTGACGGAATTCAATCACACCGTATTATCTCCTGGGAGAGTCCAAACAAGATCTTCCTGTTCATACTCTTTTCCTGTATATTGATAAGATTTATTAAGATATTATGTCTTCTTTTACTGAATCAAATAACCTGCTTTCTTGAACTTAAAATGCATATTTTGATTTCCCCTGTATTTTCGGATGTCATCAGATTATTAACCTGTACAAAGAGATTTCTTTAATTTCTCTCAATGGATATGTGAGTGGCAACTTCTCACATGTCCCCTCGTTTCTAATGCTTTTTTTTCTTTTCGATTGCCCTTAATACAGCAGTTTTTCCTTTAATCATCGTACCTATCGCTCTTCCAGCATTATCATCATCGCTACCCATATCTCCTTCGGAGATCATATCACCTGGTGGTACTGTCGCGTATATGTGCGTCTCTATTAGTCTAATTACTACGCTTCTCATAGTACATGTTAACGATCTCCTCCCCTTCCCCTAAAACAGGACCTCCTCCATACGCTCCCCCTTACTTGTATGCTTCCCCTCTACCAGCGCCCTCATCGAACTGGCCACAGCTTCCTTGAATACAATCTGCTCCGCCGCAGTCCCTACCACCACCGCCACCACGGCCTCTGCCACCACCCCCACCACCACAGACACCCCACCCACACTCCCCGCCCTCGCCATTACCACCTCGCCAATACCTCATTTCAACCACCACTTTATCCTCACCACAACTACCACCATCACCACCAGTAGTTCACGCACCTTGAATCACTAACAATCAATCAATCAATCCTACATTCACGCGCTTCCACCGACTGAGTTTAGCTTTCCCTCCGTCTCTGCAGCAACTGTGATACCTAGCCTAGGGTTCGAGTCTCGATGGAGGCGGTTCCCAATTCTCATATTCTGAGCAGTTCCCAATTCCTACTTTTTTCCTAATTCCACAATTTGTTTCTGTGTGATGTTGTTTATCACGTACAAATATGGTCATTTTCGGTCAAATTACACTTCATTGATATAAACTATATATACCACACCTTCTGTACACAATTAGGATAAAGGAAGAACGAGTTTAACCGTAAAGTTTAATAAAGAAATAAAATCAGCATAAAAATCAGTGATTTAACACATTAATCTCAAGGGAAAACCACAACTTAATTTAGAAATCTATTCCAAACCCAAACAGGTACATCAACTAATTATTCTTACTTTCTAATTAAAATTTAATAATTTTACAATCTCTTATAACACAACGAAGGGAGGAGGAAATTGATTTCGACGTTAAGTAAATAATCTTGCTTGCGATTTATCAGTCTTGATTTTTATTCTCCATTTTCGGATCCAGTTTTGAAACACAAACTGCTTTGTATATTATCAACAGATATACATATATAATTATACGAAGTGAAAAAAAACCTTTGTCATCACCATATACTGCTCTGAAGAATATTAGAACATTAACCCATTAATGACGACATAATTTTCTGTGCATAAACCTCGCACGTGGTTGTCGCGCAGTCATTGTTTCAGCTCTCTGGCATGATTTTTCAACTTTTTTTGCTAACCCATTGTTCTGTTGTTAAATTATACTACTAGAGTGCAGCACAGTGTGTAATTGTGTTCACTTAGAAAACTTGTTTCGGCTGGAGTCGCATGTTTGCGGCTGTATAGAACAGTGCTGGCGATTATGCGACTCCTAGCGGCACAATCGAGAACGACCGTGAGATATTCCATTGTGATGATAAACCCCTACGCACCAAGAAATAAAAACCCAATAATAGGAAAGGGAAATCATCTTCCAGAAACGGGAAGAGCTACGACCAAGGGCACAACAAATGACTTCAGCTTTGTAAACAATATTATTTATTGGGTCGTCGGTAATTGATAATTCATAAACGTAGTCTATGTCGACGGCGACTATGATTACTGATGACAGCAATAATATTGTTGGTAGTGCCGTTAAAGTCCCAAAGTTAACTGTTATTTTCGTAGAATATTTGACAGCAAATTATAAACATTATTTTTCATTCAAGCAGCATGGTAACATAGTTATTGGGGCCAATATGGCCCCAATTCGTAGAAAATATTTTTTTTGTTTTAATCATGTTTTAGAGAATTTCAGAGTCGACTATGCTATTCTTGTTAACTTCGTATACACCCAGAATAAATGTCAAACGTAATCTTATGTTACGAATACAAAGTTACTTCATGTTCAATGCAATAATGAACCGAGAAGACAGTGGTAGGTAAAGGACTTCTTTTTCTAGGACAAGAATATTAAAGAATAAAATGTCGAATGCGCTGAACAATCAGAAAGCAGATATAAGCCAAAGGAAAGTTATACGGAAAATTGGAATTTTTCGATTGTTTTTCTGTCTAAATAGAGATGGTAAATATGAAGCCAATTAATTATTTGACTACAGAAGAATTACATTATGAACCCATTATGTAAATTGGTAAAGTGCTCAATTAACATGAGTGAAGATAACGTATCACATTAGAGAAGTAAGCCATTCGCTTGTCCCGTAAGATCCATTAGCGCGTTTCTTAGGATCTACTCACAAGATAATGTCAAGATATTAATAGGTACTTACTGTATACTACCTGTAAAAGTTGGCAGATCGAAACTCAAATGAAAGGTAAATATTTGCTGCCATCGAACCAACAGTTCTGCGTGACTGACGTATTGAATACGTTTCAAGTATTTTCATGTTGAGAACTGAGGAGAAATCCAGGCAAGAAAGTGAGGTCAAACGAAAGTAATAACAAAGGAACCGTACGTTAGGTTATTTCATGATATTTTCGCACTGATTCAAATAAAAAATTCAACCTTCAAAATAAAGACAACTATTAGAAAAACTAGACCAAATTCTATAAGGAATGAGGCAACTAAAATTACTTTGAAAATATGTTCAGAAAAAGTCACAGTGTGACGGGAAGAAATATTTGACGAGAAGAAATATTTGACGAACAAAAAAAAACATCACAAAAACAATTTAACATGGTTCACCTCCTTGTACCTTGTTGATGAGACCTATCGTTTCGATTGATTGTTAGTGATTCCGAGCACGTCAACTACTAAGGTCTTTAGTCGCGTAAGTTTAATGCATGCTTTTCCTCGGGAGGTGGTGGTGATCTTCCCCTGCTGATGTCGAGATCCGGCGCCTACCTACCTTCGGTTAGCGATAGTTATACCTAACCAGATATTTCCCACCAGTGGGCACCGCCCCAAACATGCTTTAAGCTTCCGACAAGTCTTCCGTCATGTGTGGTAGTCTATATTTGTGTAAATGTGTTTAAGAAAGGTGTAAGGATAGTACAAAGAAGATGCAGGAAAGATCGCGCGCGGCCCGTTGCTCGTTTGCTAGGAACTGCTTCTGACATTGATTGGAGAAACCTCGGAAAACTACCGATTAGAACAGCCCACCACTAGAATTTTCCTCTAGATAAGAAGTGAATTCGATCTAGCTGACAAGCTAGTGTCGAAACATCTGCCACTGTCGAACCTAGGACTTTCCGGTCACAGGCATTAATGTAACATCAGTTGATGCCTTGAGCCACCCCTCCAGTCTTTTGTTACCCCCGGTGACCAGGTTTTGGAGAACTTCAACAATGTAACCAGTTCTTCAATGTGCTCGTAGAATTAGAAATCGTGTCCTGATACCAAAAATATGGATAAATCGTAGTCAAAAGCACATACTTTCTCGTACTATACCTAAAAAAATATTAGCATTTTCAAAAATTCAAAGAGTTCAAAGAAAATGAGGCCTGCGGTTTTCATTTAAACGTTCCTTGACAATCCTTGAGAAAAAATTGAAGAATAACTTCGTAGTTATTTTTAGATTCTTTTTATAACTTTCATTAATTTCAAGCAGAAATTAACAAGCAAGCAAAAATAACTCATTTTTTAAAAACAGTTATAAGTAGTATGGTATAGGGGGGTCCTGGACCAGATTTTAACACCCACATTTTTTCATGATTGAGAATACCTCTATTTTTACGCAATTATTATTAAAATGATCGTAAAATATGTAAATATACAATAGTTTATTATAATATTTCCCCATTTCCACCAAAAATCACCTATTTTTAAGCGTCGAAATTTTGTGGAAAAATGAGATCCCGAATTTCCACATTTTATTAAATGACTATATTTTTAATATAAACTAATTAAGATTATTATTTATAATTATTATTTTTAATATATACTAATTAAGATTATTATTTATTTATAATTATTATTTATTTAAAATTCAATCATGTAAGAAACTTAATTCAACAATATCTTTCTCCATAAGCCCTTTATATACCAATCTTAAATTCTTAGCTTTTAATATTTCTTTTATATCAGTTTCTTTTATACAATTAGCATATCTATTTGGTAAGATTATACTATATATTTGTCCTTGTATACTTGTTTTTAGATGTAATACTATTTTAATTCCATATTTTGTATCTATTTGCATTATATCATCAATAGGGTATTCGTGATCTTTTATCAATTCTGTTATCTTTTTATGAAGTTTAATATGATGTGTAGCTTGATTCAGTTTTGATATAATATCCATTTCTAGGCCTTCTTAAATGGATATTATATGAAACTGAATCAAGTAACATATCATATTAATGTTCATAAAAGATAATGAAGATAAAAGAGGATATTCTATTGCTGATACAAGACGAATATAGAGATAAAATATGGAATTAAAATAGTATTACATCTAAAAACAAGTATTCAAGGACAAATATATAGTATAATCTTACCAAATAGATATGCTAATTTTATAAAAGAAACTGATATAAAAGAAATATTAAAAGCTAAGAATTTAAGATTGGTATATAAAGGGCTTATGGAGAAAGATATTGTTGAATTAAGTTTCTTACATGATTGAATTTTAAATTAAAATATTTAAATTTCCAAATTTTTTTAATTAAAATATTTAAATTTCCAAATTTTTTTAAATTAATATATTTTTTAATTTAAATACTTAAATTTCATCAATTAAAATATGATAAAATTAGTATTTTCATTCATCATTTTCATCTTCAATACTACTATTTTCATCATCAATACTAATATTTTCATCTTCAACATTATCTATTTTACTATTTTCAACATCAATACTACTATTTTCATCTTCAGCATCATCAATATTAATATTTTCATCTTCAACATTATCTATTTTATTATTTTCATCATCAATATTAATATTTTCATCTTCAACATTATCTATTTTACTATTTTCAACATCAATACTACTATTTTCATCTTCAGCATTATCAATTTTACTATTTTCATCATCAATATTAATATTTTCATCTTCAACATTATCTATTTTACTATCTTCAGCATCAATATTAATATTTTTATCTTCAACATTATCTACTTTACTATTTTCAGCATCAGTATTATCAATTTTATCATCAATATTTTTATTTACAATATCATTATCCATTGTTTTCTTAATTTGTGCTACAAATTCATATTTTTTACCATCAAAATTAATATTTTGACATAATTCAAAGTTTGATGAATGCATAAGACATTCAAATCCTAAATTATTTAATCTCTTTATCATCTCCATTTATAGCATAAAAAAATAAGTTTTTATATCAAATAAAACTGTACATATTTACACTTAAATTTTATCAATGAAAAAATATACTAATAAAAATATTTATTAATAAATAACCATGAATCGAACGCAGCTGTATACGTATTGTAAAATTAATAATATTAAAGGATGTGCCAAAATGGGAAAAGTAGAACTTATGAAAATTGTAAAAGAGCATCAAGATAAAAATATTATAAAAAAACAAAATATATTTAATTTTCATGATGATATATTTTCATCAGATAAGATATTAGAAAATAGAATAAACATTTATAAAGCTAATGGAGCATGGAATAATAGAATTGTAGATTGGAGATTTAGTTTAAATAATAATCATTATGATTTAGAAAATTATTTAAAGACAATAGCATTAGATGTAGAATCAAAAATTATTGAAATGAAATATACTCATAGTAATATTGCATTAGTAGCTTCTGTACAATATGTAGAATTAGAATTATCTGGAGAAATAAAAACATATTTTAAACATCATTTTCAATCGAATCAACATACTATTTCTAATAATCAATTCATATCCGAAAAGATTCACATTATGAATTATGAAATTATATCTAAATTTGATAATTATAATGCAAAAAATACTAAATATAGATTTGATAAAGTATTATTTATAGATTTACAATCGGATAAATACAACCCATTAAACGTAGGTAGCTATATTCCATTACCAGATTGGGTAAAATTGAAAAAATGTTGTATAAACGTAAAAAATATTAAAACAAATAAGTTCACATGTGAAAAGAAAGAAAATTTTAGATGCTTTGAATATGCATTAGAGAGTATATTAAATCCTCTATCGCATCATACTGATAGAGCTATTAAATATGATATTACAAAATATGAATCTTTAAATATATCATATCCAGTAGATATAGTACCATTAAATATAAGAAGATATGAAGAATTTTTGAAAGTATCAATTAATGTTTATGAAATTAAAGATACTTTTATTGAATTATACTATTGTAGTGAAAATTATAAAAAATTAGAAAAACATGTTAATATATTAATGTTTAAAGACCATTGTGTAGGTATAAAAAATATAAGTAGCTTATTAAAAGGTCAAGTTCATCTTAAGAATGTAAAAAAATATTATTGTTTAAAGTGTAATAAAAATTATAATAATGAAAAAGCATTAAATGAACATATTGATCAATGTATTCATGATAAAATAAGTATTAAAATGCCTAAATATCCTATAAGAGAATATAAATCTTTTGGTGCCGAACAATATCATCCATATGTTGCAACATGTGATTTTGAATGCACATTGGAGAAACTTAAAGAACAATTTATGAATTCGGAATATATTCATAAGCATATTCCTAATAGTTATTGTTTTACATCTAATTTAATACCTAATGATGATAATTATAAATTTGTGAAGCAACATTTAAAAAGATCGAAAAATATTGACGAATTAATGCAATCATTTAATGAAGAACTTATAAAAATGGGACAATATTATACTAAAGAATATTTGCATAGAAATATTAAATTAGAATGGACATTGGAAATGAGTAAATCTGATTATAAAAATGCTACATCATGTCACATTTGTAATAGAAATTTTGAAGAATTTAAATTAAAAAAAGTAGTAGATCATGATCATATTACTGGTAAAGTACGAGGAGCAGCGTGTAATATATGTAATTTAAATTTACGTCTCCCAAAATTTATTCCTATTCTATTTCATAATTTAAAATATGATTCTATATTATTTTTAAGAACATTAATAAAACTTGGTGAAAATTATTCAGATTTAAAAATTATACCAAATTCTTCGGAAAAATATTTAACATTTTCTAAAAAAGTAATTATAGGTCAAACACCTACTTCATATACTATGTGGAGTTGTAATAAATGTAAAAAAAGATATTATATCTTAGATGAAAAATTATGTTGCGGCGAAGAAAAACAAATAATACCTAAAGGAACTCTTATGAATGATATTATTGAATTTAGATTTATTGATACTTATAGATTTTTAAGTACTAGTTTAGATCAAGCTGTAAAAAATTTAGGTGAAGTAAATAATGCATATTGTACTCATTGCAAATCTAAACAAGCTATAGAAAATGTAAAATTTCAACCTATTGATGAAAATAATATATTAAAAGCGAATGCAACATGTAAAATATGTAATCATCACGTTTCTAAACCAATTACATATAAAAAATTTAATAATGTATGTAATACATTCAAGAAAGAAGATATACATTTAGTATTACAAAAAGGATATTATCCATATGAATGGGTCGATAATTATGATAAATTTGAACAAGAAATATCATATGACGAAGTAAATTGGAAATCTGTTTTAAATAATAAAAAAGTTGATTTAAAATTTGTAAAATATATATATGAACATTTTAAATGTAAAAATTTTGGTGATTATCATGATTTATATCTAAAACTAGATTCTATATTATTAAGTGATGTATTTAACAATTTTAGGGAAACATGTTATAAAAATTAAGGATTAGATCCCGTATATTATGTATCAGCCCCACAATTAGCGGATCATGCATCATTAAAACTTACAAATCAAAAATTAGATCTTATTATTGATCAAGATTTATATGAATTATATGAGAAAGGTATACGTGGTGGTATTTCAATGATTCCAAATAGATATGCATTATCTAATAATTGTTATTTCTACGACGAAAAATCGCAAAAAACTATAAAATTACCGAAAGAAAAAGCTGAAAAAATAGGTATTTACAATAGTAAAAAACATTTAAGTTATATAATGTATTTAGATTGTAATAATTTATACGGACATGCTCTAAGTCAACATTTACCAATAGGAAATTTTTAAAAAGAAACGAAAATATTTACAATGGATGACATTTTAAATTTATCTGATGAAGGAGATAAAGGATATACATTTGAAGTAGATTTAAATATTCCGAATCATTTACATGATACATTTAAAGATTTTCCACTATGTCCGGATCATTATATTCCAGATATTAATGAATTATCTAATTATCAAAAAGATCTTATAAATAAAGGTATAGGAAATATACCAAAAGATGTAAAACTTGTGAATTCATTAAAAGAGAAAATAAAATATGTTATTGATTATAGAATGTTAAAATATGTAATACAACAAGGTATAATTGTTACTAAAATTCATCAAGTTATATCTTATGACCAAAAACCATGGTTAAAAGCTTATATTGATAAAAATACTGTACTAAGACAAAAAGCAAATAATGATTTTGAAAAAGATTTCTTTAAACTTATGAATAATTCTGTATATGGTAAACAAATGGAAAATGTACGAAAAAGATGTGATGTAAAACTTCTATCTAGCTATAAATCATTTCAAAAACATAAAGATTATGATACAAGAACAATTATTGATGAAGATCATGTATTATTATATCGAAAAAAGAAAACAGTAACATTAAATAAACCAATTTATGGTGGATTTGTAGTTCTTGAATTATCAAAATTATTAATGTATAAATTTTATTATGATGTTTTAAAACCAAAATATCGTAATAATATGAAACTATTAGGAACTGATACTGATTCCTTTATAATTTATGTTGAAACAAATGATATTTATGATGATATAAAAGAAAATATTAATCATTTTGATACAAGCGTATATCTTTTAGAATCTATACCTCATGCAAATAATAAAATACCAGGTAAATTTAAAGATGAATATTTAGGTATACCAATTAGAGAATTTGTAGGATTAAGATCTAAAATGTATGCATTTAAAACTGATTGTATTGAAAAGAAGGTATGTAAAGGTATTAGAAAACAAAATATTGAGAAAATGAAATTTGATATGTATAAAGATACATTATTTAATGATAAAGAGACATATGAAGATATATATAATATTACATCGAAAGAATATACATTATATACAATAAAGACGAGGAAAATTGCTCTATCACCGTATGATGATAAGAGATATTTAATTAATAATATTAATACTTTACCCTATGGATATATAGCAAAAAAATGTGATACATAATATATATGAAATAAAATATTAAAAATTAAAAGAAATAAAATATTAAAATTTAAAAAGGATAATATATTAAAATTTAAAGGAGATAATATATTAAAATTTAAAAGAGGTTATATATTAAAATTTAAAAGAGATTATATATTAAAATTTAAAAGAGATTATATTAAATTTTAAAAGAGATAATATATTAAAAATTAAAAGAAATAAAATATTAAAATTTAAAAGGATAATATATTAAAATTTAAAGGAGATAATATTGTAACGTTCGTGGTGGTGAATTAAAAACACAGATTTATTTTAACAGAGATGTTTATTTAAGTTACACTATTACACTAAAATACTTGATTTATTTACAGGTTGGCTTCACAGTCCTTGTGTTCTTGACTTGGTTATTTATTTATACACGGCACAGTCCTCTTGATTATTTATTTTCACTGCTGCACAGTCCGATGCACTCACCGCTGTCCGATGCACTGATTACAGTCCACTGCGCTGACCACAGTTCACGGCTCCGACCACAGTTCACGGCTCCGACCACAGTTCACGACGCCGACCACAGTTCACGACGCCGACCACAGTTCACGGCTCCGGCCACAGTTCACGACGCCGACCACAGTTCACGGTGCCGACCACAGTTCACGGTGCCGACCACAGTTCACGGTGCCGACCACAGTTCACAGCGCAGACCACAATCCAGTACACTGCCGTCCACAGCGATGCACACACAAAAACTTCACAGCTCTGCTTCCTGACTAGACCAGACCGACTGACTGACTGACTCCGGCCGCCGACAGTGACGCATTTATACCTGGCCGGCGCCCGCCTGGACCCTTCTGGAACTCGCGGCACACTTCTTTGCTACCCGCGAATACCCCGGAATCGTCCAGTTCTGGGGGGCGGCGGCAGATGATGCAATCCTCGCAGCGGATTCCGGCAGATGACGCAATATTCGTTACAATATATTAAAATTTAAAAGAGATTATATATTAAAATTTAAAAGAGATATTTTATTAAATTTTAAAAGAGATAATATATTAAAAATTAAAAGAGATCTATTTAATTGATAAAGATGATTGATGTATATTTCTTTTCATATATTTTAAATAATATTTACTTACTAAACATCCACAAGAACATTTTACTTTCATGTTTATGCATTCTTTACATTCATAATCAAATCCATCAGATTTATAAGGCTTTTTATAAAATTCATTATATCCTTTTTCTATTTTACACACAGTACATTTTCGTAATTTATTTAATCTTCTTCTATGAACATCTGTTTGTTGATGTTGTAATAAATAACTTTTAACGATTGATTCACCACAATCACAATTTACTTTCTCCATTATTTATATAGGAAAAAATTATATAAGATAAAATTATATAAGATAAAATTATATAAGATAAAATTATATACTTTTAATTAGATTTAAAACATCTTTTAATTTTGTAGTAATCTGTGATATTGTAGAATTATTTTTACTACAATTAATGTTGAAAAGAGATAAACTAAATTTTTCGGCTTTAACTAAAGTATTTAAATATTCATTATATTCATAGTATATATTATCTTTAAAGAAATAAATTCTACATATTGAAGACACTATACAATATTAGATTTTTCAATCCAAGAATTATGAGATTGAACAAAACCTAGCCATTTTACATATATTTTATTTCCTTTTGTTTTTAATACTTTTTCTACTAAATATATCAGGATATTTCGTTTTTTGCAATTCATATTCATAAAATGAACCTTGAAAATCTTTAAGATGATAAACAATGGGTTTAGAATGAATAATTTTATCAATTTCAAAAATTTCTGTGGACCAATTACCAGTATAAGATTTATCAAATACTGATTTTAATTTACTTACTCTTACTTTATCACCAATTTTAAATTTCGGTAAAATAAATGTCTTATCTCTTTTATAAACCGTTTTTAATAATATTTTTTCACTAAAAGTATTCACATCAATAGGTTTCATTTGAATAGTATGATGTGTAGTATGATTATATTCATCTATTAATTTTGGAAGTATATTTATCCATTTATAATTACCTTGAATATCAAATTGTTTCCACATTTTTTCTTTTAATGTTCTATTTAATCTTTCATCTACTGATGCTTTTAATTCAGAAAAAGTAGAATAATGATGAATATTATATTGTTTCATAAGATGTTGAAAATCTTTATTATAAAATTCTTTACCACGATCTGTTTGTAAATTTGTAGGTATTCTCTTATTTTTTAATATATTATTCATAGCTGCACTTACATCTAATCCAGATTTACTTTTAACTGGTATTGCCCATGCATATTTTGAAAATACATCAATAACTGTTAAAATATATGCATATCCATTATTTATTTTCGAAATACCATTTAATTGTCCCGAATTCATTTCTACTAAATCTGCTTGCCATAATTCATCAAGTCCTAATGTGATAACATTACGTCGTGGAAAATTTTTTCGCATAGGTTATGTAATTCATCAATGATTGTTTCTCTAATATTTAGTTTTTTTTACAAATTTACTTTTTTCTTCCCACATATTGCACATACTCCATCTATTCTCAATTTTCCATTTTTTGTTATTTCCTCTTTCATTTGAAATGTATCAGTATTTTTTTTACATCTTAAACAATAAGTATCCATTTATATAGCTTCTAATTGTATATGAATAAATATTCTAATCTCAAATGTATAAGGACTAGGATCATGTTTAACATATTTACTATGGTGTAAATATATTTTATCTCCTTTATTGAATTTTAATGGTTGATTTAAATCATATGCATTTTCCTCCTCATCTGGTGATATGACTAAGATATAAAGATATTTAAACTCTGTTTTTGTTATTTTTAAATTGATAACTGAAAATTATATGGTGCTTTAATATAACTATAACCTTCATCATAATTAGGTAAGTAGAATAGAAATTGTTCACCCTTTAAATATTTAACACGTATATTCATAAACGTAAATATATTATTTTTTAAATATCGTAAATTTATTGCATCATAATCTTGAATTGGATCTAAAATAGTATGTACACTATTTTTTAATTGTTTAACATTTACAGCATCATCATCATTTATTCCTGCACCTAATTTATGTAATATTTTACCATGAAAATTATAATTTCCGGATGCACCTATGATAGGTAAAGATGCTATAAGTGATTCAGTTTCTTCAATATGTTTTTTCATTAGATTTTCACTATTTAAATCATTGAGACCATATATATCTTGTGGCATTTATTATAGTACAATGGAAAGGATTAAATGAAGAAGTAATTGATAACCTGCTACATAACTTGAATCTTTAGGTTTAATATATATTTTATCTCCTTTTTTTAAAATAATGGGTAGATTGAAATGATTGAGTTCTTTTTTATCACCTACACCTAATGATTGCACATTGAGAATTAAATCTTTTAAATCAATATTTGATTTAATATGCTTAATTTTACAATCATAAAATATTTCAATAAATGGTAGACTATAAAAGTAAAAAGTATTCATTTTTTTACCTAATTCACCATATAAAATAATAAGATATTGTGCTATATTATTGAGTTGTTTCATTGTTACAACATCATCCTCTTCTATTCCAGCACCTACTTTACGTAATAACTTGTTGTGAAAATTATAATTTCCGGATGTACCTATGATAGGTAAAGATGCTATTAGTGATTCAGTTTCTTCAATATGTTTTTTCATTAGATTTTCACTATTTAAATCATTGAGACCATATATATATTGTGGCATTTATTATATTTGAAATTTCGGCCCATGTATAGTTCATTGATATCATTTTTAATACAAATATGCATAAATGAGCACAAATAAATTCATTAAAATTTGAATTCTCTCCGCATTATAATATAAATGTTGAGATCCAATATATTTGACTAACTGCGATGGAGGATATCCACCAAATGAATCAAAAATATATTTATGTATATTATTTTTAAAGTAACATATCCAATGTGTCCCGATACTTTTAGATGTATCCATATTTACAACACCGCATTCATTTTTTCGCAATATTTTAGGACATTCATCAATCATAAATACTCCTCGAAAATGTGGAATTTTAAAATATTGAACACATTGTTTGAGATCATAATTACTAAGTGGATATGGATATTTATTTATTAATGTTTTTAATATAGAAATAGGATCTATTTTCTTTTTTTTTTAAGCCCTGTTCCTTTTTTTTCCATTTCCAAATTATGACGTTTCATTTCTTCTAATTCAGATTTATTTTTCTTACTTGATTGAACACCATCATAAATAGCTTTAGCACCACTTATTAATAATGGTCCTAATGCTGCTAATAGTGCTCCAATAAATCCACCATATTTTCTTGATTGTAATTTTTTAATGGATTGAATGGGTAAATTTAATGACATACCAGATCCTTTCTTTATACTATCATTTTTATCTTTTATTTGTTTAGGTGATAAAAGATCATCAAAATTAATATTTCTAACATCATCTGGTGATAATGTAAAAGTTATAGATCTCACTCTCGACATTTATTACTATATAAAAAAGGGTATTATTTTTTATTATATTCCCCAATTAGGTTCTATTCCCATACCTAATTTTCTTTTTGCAAACATAGTTCCAGTTACTGCAGTAGCATACATTCTTTCTTTCAAATCAGCATCTTTACTAAATATTCGTTTTTTAGCTTCATTTTGTAATATTTTATCAGCTTGATGCCTAGATTCTATATCTTTATGATCTCTATATGCAATATCATGGTATTTACAAGCTTCATCTAATGGATTAATACCTTTATCCCCACGTTCTAATCTATCTTTAAGATTTGTACCAGGACCACAATAATTATATCCTGGAAGATGTAATTCGAATGGTAAATGATTAATAGCCCAATTTAAAATTCCAGCGCCATGTTTTTCAGATTTCCAAAATGTATGAGGTATATTATGTAAAAATCGTATAAGGTATGGAATTCCTTTAGGATTATGAGTAATAAAATCTTGAAATTTACCTGTAAGCATCTTTATGATACTTACTTTTTCGTTAAAAAAATTATCATTACCAGCTTTTTCTTCACCATGTATCACCAATAATCTATCGATAAGCTCTTGTACATCATTCATCCAAACATATTCAACAGGTTTTTCATTATATTTTTTTATTATACCCATTCCTGTTTTAGGTGATGTAACAGATTTTGTTCTATGTTTTTTTTGCTCAGCCCATAATCCTTTAAAGATCTTATTCCATTTTTCTCCAACATTTGATCGAACTTGATTAGTATTTGGATCATAATCTTTAAAAATAAGATGTGTTTTAATTGCAATTTCTTTATAATTTTCTAAATCTTCATCTGTATATTCAATATCTGATAATGATTTATTTGTTTAATCCATCAGTACCTTCATATTTTTTCCCTTCTACAATTATATTATTGTTATCAAAGTCCACTTTTGTATCACCAATATATTTATATTTTCCTACAGGTCTAAAACCAAATGCATGATCATTAGCATTATTAAGATATTCAGTTAATTTAGGTCCTAAATGTGTAATTTTTTCCATTTTTTTCTTTTCTATAGCTTCTATTGCTTTCAATTGTTTTTCTAATTCTAATCTTTTTGGAGTATCTGGTGATTCATATAATTTCATTTCAAATGATGATTCTGATGGTGTTGATGGTATTGGAAATAAAGTATCAACATCAAAATCATATTTTTTAGGTACTAATTGCTTATTATCATGTTCATTTTCAATAGAATGAATAAGTTCTTTACCAATGTGATCTACTTTACCAACTAAATCATCTAATTTATCTATAACAGGTTGATCTTCTTTTTTATATTTTTCATATTGATTACGATCATGTTGTTTCCATTCTCGCAATGTATCTTTTATTTTTACCTTCTCTTCTCTTATTTTTTTCGGCTTATATTTCGTAAACATTTATAAAGCAAAAAATAATATGTTTAAAAACACAAACAGGATAATATTGTGTCTGTTTAAACAGACAGACAGGAATAATATTGTGTCTGTTTGTTCTGTTTAAACACACAGGAATAATATTGCGTCTGTTTGTTCTGTTTAAACACACACTTTTTATATCTTATTTAAAATAATTGTATTTTATTCCTATATTTACCATTATTTAATTTTCGTGTCATATCTATTGTTATAAATCCATATGGTTCATTCCAACATTTTTGGCATAATTTTTTAAATTCATCTAATTTCATATCACATCCTACAAATTCATGATAAATATGATTAAGATTAAGATCATCTTGTCTAAAAATATTTAAAAAATTTAAATTATCTCTTATCAATTGCTTAGGAATTTTTGAATATGTTTGTGCTAAATACCAACAATCTATACCTTTATGTCTACCACGTGTAAAATATTCTCTTACAACATCTTGTTTCTCTAATATGTAATCGTCGAATAATACTAATGAATTTTCTTCACATTCATCTAATGGTATGATATCATCAGGATGAGATATAAATGTAATAATATCATTTTCGAGTTTATTACACTTATTCATAAAGGTCTGATATTTATCTTGTTCAAAAGATTTTGAATATATGTATACATGATTAATTTTATCCCAATTTAACCATCCAGGACACATAATATAATTATCTAACAATAAGGATGTTTTACCACATCCACTAGGTCCTATAATAGCACATCTTATCGAAGATGGTAATAATGCTCCATGTTTCAATGTTTCATGTTTATTTCGTAATCTTATTTTTGGATTCCAATCAATTTTTTTGCTCATTTAAATGAGTATAATTTTTGAAGCTAAACGGTACATCTTCAACATTAAGTAAAAAACTTAATACACCAATATATAATTTTTCTACAGTTGCATGTGTTGGATTCTATTCTACATTTCTAACACCTAATGTAACATTAAATAATAATAAATTATATTATGAACATAAAAAAAGAAACGCATGTTATCATAATTCCACCAGGGCAATATAATATTGAAAATTTAGAAAAATATATACAATCACAATCACCATTTAATTCAACAAATATTACTATTAAACCACATCGTATTCTTAGTAGAATTGAAATTAAGAGTGGATTTAAATTAAATTTTGATGCTGCAGATTCTATTGGATCATTACTAGGATTTCAAAATCAAATTGTTAAAAAAAACGAACCTATTATTGGTAATAAGGTTCCTAAATTCATTCCTTTTGAAACCATTGATGTACATTTTAACTGTGCTGAAGGTATGATTCTAAAAGAAAATGATGAATTTCATAGAGAAACAATATTCTAACATCATTTTAAACCTCAACTTAATTATCAAATGCCAATTTATGAACCAGCACATCCATTATTTGTACCTGTTTGTAATAAAATGCAACGTCTTCATGTTAAAATCACAGATGAGTATAATGAGGAAATCGATTTTAATGGTGCTATGGTTACTATTATTTTAGAATTAAAAAAATAATTTATGTTTTTTTTCCCTCATAAATGGATAAAATTGAAAGTTATCAATGGCAATCATTTCCTGCTACTGATCGTAGTAAGAATAATATTGGAGTACCAAATAAAACAACAGATATTTATTTGAATGTAGGTGATGGATGGATGCATTCCGAAAGAGCAGAATTGTACATCAATTATAAAATTATACATAAAAATGGATCTGATTATTCTGCATACGGAGGTAAATCAAATGTTAAACTTATTGATAATTTTGTACCTTATTTATTTTCATCTATTAACGTTACAAAAAGAGGACAAAATATATTTAGATTAGATTATCCTGGTATTACTTCAACAGTTTTACAAAAAAGTACTTTTTCAACAAATGAACTCATTCCATTAGATAATGCTGGTATTAGTTCAAATCCAAAACTTCAACAAAAAGAAGATGAAGTTCTCTATCCATTGAGATTATTAGGTGGTTTTTTCAAAGATTTCAAAGAAATTACTTGGGAAGGAGATTTTACAATATCTTTTACGTGGTCATCGAGTATGAATGATGTATTGTATCGTTGGGCAGTAAAAAAATCAGATGGTAGTTTAGATGTTACAACATTACCTGGAGAAGGAAAAATAGTTATAGAAAATTTTGAAATTAATGTACCAATTGTTTATTATGAACCCTTCTTATGCTATAGAATTTAAGTCAAATCTAATAAAAAATCCTATATCTACCATTTCATTCTATGATTTACAAACATTTGAATTAACTGGAATTATTGGAAAAAAAAATTTTGAAATTGATATTACCAATTATTACCATTCATTGCAGTATGATATGCCATATTTTGTTTTCGTAGTATTTCAAACAAATAGAATTGATAACCAAGAAAAAGATTCCAGTGAATTCGATCATTGTTCTCTACAAAATATTTCATTAAAAAATGGTCGAAATGAACAATTTCCATCAGAATTATGGAATATAAACCCACCATCGACTTATAAAAAAGCATATCGTTCATTTACAGAATTTAAAAGAATTACAAATAATAATAAAAATGTTGAAATAGCAATATCACCATTTGTTTATATCACAAGATATCCAATTTAATTGATAAATACATACATTAGAAAAATGTTGATGCTGCTCAGAAAACATCTATGAAAATATGTGCTACATTTCACAATGCTATTCCTAATAACACAATTGGGTATGTTATAATGAATGGTAAAAAGAGTTTAACATATGACTTTCAACATAGTTTAATTCAAGAAAATTTTTTAATATAAATGGAGAAAAAAGGATGTTGGTATCAATGTATTCATAGTATTATGAAATGGGTGATTAGAATATTTCGGGCAATGAAAATGGTTCAAGTCACTAAATTGTGACCTATTACATACACTGTCATTCAATTTTGATCAATAATATTAAGTTTAGGCACATTGTAATTCATTTTGACCTATAATATTAAGTTTAGGCACATTGTAATTCATTTTGACCTATAATATTAAGTTTAGGCATGAATATAAAAGTTTATTTAGCAAAAGGACCAGGTTGTGGCACGAGTTGCGATCCTGAATTAACAGGACGACTCTTTAATTCACGACTACCATTCCATCATTACTGTGATCTAGCTTGTAACTTATATACCTACGCATATCGTTACAGCACCCACATGCAAATGATGGAATTGGAGCCCTGTGTCCTTTGGAATACGATCTACACTACGACTTATCGAGAAGATCATGGTAACGTAATGGCCACTCCATTACCAAACACGTCTCTCGCGCAGTGCATTCCACCCGATAAAATTTCGGACCTTCTATATAAAGGACATTACCAATGTTTGGATTCTTATGGATTTTACATACTTTTAGCAATTTATTCCACGCAAACTTGTAACACTAATGTACTAACATACTATAATGTTTATATTTTTTATAATATATTCTTATCATTACAAATGATTTAAAGTAATAAAACGCTGCATGAAACGCACCAAATTCCCTTCTTTCAACGACAAAGACATACGTAAAGAGTGAAACAGAGATATAACCACTTGAGATAGCGCGACGAAGATGCTCCTGCAGAGAGAGAAGGAGATATGGCCACTTGAGATAACGCGACGAAAGCGCACCTGCAGAGATAACACGCGTTATCAAGTATGCTTGCGAATGTATACTCTTGTAAACTCGTAAAATGTGAATGTTATTGAATTTTCATTAAATATTATTGAATTATGTTTTCTTTTTCCGTAAGTGATATTTGTTCAATAATTCCTAGACCAGATTTTTCCATAATTTTTATGGGACTTATTTCTCAGTGATATTCCTAGACCAGATTTTTTTCCATAATTTTTATGGGACTTATTTCTCAGTGATATTCCTAGACCAGATTTTTTCCATAATTTTTATGGGACTTATTTCTCAGTGATATTCCTAGACCAGATTTTTTTCCATAATTTTTATGGGACTATTTCTAAGCAATGTGGAAATTCGGGATCTCATTTTTCCACAAAATTTCGACGCTTAAAAATAGGTGATTTTTGGTGGAAATGGGGAAATATTATAATAAACTATTGTATATTTACATATTTTACGATCATTTTAATAATAATTGCGTAAAATAGAGGTATTCTCAATCATGAAAAATGTGGGTGTTAAAATCTGGTCCAGGACCCCCCTATACCATACTACTGTTATACATGACCTTCTTTTAAAGATCTGATATTTTAAAACAGATTTCATTTAAGACAAAAATATCTGTATTCAATATTGCACTTTTGCAATGTTAACTTTTTGCAATTTTTGAAAATACAGTGTGTTCGCAAAAAATGAAACCGACGCCAATTTTTATACTGTCCTACATACGAGGAGAAAATTTTGCGAACAATTTGGAACTGTTTTTAGTAAATTTTTTAAAAAAAATTTGAAGTAAAAAACGACTACTACTAACGATTTTGCACGTGTTTCATAATACGAAATACCCGCATTGTTGTGGCAGTAAAACGGAACATAGATTTATTGATAGTTTTTCGATTTCACTGTACCCTGCAGGATAAAAACAAAAACAAAACCAAAAACAAAAAACAACAACAGAAAACGCAACATTTTTAAATTTATGATTAAGGATAATTGCTTTTTGATCAATAAATACGATAATAGGCAATGTTTAGGCATTTTATGGTTACGCAACCTAAAAGATTGCGTTTTCCATTGAAGGGAAATGTAGGCAAATAGGCGAAAATCCGCAGCTTAATTATTATACTTTGAGAATTTCTTACTGTATTGTGAGTTATATTCGAAAATAACGTTTTCTAATATCTTCTAGAGAAACTCACTTCAGTTGTTAAACGCTTGCATGCCATCGAAATGGATGCTCTACGTGCGGCAGACATATTGAATTTTTTACGCTCGCCAACACGTACAGTCTCACGCCTGTGCCCTAGATGCATAAGCATAATGAAATATTCATCTTCCCGCAGAGCAGGACATCCACTTTGGCGAGAGCTGCGGGAAGTGTTCATTAGCAAGTTTATCCGAGGTGTCGCTAAAGACCGCATAACACGTTGTAGGCTAGTGTCACCGCCGTCCTGACGGAAGTGCCTGGGGTAGTAGTGATGTTAACAACAGCAACATCGTTATGATAATGTCCTGAACGATGATAGTGTATGGACGATTACGATGCCAGCAGTAAGTTGGGGCAATGCAGATGGTGATGGTGACAACGTTATGGTGATGTTAATGACGAACTTTCCAGGTACTTGACGCTGAAGCGGCGAAGTTAATGTGGATTAATGTTACATAATCGATTAATACAATGGAGGTTGTGTGGTGACGGTTAGAAAAATAAAATACACTTTTCTAAGAGTAAAATAAATAGATGAAAGCTATGTGGTCGCAAAATAATCTTCTCTTTTTTCTCGGAAAACTCATTTATATGGATAATGTCGCATCGTCGCAAAGTTGACGGCTTTGGCAACAGCGACGGCGTAGGCTACGGCGACATAACGATGGCAATTGTATTGATTATTAATGATTCTGTTGATTATAGTATGGGGACATTTCTTGTATTGGTAAATAGCCAATTGTGTCTGAGGAGGACATAAGTTCAAAAACAGAAGCTACTATTTTGCTCTATTGAAAAAAATGAATATTTCTCACATATACGAACTATTTGTTGCAACTAAGTAACTAACAGAATTACTACTCTTACATCAACATTCGTGTACTAGAGTAAAAAAATAGAATAAAAAGTTTTCATCACTCGAAGAATCAAGAATTTTAATCTACAATAAATCAGCGAAGTGCAGTCTACAGAGCTAGACAACGGGAATAAATTGAGTATTTAGAAGCACTTGAGCAATGGAATGCTGCCTTCCACTTCGACACAGGAACGATATTCAATCAAATACCAACAAAATTTTTCGCCAAATAATCTATGTTAGAAAAAGAAATGTGAATCTGGCAAGTTGAACAGTTTTGCTTCCTAATTCAAGAACAAGATTGGGATAGATTTTGCTTGGGGACATTTTCCTCCCTCCTCAGCATAAATCGCACCTCGAAATAACATGCCAGTATGCAACACCAGGTATAGCATCTAACCCTTAATTGGTCCGGGGAAAAATAATTATATTCCTTGTCTTGTGGGTCAGCAAGACTCCACTTTATAAAATGAAATGCCATTAAGATCTTGAAATTTTATTTCATAAAATATCACAGTTAATCATTTACATTGTAATGAGTAATATTTGCTACATTTAAATCAAATTTTTACAAATAAGTTTTGCATGACTGGTAGTCATTTGCTTGGCGCAGTTTATTCATACAATTTTTGTTTTCCTATTTGCTGTTCTCGGGCACACTTCACAACTGGCGTTTTCGTGCTTGAGTGTGTCCCCAAAGTTCTTTTCAAGCTGTTTGCCTCCGAATTTCATTAGAATTTCTTGCATCAACATTCGTGTGGCAAATGACAGAAACCACGACGTAAATGTGTGGATGTACAAGTGAAGGCCCAACTTCCATCAATAGCTTTCTATTCTATTTTTTTCGAAATTTTTATTGAAGTACTTGGGAATGCTAGTGTTTACAACTGCTATGACACGAATTGCATAAAATATCACCATTGGGCGATTCATAGAAAAAAACATCTAGAGAGAACGTCAATAAGATAAAAAAAGTGAAAAAAATATAATACTGAAATTACTGACACTCCTTGTCTGGTGGGGTCCATACAGACATAAAGAATAATAAAATACAATTACGTTGTTATTTTAGACAAAAAGCACACACCGATCATCTGCTAGGGACCTTGAACGAGGAATACACGGAATCACAGCCTAATACGTATATGTCGGTGCTTTTAGTTACTAACTTGGGTTTATGATAGCCTGGGGTCCCAGAGACCCACCAGACAAGAGTTGGAGAAGAATAGAAGAAAAAGAATAGAATCGATAAGAAAAAAATCGGGAAAAGGAGGAGGAGGAGGGGAGAATGGGAAGCTATGCTGGAGATCCACCAAACACCAACAAAACAGTATTGATTTAATTAAATAATTGTTTTCCCACACACCGTGAAAGCGGAGTAGAGATCAATATTTTTTGTTAAAAGCATAAGATTGGAGAGTGTAATTGACGAGATACGATTGACATAACTTTTGAGCAAGAAACTTTTCATGTGTGTGTGATAAATTGCATATCCTTCAGGCGACTCCCTTGTATAATTATACGTTAACAGTTGTTTCAGAATGGATAACTTATGGTTAGTATTATCGATTGTATGATTGGTAAAACCAAAGGTCGTGAATTATAAATCCATATAGTAGTCACTTTGATAGTTTTAGTTTGGTACTTTTTGGAAGAAAAAAAAATTTTTGTTGTGTTTGAGTTAGCATTTTAACAATTCATGAAACAGTGGAAAATTAAAATTTTTCTATACCACTATATTAGGGGGTAGAGCAACAATCACATAAATTACACTGACAGAAAAAGTGTGAAACAGTGAAGAAAAGACAGACAGAAGAAGAAGACAGAAAAATAATTGAAACTTACGCTAAGGTGCATGAGGAAAATATGGAGAGAACGTAATAAAGACAATTGGGTGTTGGGGCAGTTGAGTGAGGACATGTAGCAGATTAGTTACAACGAATCAGCAATCCTCCTGCTATTGATAAATGTTTATATCTGGATTTGGAGAAAATGTGCTTATATTGTAATTTTTATGTCTTGTTCATGTTTATAGACTAGGGAAAGTAACAAGATCAGACATACTTCGACAAAATCGAGATATTAATATCTTACTGCCTCAAGCCCTTCATAAACAAAGAAATGCGTTCGGACACTGAATTTAAAGAAGAGTCAAAGACAAGTAACGAGCAGAGGTATATATATATATATATATATATAATATATATATATATAGAGAGAGAGAGAGAGAGAGAGAGAGAGAGAGAGAAAGCAAGACGAAATTGCCAGATAATAATGGGAACGGAATAAACGGAGTTTTAAATTGGTGAGAGTGGTGATGAAGTTTTCTTAGTAGATATTTAAAGGTCGTTTAAAAGGTTGGAGTCCCAATGGTGTCAGGTTTTCGACACTGGTTAGTAGGGGCCGGGTGTTGATGTACTAAAACTTCGCCAAATATCAATAAAATGCCCTTAAAATTCCCTAAAAGCAAAGAAAAATGCCGTGAAAAAGTGTGATCAAAAACCGCCTCAGATGAAAACCTCAAGCTGTTGGATATGTTACTGATGTACGAGTAATTTGAGACTTCTCCTTTCATTCAAGTGAAGTCAGCTTGCAAACTTTTGGTTTGGACTGTTCTAGAGGAAATATTCTTAAGGTATCGCGATAACGGCCGAACCACAATCGTGCTGATATATTCCACACTCACAACAGCTGACAATACAATTTCTGACCTAAGTACTATTAAAATCTATTAAATCTGCGAAAAATACTTTTAAAAATGACGAAAATGGGTAAGAAATACTTCGATGTCATTTCCTTTTGTCATAACATAAAATTAATGTCTACACTGAAAGGCAAAGTTATAAAGTGAAAAGAAAGAAAATAACATTTCTTTAACATCCGCCTCCTACTGATTAGATTGCTAGATCGAATTTAGGAGCTGTCCCCACGAGTTAAATAATGACATTATTCCGAGAGCTTCCTCGTGCAAGTACCTAGGAATTCATTTCGATAGTAAATTAAGTTGAAAAACACGTAGGGAAAGCCTGGAGATCTCTTCACTTTGTAATGCGCATCATAAAAAAGAGTACGGCAAACGCGAGGGAAATTGCTTATTTATCTCTTGTTCGTCCGATAATGGAATATGGAACATTTTTTGGGATCCGCACAAAATTATGCTGTGTAAACACTTGGAAAGGATTCATCATAGGGCAGCTAAATTTACTCTCAGGGACAAGAAAATGGCAGGGTGGGATTCACTCAAAAACAGGCGATCAGTAGCAAGACTCTGCGCTTTGTATAAAGCTTATAATGGTCATCCAGCTTGGGAAGAAATTAATCGGTGGCTATGCATTCCTACGTAGATCAGTAGAGAGGATCACAGGCCCAAAATAAATTTAAGACAGCAGAGAACGGATGTCGGGAAATTTTCTTTTACAAATCGCAAGATTACGGAATGGAATAGATAGCCAGCAAAAACCTTTGAACCCTTTCCTCAGAGTTCAATAGTTTAGGAAATTAATTTAGGGTATTATGTAAATGAGGGAGAATAGTGGATTATATACTAATGCGTAAGTGTTCTATTGTGAAGTGAGGTGTCGTGCAGTGTATAGCAGAGAAATAAAGAAGGAAATGTTTTCAGGTCTTAATGAAGTGAAGTGCAGTGTGATCCTAATTGTATAAACATTCAGTGCGAATTAGAGTAGAAGTTTTTTTGTTTTTTTCTCTCTTAATGTAATTTAATGTTTAATGAATCAGTCAGTTTTTATATTGTTATCATTATTTTACCATTATTATTACTATCATTAATATCTAATTTGCTAGTTATATGACATTATTATTGTTATTATTAGTAGTAGTATTATTATTGGTATTGGTATTAGTGCTCTATGTCACTGAGAGACTGTATTTTTATGTTTTTGTAATTAGCTGCCACCGGGTTATACCCAATTGCAGATTAAATAAATCTAATCTAGTATTCTATAGGATGGCTGCTTCTGATCAAGTCTTCCGTGTGTGTTCCAACCAATAAATAATGAAGCAATTCTTTAAAAGTGGACATCGCACAGAGCGCGATCTTTCTTTCCTCATCTTTGTCATCCCTTCTACTCTTCACAAACATTTACCTTTATATGTACCGTTCTCGACACATAAAATGGTAACGGCCAAATTCAGAAGTGCCCGTCTTTTTCCGCGCATTTTGGCACACTGTACGGACGATAACGCCATCTGGTTCTTTCATAGTTAACTATTACAAAAGAACATTCGGAACCAACTGCCACGACTGAGAAGCTGATAGGCTAGATTTCCGCAATCATGATCTCTAGTTTGAACGTTCTCTGTGATACGCGTGTTTATCCGAATGATTGAGAGTATTGGCGTAGAAGGCACAGGGGGCGGGGATAGTCTCCATCGCGTCGTCATGCAAGCCATTCGATCGTCTACAAGAAATATATCAATAAAGATAATATCATACAATATGACATAAAAAGTTCAACACATGCAATAGAATTAGTGGATTTGAAAGGAAATTTGGAAATATTTAATTCTGATTTACTTGCAAAAAAATCAATTGAATATCCCCTCTTTTAACGCAAAACAACTTACGTACGTGTATGAATATTACGGATCCGAGACGAAGAAATGAAGTGTACGAAGGCGGCTGCAGAATCGGAAAAATAATTGGGAGTTGGAAGTTTTGGCGAAGTAATAGTGTTCAAATATCAGTGTTTACGAAATTTAAGGTTTTTGAATAATTAAACTAGGTATTAGTAATAATTTTGCATCGCTTGTCAAAATTGTTAGTTTGCAATATTCACCTCAAAGACAATTTGAGGACCCTTCCTCCGTATAGCGCAAATTTCGGAATTGTTTATAAAATTGTTAATTGTTGAAAAATTGTTAATTTGCAGTTTTCGGTTCTGGAATATAAGAGACACCTCCCTCTCCAGAACTGCAAAATTTGGAAATTGTTCACAAATTTACAAATTTTGCGAAATTATTTTTATTGTCTTTTCGAAACTGCCTTTGAAGGAGATGCAAAATTCTGCAATCCAATCGGCGCTACCGCCTTTCGTTTTCGAGATATGTAATTGTTTCTAAGAATTTAGACATCATGACAACTCCCATTTCTTTGGAAGTCAGTGGCAGTTCTCTCACAAATCTACCCTTCAAGCTGTTTCCCAAATGCAACGTGCATTGAGCGACACTCTTTTCTCATGCGACCCTGACACCAGAATGGTATTTGAAACTACCTTCAGAACGCAAGTCGATTGCTTTGCGGAATGGAAACATGGGTTGTTACAAATGTTCTCTAAATACGTAAATGCCAAGAAGGTCATCTTATGAGAACACACAAATTCTCTGAGCATATGAATGAATCAGTCATTTCAACAGCGGAGCCACTACCTTATAATAGTAATAGCATCCACAATTTCGTTAATTAATTGTGTTATTTAAATGCAGCTCGTGTTCAACCCATGCAGAAAAGCAAACATTAATAGTATCATTTAAACTAAATATAACCATTGTTAGATGATTACTTTCAGAATAATTGAACGACCAGATCTTACGTTCTCTACCATTTGACTGAAACACCGGATAGAGGACGGCGGAGAATGTGATTAAAAGGAAATAAATATTCTATATATTGATGTCGACATTTTGGGGAAAATGCATACCCTAACTCGTTGGGAACCGAATTTGATTCTCATAACAAATTGTGGCTGTCACTTCACGCATAAGATCTTTAAAATCTATTCAAAATCTGCTCCAATTTTTTTTAATTGTTACCTAAATTTTAGTAAAATGCTTTTGCAATTATGATTTATGTTCGATAATTAGTAAATCCTCTCGAAATCGAAAATCTGATTTGATTTTTTGTGATCCTGACCTACACCACCAAAATTCAAACCATATTTTTAATGAAATCTATTCTTCAACTTTAGAACTTTCTATTTTATAGTTTATAGTTTTTCAAATATTTATATTTTTCCGTAATTTAAATATTTCGAGCAAAGCTAAGTTTCATTCGAGTGTTACTATGTATTTGTAGTTCTTGTGTAATATTGTCTCCCCTCTAAATTGAAAAACTAGTGGTGGACATACTCTCTCGATTTCTTTATAACAATTACGTAATATAAAAATTCAAGTTAACCCCAGCAAAAATTTCACAATTCCAACTGGATTGCATATATTGTCGCGGCCAATGATGTCTCATCTCTTAATAAAAATCGCGGCATTGATCCAAAAACGTCGTTTTGGGAGTGTTTACCACCCGCGAAATCACTATCCGAACTGAGATTTGAATTTGAGAGCATAGGTTTCGAGATTTCATTACATAATCCAGCTGGTGATTTACTACAAGTAGTCTCACCAACTGTGGGCCACCCCTATAACTCCTAAACGACTTCCGATATCAAATACAGTTTTCGCTCAACAATGTGGAGTCATGGAGCAAGTGAAATGGTGTACAGATATTGTTTGAAATACTTTTAGTTTTGAGAAATTAAATCAACTTTGATTTTTTTTAATCGAACCATATATTTTCCTTACTAGCAATAGATAAATCATAAAAAGGGGAATGCAATGATGTAACATATGTTCATATTTTGATAGTATTTTGTGTAATAAATTATACTTTCTGGCAAGAGATTGTAAATGAAACCTGCACGTTTTGCTGTAGCTGCTTGTCGCTATTGTCACTTTGGTGAAGGCCTTCGCGGCCTCTCCTCGAAAAGAGCCGGAGCCGGGAATGCAACCTTCCTGAATGGCAACAGTTGCAAGAATTGACACAGGAAATCTCCTGCATTTAATTTAAAATCACTGTCAGAAAGTATAATTTTGTGCTCAAAATACTATTAAAACAATAACATGTTACGTCATTGCACTCGTCTACTTATGATCTACCTCTCGCTAGTGAGAAAAATCATGGTTCCATTTAAAAAATGAAAGATGATTAATTTTCTCGAAAACTAAAAATTTTTCGGACAATATCCTTACGGTACATTACTTGCCCCATGATTCCGCATTGTTGGGCGAAAAATACATTTCTATATCGGGAACCGTTTAGAAGTTACGGGGGAGGCCCATAGTTGGTGGGACTACCTGTATGCCAAAACCTCGCAGTTTGGGAGCGTTTTCGTTGTCACATAAAGAAACTAGTGTTGCAACAGAATGTCACAGAGTTTCTCGTACTAGATCTCTTCTGATTTCTTTATCTTGACTGGTTTTTGGTTGTTTTCATCACCTACTTTCCAGCTGTCATCCATGGCTGACATTATTTTATTTAACATTTTCTCAATTTTTCAGGCCATTTAAAATAGAAAAATGTGATATTAAGAATATTACATAACTTAAACCTAATCCTATATCATAATTTTCTATTAAAATTTTGATCCGTTTTTGAGAAATTTTGAAAATGTTCGGAGGCTTCATGTAAAGTACCCCCAAAATTAATGAATGCTTTTCAAATCGCAGGACAACGCAAGCCAAATGGTCAGGGGTTTCTTCAATTTGGAAAAATCCTACGCATGGCTTAGGCGCTAGTGTTGTTCACATACACCGGACAGACGGACGTTTTGCCGTCAATTGTTTTTTCGGTATCAAGGACCCACAACACATGTATTCTGGATAAACTACGTGTTAGAGGATTTTTTCTTAATTTAGCTCAGGATTTATCCACTTTTTCGTGATCGTGGCCTAAAAATGACTTTTTTTTCCGAAAATCCGCCGTTTTTCTCGTGCAGCATTACATAACTTTCCCTACACTACATATATAATTTGTTTATACGTACGTATACGGGAAAGTAAAAATAATAAAAAAAGGAGAAAAGAAATAACATAGCGATGAAAATGAAAAGGATTCACGACAAGGAAACCCAGCCACATACAAAGAGAAAAAACAAAAAACATCCTGGAAACCGTAGTTTGGGAATATAAACTTTGTTGATGCATTCTTTATTGGAGAAATAAAACAGGAAGAATAATGAGATAAAATGTCAATCACGGAGAACAAGAATAAATTAAAAGATAAAGACACTTATATAGAAAATGTTCTCACAAGACAGGAAAGAGTGATCTATGCTGCACTCTGGCAAGTAGCAATACAAGAAAGAGAAGAGGGGGAAATAATGAAGATCGGCTATAAAAAATAGAAATAAATTTAAAATGGAAGTATTGGGACAACACCATGAAAAAAAACTCAAAAAACTAAGAAAAAGTTCATGGACAAAAAGCATCACCGCTAACAACACACGACTGCATCCAAGACACCATATAATAAAGAACAATACGTGAAAAAAACAAAAAAGAAACAATCAAAGATATGTATTACAATAGCAATGTCAGGACATTGCCGTGTGGGAGAGAAAAATGGAACTCATTCACGCTTCGTATATACGTATGTATACGGGAAAGTAAAAATCCACTAATTTACAAAATTATACTTTTGTCTTGACAATGTTATGCATGAAACGGGCAAATTCGTGATAGCGAACAAGGAATTCTAAAAAAATTGTAATTGACGTGCGGCATTGAAATAACACGATTTTATTGTAGTAAAATAAATAACACGATTTTAAATCGGAAACATAATGAATTTTAATATTGTACTGTTATTTTCTTTTTTCCACAACAAAACTGTTTGTATGTCTTAGAATACAAAAAGGACAATGGAATTGCGGTCTTAATACTTCGGATACCTCGAAGTTACATACTTCGGAAGAGAGTCTTTTAGTAATCTTGTAATCGTACGTCGTAAGAAATCTTGCAGATTTTAGCGATATATCGACAACAAATAGGACGTTTTTGTGTCCTGTGAGTAATTCACTAAAAACCGTCTTGACTTTTCCTCTTTTTGCCTTGATATGAGTTATATTCCTACTATGTATATTGTTTGTCTCCTTCACTTAGAAAGAAACAAAATAATTTCTATTAATTTCAAAATAATTCTATATAATGCATGCACTGTCTCACAAACGCTTTTCATAGAGAATGTGAATAAAGATGATAGAATTGCTGGTGATCAGCAATTACAATTATTCTTACTGTGTCAATACTTCGAATTTGCAATCTCTACTTTGAAATTAACAAGTTTTCCAGAAGGTAGTTCTGATGAATATTTATGGGACGTCTTTTAGTTGTGTGTTGAAATTTCATAGCTTTAAAGTAAAATAAAATAAATTTCAAAATTCAATTTGTCGAAAAATTTTTGAAGGTGGAAATGTTTTTGGACATTGATTTCAAATGTATGCAGAAATATATTTTGTGTCTTCTATTTTTTTAAAAGACAACAAAGATATACAGATTTTGAGTAAAAAAATGAATAGAAATTTTTTTGATATCCAGAAAATATTTTTACCAAAAATTAACGCAAAAATGACTGCTTCCACTTATACACCGGCGACAATGTTAGTGATATATCTTTGCTGATTCGATATTATAGTTCAGAAAAGAGTTGAATAAAATCATCTTCTTTAAGAGGATTATCGATTTTCTCTCATAAGCCTCAAGCTAGCACTGACTTATCCAATTTCCTGGGGAAGCATTTCGACTCCGGGTGAAATCAGATAAAGGGCTATACAGCGTTGCAAGGAAAAATCAATATTTTCACTCACGCCAAAGCAAACTGAAATATTCCGTATTTCCTATTCATTCTTCTATCATTCATTCTTCAGAATACAAAGCCACATAAGAGTTAATTATCTCATTAGTGAAAGACCTGTCTACTTCAGAGACGCTAAAATTTGCTTTTTAGAAATAAAAAGTTTAATACTCGCAGTATCGCAGTTTGAAATTACAGCAACTCGCTATTTTTTCCAGCTTTACTTGTTATATAATTCCTATTTCTGAGATAAAGCTAACTTTTCTAGTTATACTCCAAAATAGCACGATTTTCTCGTATTTTTAGTCTCTTAATACTTTTTAGTCTGAATTAGCTTTCGTTTTTTTCACCTCTTCACAGCAACTATCTATTGGTGCCAGTAACATTTTTTACTTTTCATATTACTTCGTTACAAGAGAAAGTTTTGTAATCGTATGCCGGTGAAGTTTCATCAAAAAACTCTTATTGCCAAGTCCTGTTACGAAAAACCGAACAAATCGTGTTTGTTTACGAGAATATAGTATAGCAAATTATTTCTTCTAACACGTTGTGTAAGGGAACGTCCATAAATTACGAAACGGTAAAAGGGGGAGGGGTCTGAGCCTGTGTTCTCTTCGTTACATGGGGGTAAGGGGGATATTAATTGGGTACGTAACAATAATTGTTTTTTTAATTTTCAATATTTGCTGAAATGATTCCTTTTTTGAGCTCTGTTATTAAAACATTAA